>OZ018330.1:27216176-27816176 GCA_963969495.1 Ceratothoa steindachneri | reverse complement strand
ACTCCCTCATCCAAACACAAGATAACTCTTTTCTAGCCTGCAAGTTACAGACAAGCTCCGGCCCCATCCTAGTGGGCATACAATACAGACCACCACGCCTACAATTAAATATAGAAGTCCCACTCCGGACTCTATCAAATCATAACCTTCCTATCTTATTTGCAAGGGACCTCAACGCATTTCACCCAACACTACTTTTAAACACTACGAATGATGCAGGTAGGTACCTGGCCGGTGCCTTGCGGCGATATTACTGCGAGCACAGCGGCCCGGCCTTTCTCACATTCTTCGGTACTCGCGGAGGTACCACGTCTCCGGACGTGGTCTTCCGCAACGACCACGCTACACGCTTCTACACGCACATCTCACCAGGTCCCCATGTACTCTCTGACCACATACCGATATGCCTTATCATATCCACATCTCCCATACTCATACCCACACCACCTCTCTTCGACTACAAAAACACGAACTGGGAAGAGTTCAAGAGACACATAACAGACAACACGCCACAAAACCTCGACCTGGACCACACCAATCCAAACCTGTTAGTTGACCACTGATGCTCAATCATAAACACTATAACCAGAGCACACGACCTACACTCACCACAAAAAACCTACACTTACATAAAACATTTCACATTTTTCATACACAATCAGAGACTGATCATGCAGTACAATAATCACTACACCAAAGGCCCACGACAACACAACATCAATCTACGTGCCCGCATCGTACAGTGCGTGCAGCTAGATAGGAACCGGCAGTGGCAAGAGGTCGTTTGCATCGCGGATGACACCCGTTACACTAACCCTTCCTTCTTCTGGAGGTACGTAAAAAGGTTGATAGGCACTGATCCACTCAAACTCATCACCCTCCAAGTAAACAACCAAACACTCACAGACACTAACGTCATGCTCGACGCATTTAGGTCCCACTGGGACGCAGTACATACACACAACCCACCTAAATTACACGCAGGGGAGCGCTTCCAGGAAGTCCAGGAGTGGTGTTGGGCCGACGCTCACGAGCTAAGGCCCACCCTCCTGATAAAAATAGAGCTGCTCGACTACACATCCACACTGACCACTCCCATCACCGTAGAGGAAACAAAACACTACATTCAAACAACAACAAAACGTATCCCCGGCCCCTCCGGGCTACCAGCCACACTAATACATAACCTCCCGCAAACATATACCCCACACTTACATACCTATTCAACGCCTCACTAGCCTCAAGTCACTTCCCTAAAATATTCAGTCTCTCACAATATACTTCTACACAAAACGAACAAAGACCCCAAACACCCAAACAATTACAGGCCTATTGCTCTATTAGAGCACCTAGGCAAAATACTCGACTGCATGATAAACTGCCGCCTACAAAGATACCTGGAAGAGGGACTGGTTCTCCTCCCACCAATATGGGTTCCAGAGGGGCCGATCCACTCAGGCAGCCGTGACCATCGTTCATGACAGAATATAGAAAAAACGCCAGATACATCAAAAGACACTCTCCATCAGCAAGGACGTGGAGAAGGCCTTCGACAAAGTGTGGCACTAGGGACTCCATTGGAAACTCGCCAACAATACAGAGTTACCTCTCTGCACCAGAAGGCTCTTCTCACACTACCTCACTGAACGGAGATGCCACATAAAATACAACAATACCCTCTCACAACCCTTCACACCAGGCTCAGGCGTTCCCCAAGAAAGCGTACTGGCACCCACAAAATACATCATGTACACAAACGACGCCCCACGCCCACCCGAAAACTGTTGTCACATATACACAGTGTCATACGCCGATGACGAGAGCATTCTCGTCAGCGGCCGTGGACCAGAAGAAATTGCGCTCTACGCAAAAACAATACTAGACGATAAGACAAATTACGAGGATAAATGGCTGATTTCCACGAATCCTCAGAAGAAACAGATGACACTCTACGGCGCAAGAGATGACTTCATGCTCAACCTACAAATCTTCTCACACACACCAGACATGAACCATCTAAACCCAACAAGGCTCGAATACCGACAACATACAAAAATCCTTGGGGTAACATTTGACAAGACCCTCAGGTTCAATATACACCAGAACATAACACAAGCAAGAGCCTCACTTACAAACACATCGCTGCGCAGGTTCTCCTCTGAAGGCAAAAAACTACAGTTACACCTATACAAAACACTCGTGCGACCTCTTCTCACGTACGCCCGACTGTCACTCGTAGCCGCGAGTGACACGTGGCTGCAGAAGGCTCAGCGCATTCAGAACTCTGCTCTGAAGCGCGCTTGCTGCTCTCCCCTGTCCACGAGAATGCCCATACCACACGACAACAACAAATTAGCACCCCTCAACACATAAGCTCACACCAGACTCACAAAAAAAACTCGAGAAACTCTCCAGAGACCCATTATACACCGCACTACATGTAAGGCGGTATGCGATGGCACCACGATACCCCACGGCCCATGACCACCCGCAACCCATACCGTTCTTCGCATAAGCTAAAGGCATCATGAATACCGCGTTTCCGACCGAGCTGTCACGCCCTCCTGCCTGACCATCCTCCAACCGTCGTCCAGTCACGAACACCTCGAGACCAACATAACCACACCACGCATAGGTGTCAAGCCACCGACCTATCAACTCTATATATCCCTTCTCAAGTTATTTTCACAACCTTTTCCTTTACGACCGCATGTTTGCCTGTGTTACAGAGTGATCCCTCTCTGTTCTTTTTATACACAAAATGAAAATGAAAATGTTTTCTTTCACTTTACTTTCTGCCAGATCCTCACTCCACTCATTACATCGGTAAAGGAGGCAAGAACATTTCAAAACGCTCCGAAGATGATCAAATAAGATCGAAAGTTTAGCAATTAAGTTTGTTTTTTACCAAACACATTCATTTAAAAAAGAGATGAATACTGGACAAGTAATCCACCATCTAAAAGATGGAATAAAAAAGATAGTTAAAAGAAGAGAAAGTTGCCAAAGGAATTAATTAAGGCGAAATACACAATGGTCTTCAACAAAATTTGCATATATATATATATATATATATATGGTGTGTAATATTTAATTACGAGACTAGTTCCTGCATGTAGTTTATTATGCCATTTCCGGTCGTATACTGAGACACAAAATATATATGTTAAAATGAAAGATCAATTTAAAATTACTAATCAAGGGCTGTGAATTTGAAGTCCTTACGGATATCTTTCAAGATTAAATTTTGTGTATATGGGCTACATTTCAATTGATTCCCGGAGAGGTTGAAATTATGGATTTCGCCACTAAGTATAGATTCCACTATATTTATTTTGCAAAATTCCTTACACGGGTAAACTATTTTGTTCTGAGAGAAATCTATTGGGTGATTAAAATTATTGATGTGTGTGAAAATACTAGAATCCCCGCTTGTACGGCTGACATGGCCTCCGTGATCGTAAATACTCTTTTCCAGACTACTTCCAGCCTCACCTCTGTAAAACAAAGGGGCTGTTAATGTCTTTACAAGGGATTAAATACACACCTGTTTTATTAGTTCATTCTGTCGGTTTGATTGTAGTGAACGATATTTTTAGAGTTGAAGAGTAGTTAAAACAATTTCTCTTAACATCAGGATTCCTTATTTTTGTGCAATAAAAGTTTTAGCTGGCTTTAGATAAGCTTTCGTTAATGATATGGAGAGGATATTTCAATTCTATAAATATACAGGCATTGAATGTAATTTCATCGGACAAAAAATATGGATCGCAAATTCACGACCTGTATATTTATAGAATTAAAATATCTAGAGGAAATTAATAAGGAGTTGCATAGGATTAAAGAAAAAAATAAAAGGGAATAGAATGGGGCCATCCCCATTAGCTCGTTCTAAACCATCCACCAATTCAGATGGACACCAGAATTGGTGGTATTGAGCGACGAGATCAGCCGGTCGCCAAAAAAATAAGAAGATTCGGTCTATCAAGCGAGTTATATAACACAGTCAAGAGGCATAAAAGAGAATTAATAGTACTAATTTATGAGGAACAGAAAGAGAAATTGGATCAACACATCGAGAAAATAGATGTAGAAGCATCCCTAAGGGAATTTTGGAAACATATTGACAAATTAAAGCTACGGACAGTAAGGGAGATAATGACAATTAAGGACGCAGCAAACATTTTAGAAGATGAGGTAGAAATAGAGACATTGTTCAAAGAGTAGTAGAAAAGTGTATTCAATATCACTGAAAAAGAGAACAAGGACTATGACATTGAATTCGAACATCAGATCGTGAACAAACGTACCCGTTCCACTTGTCGAAGAAGAAAGAAACCACAACGATGGGAAAGATGCGGTCATTGCATCAGAGGAAATAAAAGATACGAGAAAGAGCTTTGGGCAAAGAACCCCAGTCAAATCGGGACACACTGATCATACTTGAGGGAGTAAGAAACATCTTCAATGCGTTCTTGAACACGAGATACTTTCCTGATAAACTGAAAGTATTAAGGATGATATTCATCCACAAGGCAGGAAAACCCTCAGATCAATTCAGTAACTACTGCTCCCTCTCGCTATTAGATTTTATCGGTAAAATATTCTAAAAAATAATCAACAACAGAATGTCAAAATACCTCGATGATAACGGCCTAAGGAGCAGCTGCCAATTTAGCTTCATAAAAAAACAGAAACACGGATATGTCCCTAGGAGTCATCCTAGAGAAGATTTCGAAAGCAAATTGAGAGAAAATGAGTATGGACATAGTCTGTCTGGACGTGTCCAAGGCATCCAACAAAGTTTGGCAGGGTGGTATGCAATTCAAAATACTCAGACTATGAAATGAACAACAAGATCGAAAAGATGTTATGCGATTATGTCATGGAGATACGTGCTTATGTGGAAATAGGACGCCATCAGAGAGAAGAATTCGAGTTTACTGCTGGTTTTTCCCAGGGTGGATGTTTGAGCCCTTCTCTCGATTCAATTTTCATCGCAGATATACCACTAACTAAAAATAAGGGCTGCCTGAACACTCAATTCGCTGACGACATCAGTCAGCTGATAGATTGCCCTAAAAGAAACCGAGCCATGTAAGCTAGAAAGACGGGGTAAAAGATATGAAGCCTCACTAGATGAAGAAAAATGTAAAATTAAAACCAATAGGGATAAATTTAAGATGATATCCGTGTACGGGAGGAGCCTTTAAAATGGATATGTAGAAGGAGAGCGCTACAGATTGGACAGAGAGTGTAAGGTGCTTGGGCTAACCACTATGACATCGGGTTACAAAAAGCACATTAATCAGAAGGTAAATCGTGGAAAAAGAGGACTGGTATTAATGTACAAGTTAAGAAACCTTAGCGTGAAGAACACAAGGAAGAGCTACCAGGCCATAATCAATTTCGCGATTATTTATCCAACCATAATAATGTACACGATATTGAGGAGTAACCTACTAAGAATACAAAGAGTACGGAACAAATCTATGTAAATAATAACAAACACTAGAAGATGAGAACTAAGAAGACAACGATACCTTTACACGGAGGCAAAGATAAAGTCACTTAACAAAATAATTCCCAAAAGAGCCAGAAAAGTCATAGAAAAGGCACAGAACGAAACAGGAATTGATTTAACCAACTAAATTGCCCGAACAAAAGGATGGAGAACACACAAAGAGTTTATTCACAAGTTTCCTAAGGATTGATGAAAGAGGAAAAAAGAAGGAAGGAGAAATATACACCTAGAGAAGGAGAAAAATACTCGACGACGACCAAGATTAATTAGATATTTGAAGCATTACCAGATAATAGATTATAGAGAATTATAACCAAAATAGGAATAGAAAAGAATAGCTAGAGAGATAGAACACTACACCAGTTTTAGTAGGAATAATTACTAATAACCGTTTGAACGCCTTATATAAATAAACACTACACTGACAAAGATGCAAATAGAAACATATACAAAAACAAAGATGCTTGAGTCTCACACGGGAGGAGCCTTTAAGAAGGATAATAGAAGGAAAGCGCTACAGATTGGACAAAGTGTGTAAGGTGCTTGGGCTAACCTTGGGCTGGCCTGATCTCCAGGTAAACAAGAATCTTTTTCTAAACTTTGACTTCCTTCAGTTTTCAGCAACTATTCTTCATTAGCTATCACATCCACACACGGGAATCACAGTAGATACGTGGGACAAAGGTCACGATAATCAGCAACGATCTAGAATAGATACTAGCTACACAACGAGCTTCGGATTCGACGTTAAGCTGTAGGTTCCATGACTAAGTCCACTTTTGTGTCTCCCGCTGTATTTCATCGTTGTCCAATCTCTAACCTTTCTTCTTCCCTTCCCCCTCACTCCTTCCCACCGTAACTATAGTACCTGGAGCCTACTTAGGCTCTAGGCAGTGTGTTTACGGGGAACTACAGAGAAGTACCGGGCCTCGCCCTTCTGTCTTGGCCACCCCTTTGAGAGCCAAAGATGTGTGTGTGTGTGTGTATCTATCTCCCACTTCTCTTTTCATCTGATTTCATTGTTGCTCATTTCCTGGAGATGACCTGCCACGGTCGAAAGACGTCTTGAAATAAAAAATGTCTTTTGTGAGGGTTCTTTCTTGCCTCACAGACCCAAGCAAAAAACTGGTTAGAAGGATAAAGAAAATACAAGGTAAAGTTAATGACGACGCCTTTGGTGGAGAATTCAACAGTATATGTATCCAACATGGCCTCTTACTGAGATCACGTAGGACATCTATTTTTGCAACTTTTGGATGGAAGGAGTCATTGCTTTTGATTTGTATTTAGTTTAAGTTGACATGTGTTCGCCTCAACATATTGTGTTTGTCCCTTTAGCCTGATGATGGATTGGGTAATCCGAAACATTGCTTGCAATAAATAAGAATGTCTCTGATGGTCGTATCCTTCTTACTGCAATTAAAATTACGCCTTCTTAGAAGCAACCTTGTTGAATATATATATATATATATATATATATATATATATATATATATATATATATATATATATATATATATATATATATATATATATATATATATATATATATATATATATATATATATATGATTGATGAAAAGTAATGCAATATCGCAAGAAAAGATGAGGAATTAAACCACATTCTCTGAAGACAATTTAATTCAGAACAGTTTCGGTGTATCTCACACCCTTTTTCAACTGACACTGGGTAGAAAATATAAGAGAAGTGCATATAAGCATAACACAAGATCTCCTCTTTTTCCCCGCAATCCCCTACTTGTGGCTAATCTGGAGGGGATGGGGTTAGGCCTAAACATATTTTGAAGGGCTGACATTTTACTATTTTGTTTATTTGCTTTCTTATTACAGGATTAAAAGAAAATTGACCCTTAGATAGATTTAAATTAGGAACTGACGATATCAAGCTCGATTCTACGATTCTTCTCTTAACATAGTTAGCCGATTTAAATACCATTTTACTTCCATTGAAATCGATCGTATGATTCTTGTCTATAACATGGCAAAATATTCCACTACTTTCGCTGCCCACTCTAATATCTCTTTTGTGTTCGTACAATCTCTTGTCTAGATTTCTCCCCGTTTCCCCTATATAAGCTTTATGGCAATCGTTGCATGGTACTGCATATACTCCTATGTTATGATGTTCTTTGGGTTTCCTGGCCATCATCAGACTGCCGGTGTCAGTCTGTATGTGTGTTTGCTGGTTTAATTCCTCATATATATATATATATATATATATATATATATATATATATATATATATATATATATATATATATATATATATATATATATATATATATTTATATATATATATATATATATATATATATATATATATATATATATATATATATATATATATATATGTGATAAAAACATCAGGACCTTCTTGGGCTATTAAAATGTCGGAATTGGTTCTACAGAGCCGAGATTAAGTTCAAAGGGACGAAGTCTTCATAAAACTTCATCATTTAAAAGAACTTAAATGGAGTACAAAATTTCCAAATTGCCTCCAATGAAATTTGAGAAATTATGACATTTCCCGTTTGTTTGAGATTGTCTTCATCTTGAGTATAATTCGTTATACAAGATATTAGCATTATTTTACCATTATTTGTTTTTTCATATTGAATTTAATGAGAATGAAAAATATGGACGTGTGTGCGTGTGTCTGGGACAGGATGGGGGATCTAAATTAGTCATTTTGGGCAATTAAACCTATCATAAATATGTGCCTCAATCTGTTTATTTTAGCTTTTTAAACTCATTTGACTTACTTTTCCAAGGAAAAATCGGATAGGTTTACTGATGTCAGTCCGTGTGTGTGTGTGTGCTGATATCAGTCCATGTGTGTGGTTGCTGGTGTCAGTCCGAGTGTGACCTGCTAGTGTCAGTCTGTGTGTGTATTTGCAGATGTCAGTCCGTGTGTGTTGTTTGCTGGTGCCAGTCCGTGTGTGGGTTTGCTGGTGTCATTCCATGTGTGTGGGTTTGCTGGTGTGAGTCAGTGTGTGTGTGTTTTCTGGTGTGATTCCGTGTGTTTTTTTGCTGGCATAAGTCCGTGTGTGTGTATGTTAGGGTCGGGCCCTGTGTGTGTGTGCTGGTGTCAGTCTGTGTGTGTGTTTGCTGGTGTCATTCCATGTGTTTGTTTGATTGTGTCTATCCGTGTGTGCGTTTGCTGATGTCAGTCCGTATGTGTGTTTGCTGGTGTCATTCCGTGTGTGTGTTTGCTGGTGTCAGTCCGTTTTTGTGTGTGTTTGTTGGTTTTAGTCCGTGTGTGCGTGTTTGCTGGCGTCAGTCCCAGTGTGTGTTTGTTGGTGTCAGTTCGTGGGTGTGTTTGCTGGTGTTAGTCCGTGGGTGTGTTTGCTGGTGCAAGTCTGTGTGTGCATGTTTGCTGGTGTGGCCCGTGTGTGTGTTTGCTGGTGTCAGTCCGTATTTGTATTTGCTGGTGTCAGTCTGTGTGTGTGTTTGCTGGCGTCAGTCCATGTGTGTGTTTGCTGGTGTCTGTCCGTGTGTGTGTTTGCTGGTGTCTCTCTATGTGTGTGTTTGTTGGTATCTGCCTATGTGTGTGTTTACAGGTGTCAGTCCGTGTGTGCGTGTTTGCTTGTGTCAGTCCATGCGTGTTGTTTGCTGGTGTCAGTCCATGTGTGGGTTTGTGGTGTCAGTCCAGCTGTGTGTTTGCTAGTGTGAGTTATTGTGTGTGTTTTCTGGTGTAATGCCGTGTGTATGTTTGCTGGTGTAATTCCGTATGTGTGTATGCTAAGGTCAGTCCCTGTGTGTGTTTGCTGGTGTCAGTCCGTGCGTGTTGTTTGCTGGTGTCAGTCCTTGTGTGAGTTTGTGGTGTCAGTCCAGGTGTGCGTTTGCTGGTGTCAGTCCGTGTGTGGGTTTGTGGTGTCAGTCCGTATATGTGTTTGCTGGTGTGAGTCATTGTGTGTGTTTCCTGGTGTAATTCCGTGTGTATGTTTGCTGGTGTAAGTCTGTATTTGTATACTAGGGTCAGTCCGTGTATGTGTTTGCTGGTGTCAGGCCATGTGTGCGTGTTTGCTGGTGTCAGTCTGTGTATGTGTGTTTGTTAGTGTTAGCCCATGTGTGCGTGTTTGCTGGTGTCTGCCCATGTGTGTTTACTGGTGTCAGTCCCAGTGTGTGCTTGCTGGTGTCAGTCCGTGAGTCTGTTTGCTGGTGTCAGTCCGTCTGGGTGTTTGTTGGTGCCAGTTCGTGTGTGCGTGTTTGATGGTGTCTTTACGTGTATGTGTTTGTTGATGCATGTCCGTGTGTGTGTTTGCTGGTGTCTTTCAGTGTGTGTGTTTGCTGGTGTCTGTCCGTTTGTATGTTTGCAGGTGTCTGTCCGTGTGTGTGTCTGCTGGTGTCAGTCCATGTGTGTGTTTGCTGGTGTCAGTCCGTATGTGTGTTTGCTGGTGTCGCCTGTGTCTGTGTTTGCTCGTGTCAGTCCGTGTCTGTGTTTGCTGGTGTCTATCCGTGTGTGTGTTTGCTGGTGTCGCCTGTGTGTGTTTGCCGGTGTCAGTCTGTATGTGTGTTTGATGGTATCTGTCCGTGTGTTTATTTTCTGGTGTCTATCCGTGTGTGTGTTTTTGCTGGTGTCTGACCGTGTGCGTTTTTTTTAACAAACCTTTACCAGGAATCTGTTAATAAAAACCAAAGCAAAGAAATCGTCTTCCATTGTATTTGTCAGGCGTATTTATGTATGCATACATGTATTGTATATATGCATGTATTTATTGTATTTATGTATGCACATATGCATGCATTATGTATATATACAATTATGTATATATAGTCAAAATCTAATCCAATGCATTGCCATGTATGTGCTATGGATGTAAATATGTAAACATCCCAAAAATATTACAATGAGAATTCTCCCTTCGGTCTCCGCTCGATCCTCCCTACCTCCCAGGTCCTAGCCCACCCTTTCCCCCCAGTTAATACCCTTTTCATCCCCCCACCTTAACTGAGGATGGGGTTCTCCGTCCAACCTCGTCCGCCTCAATCTCGAAAAAAGCATCAAATTTGATTAGATTTTATTCGCCCCATCAAGAAGTGTATACTGTATGCATACAATCCCAGTTATATAGTATTGATTTAATCCCGTATATACAGTATGAATAGAGTCCTTTATGTACAGTAGGATACAGTCCCGCATATTTAGTATACATTTAGACATGTATATACTCGTACAGTATGCATACAATCTGCATATACAGTATGGATAAAAACCCGTATATACAGAAGGGACACAGTCGCATGTATACAGTTTCCATAGTGTCCCGTATATACAGCATGCATATAGTCTCGTATATTCAGTAAGCATACGGTCTAGTATATATACAGTATATATTCACGCATGTATATACAGTATGTATTCAAGCATGTATATAAAGTATGCATATAATCCCAACAATACAGTATGCATGCAGGCATGTAGATACAGTATGTATACAGTCCCATATATACAATATAAATACAGTTCTCTATATACAATATTTATACAATCTCGTATATGCAGTATGCATACAGTACCGTATATATAGTATGCATGCAGGGATTTATTTAGAGTATGCATACAGTCCCGTATATACAATATGCATGAAGGCACGTATATACAATATGCATATAGTCCAGTATATACAATATACTTGCAGGCACGTATATACTATATACATACAACCCTGTATGTACAGTATGCATACAGACCCGTATATACAGTGTGTATACATACCATTATATACAATATACATAGTCTCGTATATGCACTATGCATACAGTCTGGCATATACAGTATGCATTCATGGGTGATTTTTGCGTAAATCCCTAATATAACATCCGTCTCTTTCTGCGACCCTCCAGTTTCTCCTTAATTATTACCATCTTAATTACGTTAAATACACTGATGGTTCCGTAGGGATTGAATGCAAACGGGATTGGGCCGAAACTGACAACTCTAAAAGTTATAAACGAATTTTGATATAATTTGAATGGGTTGTTTCTCAGGTGTTTGTCAACCTAACCTATGAAATTTATGAATGTATACTCAATGTTTTTTCTAGTTATATGGGTACAAAACCTTAGTAACTTTTACGTAACGCTCGATAATTTTGTAACTTACTATAAATGATTCCTATTTTTACTTTTTATTTAATATTTGTTGCTGTTACTATTTATATTATTTTTCACATAGTACAGTGTTTTTTCTTTAAAAAAAAGACAGAGCTAAAATACCTAGAGAATGAAAAAATTCCCCAGGCAGTTTCTGTTATATATGTGGATCAGTTACATTAAGACGATACAAGAGACTGTTGACTAAACATGTGAAGAAACTTTATGAGCTGTACTTTCGATATAAAGTGGGTGACCAGGATAAACGCTGGGTACCTCATATATGTTGTTTGAGGTGTACAAGTTCACTTTCTGCCTGGGTGAAAGGCAAAGGGCCTGGCCTCATGTTTGACGTAACAATGGTCTAGAGAGAGCCAAAGGACCATTCAACGGATTTCTACTTCCTCTTAACAGATATAAAAGGTTGGTATTCACCCTGCTTTCTTCCCTGGTCTCAAATGTCTAATCAAGAGATATATCAATTAAAAAGATCAAAATACATAGTATGTTGTAATTCTACAATTTCTGCAAGTGATCACAGCCAGTAATATCCATTTTTAGTCTGATTTTATTTTATTTCACTGTAGGACGCAACAGAAAAGGCAAGAAATCTAATATGTATCCAGATTAATCATTTCGCCACCACTGCATAAAAACTAGGCCTAATGGAGCAATTTTCCAAAGCACTGCCATATAACAATCCATGTTTTCAGTACCACAAAGCGATCTTCCCTTAAATAATTGATGCCAAGATTAAAGAAGGCATATTCGTAGTCCCTCAGATACGTCAACTTATAGCTGATGAGGACTTCGAGGCGACAATGGATGAAACTGAGCTAGCGGCCTGGCATGCATTCAAAGATGTATGCAAAGGACTTCTGGGAAATGACCAAGGGGCCCAGCGAGAGCCTATAGTAGAGAGCCAAATCAAGTGATACCAAGATCTCGGATGCAATATGTCACTGAAGATACTCTTTCTTCATTCTCATCTCTTCTTCTTCACAGAGAATGCAGTAGATGTGAATGATGAACATGAAGAGAGGTTCCATCAAAATATAGCGTCAATGTAAAACAGATATAAGGAAAAAAGGAGCCCTGATATGTTGGCTGAGTTCTGCTGGAACTTGAAGCGTGACACAACTGAGAAGTCTTACAAACGAATAAGTAAATACTAAAATGTAGGTCAATACATTATATAATGCTAACAAACAGGCTGATTCATTATATGTTCATGAATTAATTACAATGGACATATTTAATCTAACTTTGTGACCAAAATATATTTAGGGTATCGTAGAAATCGATATCAATTGCATAATTATTAAATCGGTAATTTCCAAGAAAATGTTACGTGATGGGAAATTTTTGTTATCAAATTCGAATTCAGCAAAACTCAACTTCATAATAAAATGCACATGAGATCTATGTTTTTTTCTTGACACTGAAATTTGTTGTACAGTATTATTTATTGTCAAGATACATAGTATGTAAACACTGTATAGATCTTGTATTGTTGAGCTGACACAGAAAAATGATATATCCACGATAACAGTGAACTGAAGCCAATTAGTTCTCCGCCGAGTCTAACGCATACAGACAAACAGGTCCCTCCTGGTACGTCATCAGACGCGTATCCAATTGCAATACCACTTTTATTCGCACATGGAACACATCACTCTTCCGACTCGGAACGTGCCAAAGGTGTTTTCAAATCTATCCTTCCCTGACGCCGGAAGGCTGAGCCTTCCTTAGGCCACGCTAAGTTGCGTGTACGCTTGTTGGTGCCAAAATACTCCTACCTTTCTTCCTACCCCCTACCCCCCCCCCACACACACGAAAACTCTCCGTTACTCTCGGGTTTGCCGGTGATTGACTTTCTGATTTTTATGTAAATTTCATTATTCGGTTTAGTAACGTCGTCACGCAATTGACCAACAGGTGAATTCCTATCATACACTGAGTTATTCAGAACCTGTATTTCAACTATAGGTATGTATGTGTGGCGACATTCATGTCTGTTGAGTCGAAAAATTTGGATATTCTTTTATTCACTATAAATTAATATATCCCGAAGTGTGTGAAGAAGAGACTACTTGGAGTTTGAAGACTCGTAACTCAACCGAATCTGTTCTATCACCATGATGATAAATGGTGGTGAGGTGTAGTGTAAAACAGAAATCAGAAGGATTCGACCGCGCTGTAGTGAAGGACCCCACGAGTTCGTAGACCCCCTGCCCCCATCCTCCTGGTACTTTGAGGTGTGCCACACCAGGGTGTGGCATTTCCGTTTTAGCTCTTCTTCGCCTCTTTTTACAAGTTTCTTCACGCTTCTCTTTCTTAGCCAGCGGTCGATTTCGCAGGCTAGTCGCTAACCAGCTTTCGTCCATTCATCGCTCGTGGGGGGAAGGTGTCACTCTCCCCGCAGGAAGATCATCCGCTATATATCTTCCACACCCTTTCACTTCCTCTAATTCACTATTTTACAGATCCTTCCTTACAAACTTTCCCACGGAGATACCCTCTTTGGTTTGTGCTTTATATTTTTAGAGAGAAAAAAATGACCAAATTTCGGCTTCCACGATGAAGGAAGTTAAGTTACATTGGGTCGAGTTAGTTGTGGGATGAGTCCCGATTCGGGTCGTCTTTGAGGAAGCTGCAATCTACGCCTAAGTACCCACCCAGATATGCATCAGACGGTGGTAAAAAAATTACTACAAGAGGGCATTGGGCTATAAAGCGGTGGTAAATCCCTTCCATACAAAATCGATGATAAAACCTCACAGCAAAAAAAAATCGGTGGTAAGAACAACCAAAAAGCGGTAATTAAATTCTTACTATAAACAAAATGGTAGAAAAAAACGTACTATAAGAATTTAGTGGAACAAACCTACCCACTAATAAAATCGGTGGTAAAAACTTGCTGGAAAACAAAATAAGTTTTAAAAATGTGCCATAAAAAATCTGCGATAAAAACCGTAACAGAAAAAATTGCTGGTTAAAACCGTACCAGAAACAAAATCGGTGATTAAAACCGTACCAGAAATAAAATCTGCGATAAAAACTGTACCAGAAAAAATTGGTGGTTAAAACCGTACCAGAAACAAAATCGGTGATTAAAACCGTACCAGAAATAAAATCGGTGATTAAAATCGTGCTAGAAATAAAATCTGTAATTAAACCCATGCCAGAGATAAAATTGGTAATCAAAACCGTACCAGAAGTAAAATCGTTGATTAAAACCGTACCAGAAATAAAATAGGTGATTAAAACCGTGCCAGAAATAAAATCGGGGATGAAAACCGCACCAGAAATAAAATCGGTGATTAAAACCGTACCATAAATAAAATAGGTGATGAAAACCGCACCAGAAATATAATCGGTGATTAAAACCGTACCATAAATAAAATAGGTGATTAAAACCGTGCTAGAAATAAAATTGGTGATGAAAACCGCACCAGAAATAAAATCGGTGATTAAAACCGTACCAGAAATAAAATAGGTGACTAAAACCGTGCCAGAAATAAAATCGTTGATGAAAACCGTACCAGAATTAAAATAGGTAATTAAAACCGCTCCAGAAATCAAATCGGTGATGAAAACCGCACCAGAAATAAAATCGGTGAATAAAACCGTACCAGAAATAAAATCGGTGATTAAAACCGTACCAGAAATAAAATCGATGATTAAAACCGTACCAGAAACAAAATCGGTGATTAAAACCGTACTAGAAATAAAATAGGTGATTAAAACCGTACCAGAAATAAAATAGGTGATCAAAACTGTGCCAGAAATAAAATCTATCTAAACAGTACCAAAACAAAATCGGCGGTTACAACCGGCGCAAAAGCAAAATCAGCGATGAAAAGAGTACTAGAAACATAATCAGCGATTAAAACCATTCCGGAAGCAACATCGGCTATTATAACAGTACCAGAAACAAAATCGGTGATCAGAACCATACCAGAAACAAAATATTAGATTCCAACCGCACTAGAAACAAAATCGGCGATTAAATCACTACCAAAAATAAAATCAGCCCTTGAACCCCGAGCAAAAATTAGTGACCTTTCTCACATCTCTCATAATTTCTGACTTTCTTTCTCTTCCCGTTCCTCTCTCATGAACAGCTCTCTCCCTTTCTCTCTCCTTCCCTGATGACCTACTTTCTCTTCCCGTTCCTCTCTCATGAACAGCTCTCTCCCTTTCTCTCTCCTTCCCTGATGACCTACTTTCTCTTCCCGTTCCTCTCTCATGAACAGCTCTCTCCCTTTCTCTCTCCTTCCCTGATGACCTACTTTCTCTTCCCGTTCCTCTCTCATGAACAGCTCTCTCCCTTTCTCTCTCCTTCCCTGATGACCTACTTTCTCTTCCCGTTCCTCTCTCATGAACAGCTCTCTCCCTTTCTCTCTCCTTCCCTGATGACCTACTTTCTCTTCTCCTTCTTCAACTAGTCACCTTTCTACTTTCTCTCTCTTCAAATTGGTAACATTCTTTCTCTTCCCTCTCTCTCTCTCTCTCTCTTTTTAACTTTGACTTTCTAAAGACTGGAGGTGTTTGAAACTTCCACGGACAAATATGTACAAATTATGTGTATTCAGAAATACAAATTCAAACCCTTCTACGAGGGGTTGGAGGTAGTAAAGTCGAAGGTGGTCTATTAACCTATTGGAACACCATGATGGTAGGAGAAAAGTGAAGTAAGAGACGAATGACGCGATGCAAGGGTGACTATGATGGGTGCGGATGAGGGAAAAAGTGAGTTTCAAAGCCTAATTTGAAAACATACTCTTAGGTGGTGTAGGGGATTGACGAAAGTTTAAAGGTGAGATCATGCAGCAAGAACAATGGAGGTGAAGGACAGGTAGTGTAACTGAATGTAAGGAAGTGGCAGAGATCGTGATGTTAACTTGCTCCAAAGTTGCAACGAGAGAGAGATGGAGCTGTATGTGTGACTCTTCAAAGTCTGAATAAGAGGGGAGTAGGATAAAATGGAGACACGCCTGTGATGGGCGGAGTGTAGTGTAGTGAAAATTATAAAAGAAAAATGTAGGTTTAAGAAAGAAGTATTAGGAAATAGGGTTTTTTTTTGTTACTGATTTTGATAGTTGGGTAGGTTTTAACAAAGATTTTGTTTTTGATATGTTTTTTAATAAGTTTTTAATAAGTTGTAATAGTTTTTTTATTTCTGTAGTTGATTTTTAATGTTACTGAATTAGCCTCGATTGCGTGAAGGTGAGATTTTGGTCACCAATTTTGTTTGTGGTGAAGTTATTACCATCGATTTTGTATGTGGTATATTTTAACTATCTCTTTTGTTTGTTGTGCGATTTTTACCCAGGCTTTAAAAAGGAGAAAGAAGGTGACTAAATTGAAAAGAGAAAGATCGCCAGTTGAAGAGGAAGAAGAGAAAGGAGGAGACAGGTTCAAGAGAGAGAACGCGGGAAGAGAAAGAGTCAATAATCAAGAGATGCGAGAAAGGTCAATAATTGTAAAGAGATACAGATGAGAAAGGTCACTAAGTGAAGAGAGAAAGGAGTCAGTCATTGACGTATAGAGAAATAAGCGAAAGGCTATTAGTTGAAGATAAAAAAGAATGAAGAAATAGATGAATGAGAACGATAGAAAAAATAAGTTCGCCAAATGAAAAAGAGAAGAGAAAGAAAATCAAAGGTTTCAGAGATAAAGAGGCAGGGAAAATTGACAAGTCGAAGATAGAGATTAGAAAGAAGGTCACAAGGTGAAAAGGTAGATTGAGAAAAAGAGAAAGAAGGTCGCTAATTCAAGAGAGAGAGAATAGAAAGAGAGACGGTAGTTGAAGAAAAAGGAGTAAGTCACATGTTGAAGGGAGAGAAGAGAAAAAGGCACAATTCAAAGACATATGAGAAAAATATCACAACTGATGAAACAGAGAAAGGAGAAAAAGTCAGTAGTAAGAGAAAGAGGAAGGAGAAAGGTCACCAGTAGAGAGAGGAGACACGGGAAAGAAGTTCACCAGTTGAAGAGAGAGAGAAGAAAGAAGCCATAAGTATAGTGACGAAAATGGAACGAACCCCACCTGTTGAAGAGAGAGAGAAAGAGAGTGAGAGAGGAAAAGAGAAGAAAAAAGCTCACCAGTTGTAGAGAGACTAAGGAGAAAGTAACCAGTTGAAGAGAGCGGGCTAAGTAAGTCACCAGTTATAGAGACATGCGAAAGAGAAGCTCACTAGTTGAAAAGAAAGAATGTCACAGATGAGGAGAGAGAGAGGTTAAATAAGTCCACCAATTAAGAAAAAGAAAAGAGAAAGAAACCTACACAAAGAGAGAGAGAGAAAAAAAACATAATGTCAGTATTTGAAGAGAGAAATGAAGAAATGGTTAATAGATAAGAGAGAGAGAGAGAGAGAGAGAGAGAGAGAGAGAAAGAGATTAGACAGAAGGTCACAATGGAAGATAAAGACAGGAGAAAAGGTCATAGTTGAAAAGAGAGAGGGAAGAAACGTAACAAGTTGAGTAAAATAACAGGATGAGTAAGAAAACAGAATGAGTAAGATAATATGATTATTAGGGCAGTTAAAAGTCAATAAGGTCAACTTGTCTTTCACAAGACACTTTCATCTAGAACAGCTATCAATGCATTAAAAATGACTGTAGGAGGTATAGTAACAAAGTTAATAGGTCAACAAAAAGTTAACTTTTACACGTCAGGTCAATAAACTTTTTATGTCAAGAAAGTAAAAAATATAGAATAAAAATACAACTCGTAACTTTTCACCTCCTATTTGGCAACTGGTGGCCTACCAAATAGCAACTCCTGCCTTTTTCAGTTTCTGTTTAACAGCTATTGGGCGCGTTTGCGCTTGTTTTTTGGTGGTCTTTTTGGCAGTTTTGAATTATATATATATAAATATATATATATATATATATATATACATATATATATATATATATATATATATATATATATATATATATATATATATTTATATATATATATATATATATATATATATATATATATATATATATATATATATATATATATATATATATATATATATATATATATATATATATATATATATATATAGGCATGCCTAAAGTTGGATGTCATCTATTTCTAAAGTGCGTGCTATAATTGAAAAATATCCCATTTGTTCAGGAAAAAATTAACTTTATTGTCAAATTTATTGTGCTATAGTGAAGCACGGAAAAACTTTTTCGTGAAGAAACATCGGTCGACTCATAAACACCAGCGTAGCCTACCTAAACCTATGGAAACTGGAAAGACACACACAGTGTTAAAGTTTAAGTCTTCAGATTTTACTGAAAAGCTAGTGACTACATTTTTGTCAACAGACATACTCTTCATAAATTGTGACATCCTCATATAAAACAATTATTCTCTGATTTGGGTGTAGCAGTCCCCAGTATGACAACTTGTAGATCAATATCCTTGAAAATAGCAGAGAGTGAATCAGCTGCGACAAAACAATTTACTAACGGGAAAACTAATTTTCCTCGTCGTTGACGAAAATGAAGTAAGAGGCTCTAAATATTTGAATATACTTGCGGGAATTATTGGTGTTCCAGAAAAAAACTTATTCAATCAAATGCGATGTTCCTGTCGGATCTGATAATGCGCCAAATGTCACACACAAGATTGATGATACCATAAAAAAATTTGAGAAAACAAGAGAAAATTTCTGCTTACTTTTATCTAATGCAGATCGTTATATGGTGTCTGCTGGAACAACATTCAAAAAACCTTTCCCGAGACCTTTCCATGGAACATGTGTTGCACATCTGTTACATAAATGTGCAATGCATATAAGATAATTTTATAGTGAAGTTGATTCTCTAATTGCATGCGTCAAGGCATCTACTGTTAAAAATAAAGAGAGGGAGGCATTGTTTCAAGAAATTGGTACTCTCCCAGAACCAATTTGAACACGTTGTGCAAGTTGACTAAACGCTGCTTTCTATTATGCAGACAATTATCCAAGCGTTAAATGCATTGTTGAGATCTTTGAAGGTGGTGGAATTGTCGTTCGGAAGGCTAAAGATAGTGTGTCTAAGAAAAACCTACAAACACAACTACTTTCCATTAAAATGAATTACAGTCAAATTGCTCGTTTGGTGCCTAGGCTGGAAGCAACTGATTTCACAATTAAAGAGGCATATGAGACTCTTACTACCATTAACTTTGATGACGATCCTTGTGAGATCAAGCAGTACATTGAAAGAAGACATAAGGAAAATGATATGTGTGATATAGTTGAACTTTGTAGGCCTTAAATATCACCAACAATTTATTCTTATCTCTTTAAATGCCAGCCAACAACAGCGTCTGTGGAGAGATCATTTTCCATGCTTAACAAACTCTTAAATAGAGACTGCAACTTTCTACCGGAAAATATTTTTTGAAAATACTTTATTATGTACCACACTCAGCCAACGCTAGAATAGGTAAGTAAAGTTTCGTTCATATCAGTCATTGAAAAAAGAGTCAACTTTTTAAGTCAACATTTTACAATGTTTAGGTCAACTTTTCCATTTTTTTAGGTCAACATTTTACTGCCCTAATGATGAGTAGATAATAACATGAGCAAGATAACAAGATGAGTGAGATAAAAAGGAAGGATAAGATAATGGGATGAGTAAGATAATAAGATGGCTAAGATAACAGGGTGTGAGAGATAATAGGAAGGGTAAGATAACAAGATGGTTGGTTCGAAATTTTAAAGTAACACTACAAGGCTGTGGGTGGAATCGAAATTAATGATGATCAATTCAAATTGCCAAGTTATGAAATGAGGTAAACATTTATAATTCTACTTTATAATATCATTTAGTGGCATCATAATGACGTTATATGTTTTGTCTCTTCGCTCTCTCCACAGGTGTCCATAAAACTGGGCACAGGAAATATCACCATGGTCTCCTCGTTAACCAGCCCTTAGCCCCGTTGACTTCTTTCTCAGGAGTATGTATGCCCAAGGAGAAGTTGTAATCAATAAAAATTAAATATCGAAGAGACCTGAGGGACAGCACATCATAAATGAATGTGCTCAAATTGTCGAAAATTTTGAGTTCATGCATCGGATTCATCGGATGAATCTCACAAAGCGCATCGCAAATGGTGGAAATCACATTGAAGATGTTATTTAATAATACTTCACTTAAATAAAATTTAGTTCAATTTTTTTATTGAAAATTACATTTTGCTTGTGTCCAGACTTTATGGACACCTTGTATATTGCTAGATTTTTTCTCGGATTCTGCGTCGTTGCCAAATCATTTACCCCAAACATTGAGATGGTTTGTTATTGGGAAAGAACCGGATTTGCGTCAACGTTTCTACTGCTGTTATTTGATGTACCTCTCTGTCGTAGAATGGACTCTCGACGATATACCATATATAACTATTCGTTGAGGGAACTTCTTTAATTATCTTTAGAGTGCGTTAATGTCTGGCGGCCGATATTATGTATCTTCGATATGCTTAAGAAGTGGAACTGAGCTCAAGGATAATAATATTGCTATCATTAATAAAATAGAGTTTTATTAATAATAACTATCAACAAACACAAGACGGAAAATATTGACATAAACAGAGAATGGAAAGGGTCGTGGGGGCTCGGGCTAATCCGAGGATTAAAGGATCTAAAAAGGTAAAACAAATATAGAGTTAAAGAGATGGGATGGTTCGCTAAACCATTTAAAGAACAGGATAGAATTAACAAAAGGGTTAAGTACTCAAAGGTGACGTTTGGCTTACGTAACTTTATACGAGTGGTGAAGTGGAAGGCGACGTGAAGGAATTTTCGGTCCGCTGGCGAGTTCCAGCCGAAGGGGGGGGGGGGGAATAAAAGGATCCTGACGTGGCGTCTTGAGAATGAGAACCGTTTCTCGACGAACGGCTTGAAGAACAATAGCTGTTCTACGTTGTTCTCTTCCGAACAACAGGGGGGGGGGGGTGAGAACCGTCTCTTGTCTACGGGCTCAAGAACAATGGCTGTTCTAATGTTGTTCTCTTCTTGAACAACAAGGGGGAAGGGTGAGAACCGTTTCTTGGCGAACGGATTCAAAAGAACAATGGCTGTTCTACGTTGTTCTCCTCTGAACAACAGGGAGGGGGGGGGGGTGAGAATCATCTCTTGTCTACGGGCTCAAGAACATCGCTGTTCTAATGTTGTTCTCCTCTGAACAACAAGGGGAAAGGGTGAGAACCGTTTCTTGGTGAAGGGCTCAAAAGAACAATGGCTGTTCTACGTTGTTCTCTTCCTGAACAACGAGGGGAAAGCCTTAAGGACTTGGCGTCACGAAAGGCTCGAACCTTTGGCACTCAAGGGATATTGTCCTCCTTCTGGACAAGTGATGGTGAATCTCGAGGTCGAGGTCCCTTGGCGCACAAAGGGAGAGAGGGTCGTGGTGATGTTTCACGACGAAAATCTGGATCTCCAATCTGATCTTAGTGGTAAAGTTTCCATCTAAATAGTCGAGACACTCCCTTGGCGTGGGGGACAATGGAGTGGGAACTTTGAGGGAATGCACAGCCGAGGCTGGGAACAATGCCTTATCTGCCCATAAGCCTAACTCAATCTGGCGAGGTCGGCGTATGGGGGCGAACGGGGAGACGATAACCTCCTTGTTTAAACTTTGACATCCGGTGGCTGTGATAAGGCGCCAAGCTTCGAAGCGAAGATGCCCGTGGGAGCATCGTGGTTTTAAAATAATATGTGATAGGAGTTGAAACTAACGCTGCTCAACTCGTTCTATCACACCCTCCCATAACTCAAAGTTCACATTAGAAACAAAAAAACACCTGCCATTTTTGTCTCATTTCAGTTATTTGCATCGATATGTTCTTCTGTGTGACAGAAAAAGAAAAATTTAACATTACCAGTTGGCTTATCTTAAGGCAGGTATGACGTTATCAATGGATCAAATGGGTATAAGCTAATATTTTATTAATTAAATTCCCTATAAAAAATTTGTATCTCATTTTTTCATTGGAAAAGTTGATATGGATTAAAACATTATAAATGAAATAATGATTTTATTTGGTAGGAAATTATTTTTTTCTTTTACAATACATTACAAGCTCAAATTTGCATGTTGTGGTTTGAAATCGAGAAAAGTACGCTACAACGAATCCTGCCAATACAAAATACATAAATTTGACGAAACATTGTGAAATTCGATCCCTTTTCCCATCGCACGAACAAAGAACTCAAAATTTTGACTGATATCGAAACGATACGTAATAGAAGATGTTTCTTTTGTTTCCGCTTTCAATGAGTTTCCTTTTTTATTCTCGTTCTTCTCGCAACAGTTAAATAAAGGATACACTCATAAAGTTGCGCGTGAGGGAAGCAATAATTGCAAACATCACCCACAGGAACATGAAAATAGGAATCCAGGTAGTTTAGAATTATATTTTCCCTCATAATGAACTTGAAAATATAGTTCGAAAGTACATGAATCTCTTTTTTCATTTTCCTGTTGGTGATTTTTGTTAATTAATAAAAGTTAATTTGTTTATGTTTCTTTGGTCTTGTAGAACCCTCGCCTCTACAACCGCTGGTATTATCTCCCTGCTCGTATATTCCACCCCCTTCTACACACATACACAAACCCAAGAATTTATATTACTCTCTTCTCTGTCACACACACACACACACACGCACAATTCAATCGTTCACTTGCGATCTCGGGTTTCAGCTCAATCCAATTAACAACTGCACCCACCACCTTCATTACAGTGCCACTTTCACACAAACTACACATTGTTCTTTTGTCCTACTACATCCTTTCACTCCACTTCGCCTCATTCAGTGGTAAGATGACCACTCACCCACAGTACATGGCTTATGTCATTCACCCAAATCTCATTCATCCCCCCATACATATTTCAATACTTCAAATTCAATTTATATACCGAAAAACGCACTTGTATGAACCAACGAGGGCAGAATCAGTGCAGGAAAAAGATACCCATAGCAAAATTCACCAAACTTTAATGTTGGGGCCGGGAGGGCGAGGTTGAAACTTTCAGGAATTAATTTGTGCAGAGTGCATGTAGTAGTAATGCTTGTAGTTTGCCAACCTGCCGTTACCCAGGCGGATCACTACCGGATAATGAAATAGACATAAAGGTCAGTATGACAATTTTGGTGTTCCCAAGGGTACCAGGGGCCGGTCTTCTTTGTGAGGAGAGGTTCCAGGAAGTATTATGTTTGGACACCAAAAACCGTTCAGGTGGAACCTTCGTCACCCCGGGGCAAAGGGAGCTGTTCAGCGTCAGAGGTATGTGGATGTAGATACTCATCGGCAAGATTCCTTGGAACAGAGAGTGTGTATATGTGTGTGTGTGTGTTGTGCTGTGAAGGCGGAAGAGGAAAGAAAGCAGTGTTGTAATTAGCTATGTGTGAGGTGAGAAGTGCAAGATCTACCCACCCGAAAACGGGGTGAGCACATCGCGCCCACCAATTGGTAGCCAGATCTCTGCGTGTGCTTATGTTTGTGTCCGTTCATGCCGGGATTCGGAATCGAACCTGGTACCACGACGTTGGGAGGCCAACGCCGTATCCACTTGGCTACCAAAAGCTCTGGGATGCATGTAGGAAAGAGGATAAAAGTGCAAATTTGTACAGAATATAGTTTAAATAAGTTCGATCCCCCTAGTTTTTTTTCTAGTAGGATTGAACCACCGGTGTGCGTCCTTGTCATCGTCGCGAACGTGGGTGTAAAAAACGTATGGTTTCGAAGACCCCAATTCCGGGACGACCGTGATTTGCGAGCGAGACGCGGAGGGAAGATCGAATCTCCGTTCTCTAATCGGGAGATCAAAAGAGAGAATGAAGAGGAGGGAGAATAAAAGGGAGAAAGGAAGGGAGAAATGAAAGTGGTAGATTGATGGGAATGACCAAAGTTGGAGAGAAAGAATGTGGCAAAGGAATGAGTTTTACATAATATAAGCGAGGGGGAGCTGCGGCCCCATATTCTGCAAACCAAATCGGGTCTATATATATATATATATATATATATATATATATATATATATATATATATATAAAGAGGGGAAGATAGAGGAGAGAATGTAAGAGTAGAGAAAAATGCATGAAAAGGATATAAGATATAATAGAAAAAAGACATTAAAATTAATGAAGAAAAGGATGAACTAGAAAAATTTAAACTAAAATAAATACATATAGAAATAGTCGTACTTCCCCTGTAAAGAAAAAATAATATAAATATAACAACAACAAATATTAAATAAAAACGTAAAAATAGGAAGCATTTATAGTAAGTTACAAAATTATATAGACTATGAGAGGATGCCCCTCGAAGGACGAGCTTGAGAGGAAGCCCCTCAGAATACCCCTTTCAGCCCTTTCGCTCCAAACCACGTACTCCTTGGCGGGGAAATTTTAGAATCATCGAGAAGGAAGCAGCCCCGCGCTAAGTCGCCGGACCCGGCTGTATTTGCTTATGCAGGACGCACCTCGCTCTCCCTTCCCCCGCGATAACGCCGAATTCTCGCCCCATGCCTCATAGGCATTTCCTTTCCCTGCGAGCGGGGCCGTACAAACCCAACCCATATCCTGAGGCAAACTTCGCTGTCCGACCCAACTCGTTATCTCGAAATAAGTTTGCATAGACTGACGTCGAGAATTCCCTGGGACGGCCATGCCCTGGGGCTATCTAACGGACCAGCCACTTGGCTGTTTAACTCTGTGTCCGCCATTCCTTGAGGAGATTGAAAGTCAGCCAGTCCCTCCGTTCAATCGTTTGTCTGTTCCCCGCAAAGTCTCGCAACCCCTGTTTAAGTCATACCTCGTCGATAAGATCTCACCAGCAGATCGCCCTCCGTGAAGCTTTGGCCCCTGTTCAGAGGAAAGCATATCGAGCCACCTTCTTCCCGGAGAACTATGTGTCCCCCCTCATCTCGCATCCCTTTTCATGTCTCCCGTTCCCCGTGTCTGAGACTTCCTGCCGTGCCTCAGAACCGTCTCAGGTTTGAGATTCCATCCCTCCGGAGCAGAGAAAATCTCGTTCTTCAACAAGAAGAGTCCTCCTCGTCAGAACTCACATTAGTATCTCCTCGAAGACCTATGCCATTGGTCTTCCCCCTCCAAACAACTCTAGCTTCAAGGTAAAGCGATTTTGCATTGTAATCCCCTGATTACACCAACCGTCAATCGTCACCTGAATCCACTTTAAAATTGACTTCCCGTTCAAACTTAAATAATATTGCTATTCGAATTAAGATTAATTTTGCACTCTCCGCTTAGCTGTCATATTGTAAACTGTCAGAATCCATTAACTATCCTTAGAAAGTAGTTTGTTCCCCATTTTTGTATATATATATATATATATATATATATATATATATATATATATATATATATATATATATATATATATATATATATATTGCCCCGTTTATTATATATTAAAATTATATTTTGGGGTCTTGATCTTTATATATCTTTGAACTACAACTTGGCAAGTCATTAGATAATTCCCGCTCAATCGTAAACGCACTCAAAATCAAGAAGGCGGCCTTCCACTCCTCTAATTGCCCCAAAGCCTAGCAGACGGCCTCTAGTCGGTTATCTGCCCGTGCATGTGTATGCGCTTTTACTCCGAGCGGGTCTACACAGGCCTACTTCTACATATATAAATAGATATACATACATACATACGTAGGTGAGTCAAAAAGTTCTCAGACAAATGGCATAAAATTTTTATTTGTAATAATACTGTAATCATTTTTCTACATAAGCTCCATTAACATCTATACACTTTCTTAATCTATGAATCCAACGGTAAAGACCATCTTTGTAGAATTCACGGGGTTGTCTCTGGCACCAAGTAATGACCTGCTTTTTTGCTTCATCTAATGATTGAAACCGGGTTCCTTTTAGGTGTCCCTTTAAATTTGGTTAGGTTAGGTAACCTAACCTAACCTAACCTAACCTAACCTAACCTAACCTAACCTAACCTAACCTAACCTAACCTAACCAAATTTAAAGGGACACCTAAAAGGAACCCGGTTTCAATCATTAGATGAAGCAAAAAAGCAGGTCATTACTTGGTGCCAGAGACAACCCCGTGAATTCTACAAAGATGGTCTTTACCGTTGGATTCATAGATTAAGAAAGTGTATAGATGTTAATGGAGCTTATGTAGAAAAATGATTACAGTATTATTACAAATAAAAATTTTATGCCATTTATCTGAGAACTTTTTGACTCCCCCTCGTATACAGGCAACAAAATTACGAAACACCGTCTTATATATATATATATATATATATATATATATATATATATATATATATATATATATATATATATATATATATATATATATATATATAACAGGAATCGATCTAAGTATAATTTGATATGAAAGGTGACAAACAGACAAAAAACTGATAGACAGATTGAGAGACCAGACAGCGATAGACAGCGAGCTCGAAAACTGTCGACAATGTCCATATTTATGTTTAAGTGGAGAAGTTTTCGCCTCAGAAACTTGGATGAATTTTTTGGTATCGAATTTTCCTACCAAAGACCGAATTTAGTGGTACGAGGAAGCAAATGGGTCTCATTGAGGAACGGAGCACTCATCTGCGCCAAAGTTGCCCCATAAACGCACCAACCCCGCCCCCCGATGCCCATCCAGGTGCAGAGAGAGAGAGAGAGAGGAGGAGGAATCAGTCAGATAGACAGAGAAAGGAAAGGGTGGTGGTCTATGGGTAGGGTGATAGAAACGAGATAGAGAGAGAGATAATGGAGAGACTGATAAAAAATCACAAGGAATGGAAGTACCTCGAAAGACATTGCTATCGATACCCAGGAGGTTGTACCCCCCAAACCCGTACCGGTCTTAAATAATTATAATTCGCATACACACACACACACACACACACACATAAATCTCCATTATGCACAACTACCATACACAATATCATCCACTTCCTCATCGGCCAGCCTTTTCTCCCTCTCTCACACTCAATCACATAATCAACCCGCCTTTTACGAGATTTCCTACTCTCCATAAACCCTGACACTCCACTCCAAGTCTATCTTCATCTATCGCGGATAACAACATGTATTCCTAAGGTTCAATTTCCTTCACCTCATTATCTAGGTTATTCGCCCCCCAGGTAGTGGATCTGTGGGTCATTAGCCCCCTAGGTAATGGATCTTGGGGTCATTAGCCCCCTAGGTAATGGATCTGGCGGTCATTAACTCACAAGGTAATGGATCTGGCGGTCATTAGCCCCCTAGGTAATGGATTTTGGGGTCATTAGCCCCTAGGTAATGGATCTTGGGGTCACTAGCCCCCTAGGTAATGGATCTGGGGGTCATTAACTCCCAAGTTAATGGATCTGGGGATCATTAGCCCCTTAGGTAATGGATCTTGGGGTCATTAGCCCCCTAGGTAAGGAATTTAGGGGGTCATTAGCTCCCTAGGTAAAGTATTTAGGGGTCATTATCCCCCTAGGTAATGGATATGGGGGTCATTAGCCCCCTAGGTATTGGATCTGGGGATCATTAGACCCCTAGGTAATGGATCTGGGGGTCATTCGCCCCCTAGGTAATAGATCTTAGGGTCACTAGCCCTCTAGGTAATGGATCTGGGGGTCATTAACCCTCAAGGTAATGGATCTGGGGATCATTTGCCCCCTAGGTAATGGATTAGGGGGGTCATTAGCCCCCTAGGTAAGGGATTTGGAGGTCATTAGCTCCCTAGGTAAAGGATTTAGGGGTAATTATCCCCTTAGGTAATGGATCTGGGGGTCATTAGCCCCCTAGGTTTTGAATCTGGGGATAATTAGACCCCTAGGTAATGGATCTGGGGTCATTAGCCCCTAGGTAATGGATCTGGAGGTCATTCGCCCCCTAGGTAATGTATCTTATGGTCATTAGCCCCCTAGGTAATGGATCTTCAGTCATTAGCCCCCTAGTAATGGATCGGGGGTCATTAGCCCCCTAGGTAATGGATCTTGGGGTCATTAGCCCCTAGGTAATCGATATTGGGGTCACTAGCCCCCTAGGTAATGCACCCGTGGTCATTAGCCCGCTAGGTAATGGACCTGAGGGTCATTAGTCCCCTCATAATACGTAAGCTGCAATTTCTAACAAAAGTTTTGGAGTATAATATTCTTGTAGGCGAGGTTGCGAGCGTCACCCACACCTCAACCGGAAAAGCAAAAGGGGAATTCAAGTTCGTAGATATGAAAACGTTACTCTATTTTGGAAAATTATTATTGGTGTGTACATATAGTAAGGCTAATAAGAACCCTATTTAGGGTTTATAAGCCCCGTATTTAGGGTTTACCAGATCCGTTTTTAGCGTTTATCAGACCCGTGTTTGGGTGTTAGCAGACCCGTATTTAGAGTTTATCAGATACGTATTTACAGTTTATCAAACCGGTATTTAGGGTTTATCAGACCCGTTTTTAGGGTTTATCAGACCCGTACCTAGGGTTTATCAGACACGTATTTAGGATTTATTAAACCGGTATTTAAGGTTTATCATACCCTTGGTTAGCGTTTATCAGACGCGTGTTTATGGTTTATCAGAGCTGGATTTAGGGTTTATCAGCTCCGTTTTGAGTGTTTATCAGACCCGTATTTAGGGTTTATCAAACCGGTATTTAAGGTTTATCAGACCCATATTTAGGGTTTATTAGACCCGTTTTTAGGGTTTATCAGACCCGTTTGGGGGGGGGGGTGTTTCAGACCCGTATTTAGGGTTTATCAGGCCCGTATTTATGGTTTTAAAGTGCGCTTTCCATACATGGTCGTTGTTTTCAGCCTTAAACTTGTCAATTTTATTTATTTTCATGCTATAATTTAGATCTCGCTGCTCGTCTATTTCCATCTATTGCAAATAACAACATATGTGTTCCTAAGGTCCGATTCCGTCTACCTGTCATCCATTTCTCTACAAACACTGTTTTAGATCTCACCTTTTTGGATTATTTTAGAATTTCCTTGAGAAAAACTGACTTCTTGACTTATCCTTTTTATCAATTGGTGCTCTTTGGAGTCCTCTCAAATGATTCAGCCGAACTATGCAAGTATTGATGATTTCTACCTACCTCTCCCTATAATTGCTTATGTGCTGGAGCACAATTCTAAACCAACAAGTCTATTGAATGCAATGAGATAATTTATCTGTAGTTCCGGAATTATTTGTTCGGTAATCGTGTTCAGGTAGAGAGCTCTAATCGCGTGATTGTGGTAAAATAACTCGCCAATATGACAGTCATTTCCGTATAACCCGATCCACAGATAGACCTTTCCCTCGTAAGGTCAAAGTTAAATTTAGAGTGGTTGTTCAGTGTGCATACTGTCCCACATTATGGTTATTCACTTTCTCATCCATAAAAAAGCTGCCTCGTCAACAATCATAACATTGTCCAAAAAAGGAGAGTGTTGATGGTTGATGGAGAAGCCATCGACAAATCTCATTCGGCGAGGAAAATCGATGAGCTAATGACGGAGGGGCATCTTATCAGGATGTCATTAAAAATCATGTTAACCTCATGATTAAATGATGATTTTGACATATGTATTCATTCTTTCTTGAAGATACATTTGGAGTTTCCAAAAGTAATTTTAATAAAAATTTTAACATTTATAGACACGTTTTAAAAAAACTTGGGGTTTATAATATAAACAAAAAATCACAAATGCAGTTTAAATTATGATCGTTTAAGAATTCGGTTTCTTTTTCATGGGACACCCGATATAGAGCCCTAACATGGAACTTTAGAAAAAGCAGAGAAGATATAAAGGCTCTCTCTACCCACCTCTCCCCCACCAGCGGCGGATTCAGGATAAAAATTTTTAGGGGGCTAACTTGAATTCCTCCATCTGAGTAGTCTGAGAAAAGGGTATTGATGATTAATAATGATTATCTTACCCCTAATTGATAATAACTAACAGCATCTCATAAAAGAGCGAGCACTAACTCTCTCAGATCCGATTTTTTTCTACACATCAGAAAATTATGAATTGTGGTTTATTTTAGTTTTTGGACATCAGCTAAGGTATGATACTGAATTTAATAATTATTTTTCAGATTTACCTAGATTTTAGACATGTATCCTATAAGATACATTCGATCGCAACGGTTTAATAAAGTTTTTATATATATTCTATATTATTACATAACTCTTTCTGAATAGAAGAATACAAGCCTCTCACCTGCCTCTGCTGGTATAGAAAAGCGGAAAAGAAACCTGAAAGTGCTGAAGAAAAAAACACTGCAATGAATTTTAACTGTTAAACTGTTACAGGAAACATTAATAGTTGTGCAGTAAAACCAATGCTCTCAATTCTATCCATCAACGCTGAGACTATTAGTTACCTCTTCGGGTAGCTTGTTCAAGGTCTCGTATCGCTTATTCTATATTGCGAAGTGCTTGTTCTACAAGATAGTCCTGAATCGCAAAAGTTGTTGATGTTAAAATTTCCCAGGAGCAGATGACCTCTTATCCTTACAGATCCATTGATCCTACACTCTGTACTGTAGGCTTCGTCATCGTTACCACAATTAAGTGAAGGGACGCCCCTTCTGTGAGACTCGCCTGAGGGACCAGGGTAGAGAGAGGGTGTTGCTTGTTGTGAGAATTTTATAGCACCCCCTGTGATAACGGTCCAGGCAACAGCTAGGGAAGTGAGAGTTCTATTGCAGCTTGACCCTACAACCGGAATTGCATCTAAAGGGGTGGTCCTAGTCAAGGATTGCATCCATTTACGGTGATCTTGTCACGTCTATTTGGGAATGAATGACTACTCTACAGATCTCTGCGATCCTGTTCTAAAGAGTATCTTGAATTTAAAAATCACAGCCTTACCTGCTGGGTCTGTTACCTGCAATAAACAGCGCTAGGAACAGAGGCTGGTGGGTGGCAGAGTGGTTGCTATTCCTATTATAGCTGAGGAAAAGCAACGTCTGTTGATCAATATTCTATAGAGCAGTCTCTAGCAAAAAGATACAAGCAAATTCGGTTGAATAATATACTCTAACGAAGTCTGTAGCAAAAAGAGAAAACAACTTCGGTTGATTAATATTCCCTAGCGCAGTCTCTAGTAAAAAGATACAAACAATTTGGTTGATCAATATTCTGTCGCGGAGTCTCTAGCAAAAAGAGACAAATAACTTCGGTTAATCAATATTCTTTATCTCAGTTTCTAGCACTAAAAAGCAAAACCACTTCGGTTAATCAATATTGCCTAGCAGAGTCTCTAGAAAAACAAGAAAAACAACTTTAGTTGATCAATATTATCTAATGCAGTCTCTAGCAAAATGAGACAAACAACTTGGGTTGCTCAATATTCTCTAGTGAACTCTCTTGTAAAAAGAGGCAAAAAACTTCGGTTGATGAATATTTTCTAGCGGAAAGACGCAAACAACATCGGTTTGTCAATACTCTCTAGCGCAGTCTCTAGAAAAAAGAGACGAACAACTTCGGTTGGTCAATATTCTCTAGCGAGTTTTTAGCAAAGAGAGAGAAAGACTTTCTGTTGATCAATATTCTCTAGTGCAGGCTCTAGCAAAAAGAGACAACAACTTGGGTTGCTCAATATTCTCTAGTGAAGTCTCTTGCAAAAAGAGGCAAACAATTTAGGTGGATGAATATTCTCTAGCAAAAAGAGACAAACAACATCGTTTGGTGAATATTCTCTAGCGCTCTCTTTAACAAAAAGGGACAAACAACTTAGGTTGATCAATAAACTCTAGCACGTTTTCAAGCAAAAAGAGACAAAAAACATCGGTTGGTAAATATTCTCTACCACAGTCTCTATAAAAAAGAGACAAACACCTTAGGTTGGTCAATATTCTCTAGCGCAATCTGTAGCAAAATAAATAGTAAGAACTTCGGTTGGTCAATATTCTCTAGCGCAGTCTCCAGGAAAAATTTGACCAACAATTTATGTTAATCAATATATTCTAGTGTGGCTATAGAAAAAAAGGAAATACAACATAGGTTGATAAATATTATCTAGTCCAGGCTTTTTCAAAAAGAGACATACAACTTGGGCTGTTGAAGATTCTCCACCACAGTCTCTAGCAAAAGGGACAAACACTTTGGGTTGGTCAGTATTCTTTAGCACAGTCTATAGCAAAAAGAGACAAAGAACTTCGGTTGGTCAATATTCTATATCGCGGTCTCTAGCAAAAAGAGACAAACATCTTCGGCTGGTCAATATTCTCTAACGTAGTCTCTAGAAAAAAAGACTAATAACTTTAGTTGGTAAATAATCGCTAGCGCAGTCTCTATAAAAAAAGACGAAAACTAGAGTTGGCCAATGATCTCTAGCGCAAGCTCTAGCAAAATGAGACAAACTACTTCAGTTGTTCAATATTCTCTAGCGTAGTCTCTAGCAAAAAAAAAAACCTCTTCGGTTGGTCAATATTCTCGAGCGCAATCTCTAACGAAAAGAGACAAAACACTTCGGATGATCAATATTCTCTAACGCAGTCTCTAAGAAAAAGAGACAAACAAGTTCAGTTGGTAAATATTCACTAGCGCAGTCTCTATCAAAAGGAGACAAACAACTACGCTCGGTCAATATTCTCTATCGCTGTCTCAAGCAAAACAAGACAAACATCTTCAGGCGGTCAATATTCTCGAACGCAGTCTCTAGAAAAAAAGACAAATAACTTCAGTTGGTAAATATTCGCTAGAGGATTCTCTATCAAAAAGAGACAAACGACTTCGGTTGTTCAATATTCTTTAGCAAAAGGAGACAAAGAACTCCATTTGGTCAATATTCTCTATCGTAGTTTCTAGCAAAAGGAGACAAGCAACTTCGGTTGGTCAAAATTCTCGAACGCAGTCTCTAGAAAAATGAGACAAACAAGTTTGGTTAATCAATATTCTATATCTTAGTTTCTAGTACAAAAAAGCAAAACAACTTCTGTTAATCAATATTGCCTAGCAGAGTCTCTAGCAAACCGAGAAATCAACTTTATTTTATTAATATTATCTAATGCAGTATCTAGCAAAAAGAGACAAACAACTTGGGTTGCTCAATATTGTCTAGTGAATTATCTTGTAAAAAGAGGCAAACAACTTCGGTGATGAATATTCTCTAGCGGAAAGAAGAAAACAACATCGGTTTGTCAATACTCTCTAGCGCAGTCTCTAGAAAAAAGAGACAAACAACTTCAGTTGATGAATATTCTCTAGCAAAAGAGACAAACAACATCAGTTGGTGAATATTCTTTAGCCCTCTCTCTAGCAAAAGGTGACAAACAACTTCGGTTGTTCAATATTCTCTAGCGCGTTCTCGTGCAAAAAGAAACAAAATATCGGTTGCTCAATATTCTCTAGCGCAGTCTCTAGCAAAAAGAGAAAAACAACATAGGTTGGTGAATATTCTCTAGCGCTCTCTCAGGTAAAAAGTAACAAACAACTTTGGTTGGTAAATATGTTTTAGCGCGTTCTCGAGCAAAAAGAGGCCAAAAAAATGGTTAGTCAATACTCTCTAGCGCATTTTCTAGATAAAAGAGACAAACAACTTCGGTTGATGAATATTCTCTAGCGCAGTTTCTATCAAAAAGAGACAAACGACATCGGTTGGTGAATATTCGCTAGCGCTCTCTCTAGCAAAAAGTGACAAACAACTTCGGCTGGTCAATATTCTCTATCACGTTCTCGAGAAAAAAGAGACCAACAAATAGAATTGTTCAAGAGTCTCTAGCAAACAACTCTTGTTGCACAATATTCTCTAGCGAATTCTCTTCCAAAAAGAGACAAACAACTTTATTTGGTCAATATTCTCTAGCGCAGTCTCTAGCGAAAGGAGATAAACAACTTCAGTTGGTAAATATTCTCTAGCGCAGTCTCTAGCAAAAAGAGACAAACAACTTCGGTTGGTAAATACTCTCTAACGCATTCTCTAGCAAAAAAATGACAAACAACTTCGGGTGCTCAACATGGAGTAGTCAAAATTCTCCCGCCCAGTCTCTCTCAAAAGAGACAAACAACTTGGGTTGACCAGTATTTTCAAATGCAGTCTCAGCCAATAAATACAAACAAATTGGGCAGGTCAATATTCTCTAACGCAGTCTATAGCAAAAGAAACAAACAACTTCGGTTCGGCAATATTCTGTGTCACAGTCTCTAAAAGAATCAAACAAAGAACTTCGTTTGGTCAATATTCTCCAGCGTAATCTCTAGCAGAAAGATATATACGATTTCGGTTGTTTAATATTCTCTTCCGCAGTCTAGTAAAAAGAGACAAACAACTTGGGTTCATCAATAATCTATAGCTCAATCTATATTAAAAAGAAACAAACAACTTTGGTTGGTCAATAGTCTCTTGCGAAGTCTCTAGCAAAAAGAGAGAATCAACTTCGGTTGATCAATATCCTCTAGCGCAGTCTCTAGCAAAAATAGACAAACAAATTTAGTTCTTTAATATTCTCTAGAGCAGTATCTAGGGAAAACAGATAAAACTATTAGGGTAGTCAATATTCTCAAGTGCAAGTTGGTAAAAAAGGGACAAATAACTTGAGTTAGTCAGTATTCTCTAATGCAGACGCTACCGGGGTGATCAATATTCTCTAGACTGGTCTCTTGCAAAAAGAGACAGACAAGTTCGGGTGGTCAATATTCTGTTGCGCAGTCTCTATCAAAAAGAGACAAATTACTTGTTTTGGTCAATATTCTCTATTGCAGTCTATGTAAAAAGAGACAAACTACTTGGTTAAGTCAATTTCTCTTGCGAAGTCTCTTTCAAAAAGAGCCAATCAACTTTGGCTGGTCAATATTCCGTAGCACAATCTCTAGCAAAAAGAGACAAATAACTTGTGGTGGTCAATATTTTCTAGAAAAATGAGACAAACAACATGCGATGGTTCTCTAGTGCAGTCTTTAGAAAAACGAGACCCAACTTGGGTTGTATAATATTTTCTAGCACAGTCTCTAGAAAGAGAGACAAACAACTTCGGTTATTCAATATTTTCTAGCGCAGTCTCTAGCAAAAAGTGGCTCACAACTTCGGTTAGTCAATATTTTCTCGCACAGTCTCTAGCAAAAAGAGAAAAACAACTTCGGTTGGTCAATATTCTCTAGCCCAATCTCGAGCAAAAAGAGACGAACAACATGACTGAGTCAATATTCTGTGCGCAGAAACTATCAAAGAGAGACAAACAACATCGTTTGGTAAATATTCTCTAGCGCAGTCTCTAGCAAAAAGATACAAACAACTTTGGTTGGTCAATATTCTTAAGCGCAATCCCTAGCAAAAAATGACAAACAACTTTGTCAGTATTCACTAGTGCAGTCTCTATCTAAAGGAGACATCAACATCGAATGGTCAATATTTTCTATCGGAGTCTCTAGCAAAAAGGAGACAAACAAATTGTGTCGGTCAATCTTCTTTATTGCTGTCTCTAGATAAAAGAGTCAAAGAACTTGGTTATGTCAATATTCTCTATCGCTATCTCTACAAAAAAGAGACAAACAACTTTCGTTGGTCAATATTGTCTTGTGTATTCTCCAGCAAATAGAGACAAAAAAATTTGGTTAATCAATATTCTCTAGCATAGTCTCTAGCAAAAAGAGACACACGACTTTTTTTTGATCGATATTCTGTACCGCAGTCGCTAACAAAAAGAATCAAACATTTCGGTTGGGCAATATTTTCTTGCGCAGACTCTAGCAAAAAGAGACAAAAAAAATGATTTCTTTAATATTCTCTAAGGCAGTCTCTAGGAAAAAGAGACAAAACTCTTGGGTTGGTCAATATTCTCTAGTGCAGGCTCTAGCAAATTGTGACAAACTACTTGGGTTAGAAAATAATCGTAGCGCACTCTCTAACAAAATGAGACACAAAACTTTGGTTGGTCAATATTCTCTAGCGCAGTCTCTAGCAAATAATGACAAACAACTTCAATTTGTCAATATTCTCTAATGCAGTCTTTACCGAACAGAGACAATCAGCATGTAGTGGTCAATATTCATTAGCGCAGTCGCTTGCAAAAAGAGACAAACAGCTTCGGTTGGTAAATATTCTCTAGTGGAGACTCTATCAAAGAGAGACAAACAACTTATGTCGATCAATATTATCTAGCGCAATCTCTATCAAAACGAAATGTATAACATTGGTTGGCCTATATTTTCTAGCGCAGTCTCCAGCAAAATGAGACAAACAACTTTGGTTGTTCACTATTCTTAAGCGCAGTCTTTAGCAAAATGAGTCAAACAACTCGGGTTGTTCAATAGTCCCCAGCTCAGTGTCTAGCAAAAAGAGACAGAACACTTGGGTTGGTCAATATTATCTACCGAGTTTCTAGCAAAAAGTTAAAACATCTTCCATTGATTAATATTCTATAGCGCAGTTTCTAAGAAAAAGAGACCCACCTTGGGATGCTCAAGATTCTCTTGTGCATTATCTAGCAAAAAGGGACAAACAACATTCCTTGGTCAATATTATCGAGCGCAGACTCTAGCAAAAATTACCACAATCTTCTGATAGTCAATATTCTCTAACGTAGTCTCTAGCAAACCGAGACAAACAACTTCTTTCGATCAATATGCTCTAACGCAGTCTAGTAAAAAGAGACAATCAACTTTGGTTGGTCAATTTTCTATAGCGCAGTCTCTAGGAAAAAATTACAAACAACTTCGCTTTGTCAGTATTATCTAGTACAATCTGTACCTAAAAGCGACAATCAGCATGGGGTGGATGTTATTGTCTAGCGCAGTCTCTTGCAAATAAGAGACAAACAACATCGGTTGGTAAATATTGTCTAGAAAAAAGAGACAAGCAAATTTGTTTCTTTAATATTCTCTAGCACAGTCTCTTTCAAAAAGACACAAAGAACTTGGGTTTATCATTAATCTCTACTGCAGTCTCCAGCAAAATGAGAAAAACAACTTTGGTTGGTCCATATTCTTAAGCGGAGTCTTTAGCAAAATGAGTCAAACAACTCTGATTGGTCAATAGTCCCCAGCAGAGTGTATAGCAAAAAGAGACAGGACACTTGGGTTGGTCAATATTATCGACCGAGTTTCTAGCAAAAAGTTAAAAACAAGTTTGGTTGATCAATGTTCTTTAGAGCAGGTTCTAGCAAAATGAAACAATCAACTCGGGTTGGTCAATATTCCCTTATACATTATCTAGCAAAAAGAGGCAAACAAGTTCGCTTGGTCAATATTCCCGAGCGGCGTCTCTTGCAAAAAGAAACAGCTTCAGTTGCTCAATATTCTCTAGCGGAGTCTCTAGCAAAACGAGACAAACACCTTGGGTTGGTCAATATTCTCTAGCGCAGTCTGTAGCAAAAAGAGTCAAACAACTTGTATTGGTCAATCTTCTCTATTGCAGTCTCTAGAAAAAAGAGACATCAACATGATTATGTTAATATTCGCTATAGCTATATCTACAAAAAAAGAGACGAACAACTTGCGATGGTCAATATTCTCTATTGCAGTCTCTACAAAAATTAGACAAAAAACTTGGTTTTGCCAATATTCTCTATCGCTATCTTTAGAAAAAAACAAGCAGACAACTTGCGTTGGTTAATATCCTCTAGTGCAGTCGCTAACAAAAAAGAGACGAAGCACTTCTGTTGATCAATATTCTCTAGCGCAGTCTCTAGCAAAAATATCCGCAATCTTCTGTTAAGCAATATTCTCTAACGTAGTCTCTAGCAAAAGGAGACAAACAACTTCTTTTGATGAATATTTTTTAGCGCAGTGTCGGGCAAAAAGAGAATAACAACTTCGGTTGGTCAATATTCTCTTGCGCAGACACTAGTAAAACGGGACAATCAACTTCGGTTGGTCATTTATCTCTAAAGCAGTCCCTAGCAAAAAGAGACAAAAAAAATTTGTTTCTTTAATATTTTCTAGCGCAGTTTCTAAGAAAAGAGAAAACCCAATTGGGTTGGTCAATATTATCTAGTGCAGGCTCTAGCAAAATGTGACAAACAACTTGGGTTGGTCAATAGTGTTAGCGTAGTCTAGAGCAAAAGGAGACAAACAACTTCAGTCGGTCAATTTTTCTAGCCCAGTCTATATCAAAAAATGACAAACAACTTCGCTTTGTCAGTATTCTCTAGTACAATCTCTGCCTAAAAGCGACAATCAACATGTGGTGGTCATTATTTTCTAGCGCAATCTCTTGCAAAAAGAGACAAACAATATCAGGTGGTAAATATTCTCTAGAAAAAGGAGACAAAGAAATCTGTTTCTTCAATATTCTCTAGCACAGTCTCTATCGAAAAGAGACAAAGAACTTCGGTTTGTCACTATTCTCTATTGCAGTCTCCAGCAAAATGAGACAAACAACTTTGGTTAGTCAATATTCTTAGACGCAGTCTTTAGCAAAATGAGTCAAACAACTCTGGTTGATCAATAGTCCCCAGCGCAGTGTCTATAAAAAAGAGACAGGACATTTGGGTTGGTCAATATTATTAACCGAGTTGCTAGCAAAAAGTTAAAAACAACTTCGGTTGATCAATGTTCTTTAGCCAAGTTTCTAGCAAAATGAAACAATCAACTTGGGTTGGTTAATATTCTCTTATACCTTCTCTAGCATAAAGAGATAAACAACTTCGATTAGTCAATATTCTCGGGTGGCGTCTCTTGCAAAAAGAGAGAAACAGCATCAGTTGCTCAATATTCTCTAGCGGAGTCTCTAGCAAAAAGAGACAAACAACTTGTATTGGTTAATCTTCTCTATTTTAGTCTCTAGGTAAAAGAGGCAAACAACATGGTTATGTAAATATTTTCAATAGCTATCTCTTTAAAAAAGAGACGAACAACATGCGATGATGAATATCTCTAGTGCAGTCTGTACAAAAATTAGACAAACAACTTGGTTTGGCAATATTCCCTATCGCTATCTTTATAAAAAACAAACCAACAACTTGCGTTCGTCTATATTCTCTGGCGCTTTCTCTAGCAAAAAGAGACAAACAACTTCAGTTAGTCAATATATTCTAACGCACTCTCGAGGAAAAAGATACAAACAACTTGAGTTGGTCAATATTCTCTAGCGCAGTCTCTAACAAAAAGAAACAAACCACTTCTGTTGATCAATATTATGTAGGGCGGTTTCTAGCAAAAAGAGACAAAGCACTTCTGTTGATCAATATTCTCTAGCGTAATTTCTAGCAAAAAGAGACGAAGAACTTCGGTCGGTCAATATTCTTTAGCCTAATCTCTAGCAAAAAGAAAAAGAATCTCGGTGTGTTAATATTCCCTAGCGCAGTCTCTAGTAAAACGAGACAAACAACCTCGGTTAGTCAATATTCTCTAGCGCAGTCGCTAACAAAATTAGACAAACACCTTAGGTTGGTCAATATTCTCGAGCGCAGTCTCTAGCAAAAATAGACAAAGAACTTCGCTTTTTCAGTATTCTCTAGCGCAGTGTTAACAAAAAGAGACAATCAACATGGGATGGTCAATATTCTTTAGCCTAACCTCTAGCAAAAAGAGGCAAAGAACCTCGGTGTGTCAATATTCCCTAGCGCAGTCTCTACCAAAAAGAAACAAACAACCTCAGTTGGTCAATATTCTCTAGCGCAGTCGCTAACAAAAACAGACAAACAACTTGTATTGATCAATATCCTCTAGCTCAGTCCCTAGCAAAAAGAGACAAACACCTTGGGTTGGTCAATATTCTCTAGCGCAGTCTCTAGCCTAAAGAGTAAAAAAACTTCTGTTGATCAATATTCTCTTGCGCAGTTTCAAGCAAATAGAGACAAAGAACTTCGGTCGGTCAATATTCTTCATCCTAATCTTTAGCAAAGAGAGCCAAAGAACCTCGGTGTGTCAATATTCTCTAGTGCAGTCTCTAGCAAAGTGAGACAAACAACTTGTTTTTGTCACTATTCTCTAGCGCAGTCTCTAACAAAAAGAAACCGAACTCTTTCATTTGCAGCTAATAATTTCAATGCCTAATCGATGGTATCAATATCGTGGCCTTGGTCTGTATCTTTTTCAGAGGGTTACTATCTTTTCGAAGGTTGAGGAGGAAGGGGGGTGAACCGCTTACTCCAGTGTGGTCGCTGCGACGAGTTACACAAGAGCAGCACAATTTCCTTGTTTCGGTAACTGAACTTAAATTAGCTTAACACTCGATGAGCAATTTTTCTCTACCTCGAACCACTGTCTGGAGAACTGATTCCCGAACATTACTGATACCACGTTCCGACCCTTTGTTCTTAGGTGTTGATGAAGTCTCCTCCTGTTGTGTTAAACAACTATTTATAAACATTGTTATTAATTATTCTTATTATTATTAATAATTTTATTATTATCATTATTAGTTTTATTATAATTATTCGCATTATTATTATTATTATTATTTGTATTATTATTATAATTTTTTTATTCCTTTAGTTTACAAGTCTGAATTCTCCAGGCAACCGGGTCCAAACCATGGACCTAAGAATGCTTGGATATTCCATGATTATTTCATGGACAAGGCCCTCCCAAGGAGATGTGCAGTGGAGAGGAGGGTGGTTTTCTGGACTTCATAGATTTCAATGATGCGAGGTATTTGGTCTAGGTATTTTTTTTATCCCTTTTTGATAGTTCCAAGGGCTCCTACAATGACAGGAATTGTTGTGGTTTTGAGCCCCTACATCTACTCAACTTCAATTTCTACGTTCTTATACTTGGTGAGCTTTTCGGTAGTCTTGACTGAGGTGTTGATGTCAAGGGGTATGGACATGTCTATGATAAGGCAGATCTTGTCCTTGTTTTTCAGTACTATATCGGGTCTTTTGGCTACTGTAGTCCTGTCTGCGTGGATGGGCATGTGCCGGATGATGGTGACATTGTCGTTTTCAACAACTGCCTTGGGCTCATGCTCATACCACTTGCCAGAGAACTGTATGCCATGCTCTTTGCAGATTTCCATTAGATGAAAGCGGCTGCTTTGTTGTGGTGGTGGATATATTCAGTTTTGCCAATTCAGGGCAGCCTGATACGAGGTGGTCTATGGTTTTATCAAAATTTCCACACAGTCTGCATTTGGGGTCAACATCCCTCTTTTTCCTAATGTTGTGTTGGTGCCATCGTGTAGGGAGACTTTGGTCCTGGGCTGCTATGATGAAGCCCTCTGTTTTTTCTGCCTTCAGTCCTCTGTAGCTCGTAGCCAGTTGTGTGTCTGTTTCTGGTCTACATCCGGTGGGTGAATTCGTTGGGGGTATTTGCCGTGGATGTTGTTGGTTTCCCATCTGGATTTGAGTTGTTGTTGTCCACACTGTTTGGCTTTGGCCTTGGTTCGACGGGCATAGTTGGTGCTTGCTTCGTCTTCTACAGGGGGAACTGAAGGCATTTGAAGCTCCTGGGTGAACTTAATTGCCTGTTTGTTGGTGGAGTACAAGCGTTTGTGCTTGTCATGGTCCCTGACAAAATGGAGCAGATTGTCCTGTGGTTCTTGGAGGTACTTTTCTCATTATTATTATCATTATTATTATTATTATTATTATTATTCGCATTAATATTATTATTATTGTAAGATTATTATTGTTATTATTTCATTATTTTTACTATTATTATTACTATTATTATTAGTGGTAGTATTATAATAATTAATATTATCATTAGTGGGGATAACGTCAGGAGAGAGTAATGCTCAAAAAAGTATTGATCTCAAATTAGGAGCACAGTGCTCATAAATATATGAATGGCCCCACATGCTGCTTCAGGGGACCATAAATAAATATTGCACTCGCTAAATATGAGTACATAAGAACATATGGATCATTACATGCGAATAAAATATTATATCAGTTACATACCGATACTTCTTCGGATTACCTCCCTTCTTTCTCCTTTCAGATTGATCTGAAGCTGAAGATCTTCAAAACTTGGACATCTTCAGGTCGAGCGAACATGATGAGGAAGTGGACTCGACGATCCACCGCGTTTGTGATCATTTTTTCAATGATCTTTGGACATCTTATTCAGTATGGTGAGTTTGGAGACTGAAAAACTCAGGTTACAGGCTACCTTGATCACCGGGTCTACAGGAGACTAAAATAGTGGGTTTAAAGGAACCCAACTGGATTATTGGTTAGCCAGAATCTCAGGTAGCCGTAATTCTCGATCAGTGTGCCTTTCTGTCACTAGTGTATTAAGTTCTAACATACATGACAGTGTGTCATGTATGTTACTCATGTGTCATTGACACATCAGTAACACTAAGTAGGATATATATTATTCCTTTCTCTACTAGTTAGCCTGTATTCCATCACGTGCATTTTTAAGGGAAGCTAAAATATGAAAGGTGGGATTGATTTCCCTTATACTAGTTCGTTCCGATATTTTAATGATAACTAATTACTTTTTTTCTTTTTAAATAAGTTTATATCAGCTTGGATTTTATTTTTTCTTTTGAAGTTCCATTTTTTTGTATTAAATTTCAAGGTTTTAAAAGGAAATGAACAGAAGGTTTTAATTTTGCGCCGTGTGTTTTAATCTATACTTTCATCATATACTAATGACATCGTCAGAGAATTTAATTATTTATCATCAGTTTTGGGTGCATGCTACCATTATTAATTAATTACACCCGTGTTTGGTTTTATGGTTTTTATGGTTGAGGTATTTACATCCCTCAGCTATTCTGTTCCTTTTTCAGCCGGGCTCGGGATTGGTCATTATTATTAGCATTATTAGTATGACATCTTTAGAGAATTTGATTTTATGACGTCCTGCAAGCGAGTACCTATAGGTAATTAAAAGGGGTAGGATAATGGGATTGGTCATTGGTTGGTCTTGACATTAACCTTTAGAGCTAGTGATCTTCTACGATTTGTGAAGTACCTCATATATGACTTCGTACAAGATTCTCCAAGACGCAAGAATTGGTACTTCACACTTTCTTTTTTAAAATTTAGGAGTAATTTGAATGAACCCGGTGAAGCTGCATCTAGTCTTCTTATTAAGCATCCTTCTAGTCTTATTATTGTGAGCCAAGTTTATTTATAACTAGCAGAATCTTCTGGCTCTACTTAGGTCCTAAGGCAGATTTCTTAGTGTCAATCGTGAATCAAAGAAAGACGATTTAATTTTAGAAAAAAAGTGAATTTGTACTGATGCAGTTAGGATAAGCGGTTATCATAGCTACCTCGCGTTTCCTTTCATGCTGCATCGGGCACGTTTGGTGTAGATGAATAGCGTGCCCAAATGCGCCCGATGCAGAAGGAAAGGAACGCCAGATTCCTATCATGAAAACAGAGGCAAAAAGTCTTTCTTCATATTTTTAAAGAAATGTTATGACTCAAGAAAAAATGTTTTATGTGTAAATAGGTATAAAAGAGTATAGCCATTAATTGTGTACTTTCTTGTAACCATAACATAGGACCTAACATAGCCTAGAACTATCTACAATCATAGTTGTACCTCTGTGCCAAATTATTGTAATAGCTTGCTTTCTTATACCCTCCAACAAAAGTTATTTTGTCTCGATAACATTTTACAAAACTCCTCTAGCTTCTTTTCTACAAACTTTTGCGTTAGAAAACTACCCTAAAATATAAGGGAAAGGATTTTAGAACTTGAAACTTTAGTAAACTACCATGACGAAATCAGGTCATGGAAGGCTAAAATAGATAGGGCTACTAAAAGACATATTCTGGTAAAAGGATAAAAATGAAACGGAATGGTATGAGGGGCGGTCAATAAGTTTTGCAATTTGGATATAAGGAAACGAGATATGAGGAAAAGTGTTTTATTTTTTCAATATAACTACCCTCGACTTCAATGCACTTGCGCCACTTGTCCCTGAGGCTTCGAATACCCGACAACCAGAAATCTCCCGACTGCTGTTCAATCCACTCCTTGACAGCAAGCTGGACATCTTCATCGTCCCTAAACCAGCGTCCACGCAGTGCAGTCTTGAGCTGGCGGAATAAAAAGTAGTCGCTAGGGGCCAGATCTGGAATGTAGGGAAAATGGTTGAGCTCCTCGAATCCACACTCGCGCAGGGCAGCTTGTGCAACTCTGGCCTTGTAGACTTTGACGACGTTGAAGTCTATCATGGGGCGTGAGGTTTCTAGGGACCCAACGGACAAAGACCTTGGTAATAGCCAAATTGTCGTGGATGATGTTGATAACACTTCCATGTGATATTCCAAGTTCTCGCTCGATTTCTTCGACCTTCACCCGTCAATTTTCGAGAATTATCCTCTCCACACGGGTCACATTTTCCTCGTTAGTCACGACTGATAGGCGTCCTGGATGGGGGGTGGGGGGTGGAGTCATCTTCAAGGGACTCACGAACATGGCGGAACTCCCTATTCCAGCGAGCAATGGTTGCATAGGAAGGGGCGGTGTCGGTGTACACTGGAACCATGCGTTCATGGTTCTCTTCTGCATTCTTGCCTTCCTTGGTCAAAAATTTGATCACTGCGCGGTGCTCAACCTTCTCCATTGTTGAAAAAATTGTGACTGACGATCTGCGATCAGCTACTGCTTCTTAAATAGACGAGGCAGGAGCGTGCGGCAGCAGGTCTTGACTTGTCATAACTTGTCCTCACACCCCCATAAACAGCCATCCCCCTTCCTCTGTTTTGCTCTTTTGATTCGCAAAACTTATTGTCCGCTCCTCTTACAATAGAGAAAGAATCTAATATACCCCCCAAAGTTTAGAAATGTATGTAAGAGAGCAACCTCCGCCCCCCCTCCTCCCCAATTTATGGTATCACGACATGGACGACGTCATTTCCTGTTCGAACATTCTCGAATTTTCGACTCCTGAGCCCGTTGAGAAAATATTTCTCAATCCGGCGAACTCATCCCAAGCCTTCCCCACGGTGACGAGGTGCGAAAGAGCCGCTATGCCTCGCCCATCGCTGCTAAATGATTAATCGACTCCGCCTCCGGATTGAGATGTCTGGAGCTTGTGACTCCTTTCTCCAAACTCCCCCTTTCCCCCAGAATCGAGCATATAAATACTCGGGTTATTCTGTAGTTCGAAGAGTCCAGCCCACACCTCAAGTCCGTCCTTATCGTCTCGTCCCGTGAGCATTCGTCAGACAGCAGACTTCTTCAGCCGTGATTCTACCCAAGTCAATTGGTAGCTTCTGTGAACGGCAAGCGTTTGAATTTGCGCAACAGTCTCCCTTCATTTAATCGAACCAAAGAAAATCTCCATCGATCACCTTTGAGGAAAAGAAGATTCTTCTTTCAGTGGAAAGACGAGAATTCCCACATTCCCTGTCGAACGTCATCTTTGAAGTTTGGCTATCTTCATCGGAAGATTGCTTCAGATCGTGCCCCACCTGCCTCATTCGGATCGTGCCATACCTGCCTCATTCGGATCGTGCCCTACTTGCCTCATCAGATTGTTCCCCACTCGCCACATCGCAAGAAGGACCTTCCTCGAAGTCATTGACCCGTAAGACTGAAACCACCTCCGTTATTAGTATTGTCAAGTTCCCCCTTTTGATCTGAGCCTAGTTACAATAATGAATTAATTCCATTTGAGAATCCCTCCTCATAATAATTATCAAGAGACTATCTCAATTTAAATAATTCCCTTTTGTCTATTATTATTCTTATTTTGATATTTGTAAATAAAATTATATTTTGTTGTTTCATCTTTAACTAACCTTAAACGATATTCTCGGCCTATTCAAGTAAATCTCGCCAACCATTTATGCACTCTGTTTGATTATTAAGGATTTGAAACCCAACGCCTCAAGCGTGACCTCCTAGTCGGTGTTAATCCCTGCGAACAGTCCTTCAACGGTTCGAGTTGCAGTAGGTGATTAAGTCACCCCGCCCCCACATAGTATAGGAGTAGTGTATGGTATCGAGTGGTTGTACCACGACAATGTGCTACCATCTGAAACTAGACAACCCATTGTGGATAAATTTGCTCTTAAGATTAAAAACACTTGGATATTCCACGGATTGGTAGATTTATACACGAGGTTAACAGCCCATTCGCAATTATTCAGTGTTTTTTTGTATTTATAGCAGTGGCTGCAGCAGTATCTCTTTCGTTCTCGCGTTACTTAGAGAAGTGTCATCGTGAATTTCAAATCGAGGGACAAGAGCTGATTTTTTCGCGATTATGTTCCCATAAAATTAGCCTCATTCTATTGTGATGGCACTGTGCCAAATGCGCCAAATGATGAGAAGGGTTTAGGATTAGTTTTGATGGGGGGAACTAAGGGAAAAAGAGACACATGTAAGACAAGGAAAAGATAATTGCAGCGATCGAAGGAAAAGGGGCAGGCAGAGTAAGATAAAAGGATAAAAGATACACGAAAAGAAAATAGTTAAAAGAGAGAGAAATATTAGAATTAAAAATGTCATAAATTAAAAGTATATTTTTAAATGTCTTAAAAAATTTGATATATGTATGTATAGATAGATAAAAAAGAATCTCAAATGCCATATAAAATAACTTTCCACTGTCCTATACTCATCCATACAGTCTACACCTCTCCTTACTCTATCCCCCATACCCAATCCAGACACACTCCTCCCTCTCCAAGGGGTTTTAGGGATATCAGAAAATATTTGATTTTGTCTTCAAATCCTAAGATGAGAAATAGTCGGGACTCATCAAACATTCACGCAAAATTCCCCCAGACGTTCCACCTCTCTTTTGCCTTCCTCTCCGCTATCTATTGATACACCTTCCCTCTCCCTTTCGATGGAGATGGGGGAGCAGGGATCGAGTCCATTGGAAGTTAGGGGTTGGGGATAGGGGTCGTTGAGTCGGTGATTGTGATGGGTGAAGCGGAAGTTTGGTGGAGGTGAGAGAGATCTCGTCGATTGAGTTGAGTTAATTTATTGGCCAACTTCTTCATTTCCTTTCGCGTTTCGTCATTTCTAAACTAATTCTTTTAATAGCCTCATTCGTTTACAGGGAGGAGCACCACACACAACCATACACACACGTTTCCTAACATCTCTCCCTTTCATAACTCAATTTCAGCATACGCAAAAATCCCTCCCATTCATAATTCAATTTCAGCGTACCCAAACATCACATCATACATTTCATTACACTGTCTAACCGTTAAATCCCCTGAACTAATCACTACTGTATTCACACAGACACCAACTCTTTTTACAATCCACTATCTTATTCGTACAATAGCGCTTTAAATGCCACCTCCCAACCACCACACACTACGCCCGCAAACATGTCGTCTATTACCCATTTCTCCTCCCCGCCATTATATTTACTCCACCACTAACAATCCTCTACCTAACTCTTTCTCCCTGCCCGATTTTACCAACAACGGAACATTATATACATTAAAACCCTCCAACAACTATTACAAACAAGACTCCTTACACCTATCTCTCTCCACTAACCAGCACGCATTACACCCTTTCACCTTCGTTTCTTCCACCATTACACACAAATCGAATCCTCTTTAATTTAACCACCTCATTTACTAACTATCACACATCATTCCCCGACTCTTCTCTTCCACTTCAACGCCACATTCACCATTCAAAAAAAAAACATAACAAAAATGGCATAAAAATAAAGAATAGAAATGGCTTTGCAAAATCGTGGCAGGAAATGGAGAGGCGAATGAAATTCCGGCCAAAATTTTCCTCTATAAAATTACCCCGACGCGACGGAGCAAAAATTGGAAATTTAATTTGCCTTTCCCCTGCTCACTCACCAGCATCTTTACTCTCTAACGCAGGGGTATCACTCATCACCATCTTTACTCTCTATCGCACGGGTTTTCACTCACCAGCATATTTACTCTCCATCTCAGGGGATTTCACTCACCAGCATCTTTACTCTCTATCGCAGGGGTTTTCACTCACCAGCCTCTTTACTCTTTATCCCATGGGTTTTCACTCACCACCACATTTACTCTCTACAGCAGGGGTTTTCACTCACCAGCATCTTTACTCTCTATCGCAGGGGTTTTCAACCGGGGTGCCGTGGGAGCCAACTAAGAGTGCCGAAGGAGCGACCAAGAATTTATTTGTAAAATGCCAAAATTGCAAAAAATTATGTATTTCAAACATTTCTTTAAAAATTTAACCACACTTAAAAGTATTTTGAAACTCGCTTCTTTGCATCGTAAAATATAAAAACAAGGAAAAGAGAAAGATTGCAGACATGAATGAAGAAATGAGAGTTGTCTTGTCAACTATTTGTCCCAATATTAAGAATAATGTTATCCTCATTAGTTCAAATTTCCCATTAAACTTTTAAAGGTAACATTTATTTATTTTCAAATATTTTGTCTTATTTCAAATAAATTAGGTTAAATGTCAATCGTGGTTAATTTTGAAAACCCTTCCAAGGTAATTAAGTATTTAGACGGAAATTATTTTATATTGGAGTTCCACGGCTGCTTCTAGATAGCAATTAGAGTGCCACGGCTGCTTCTAGATAGCAATTAGAATGCGATTATCATACAAAGGTTGAAAACCACTGCTCTATCGAATTATACATTTCCCCACTTGCCTCACCTCTCAACACATACATGTTTTACATGTATATTTGGATGCACCGTTGCGTAAAAATAGTGATCTATTTTTAGTACGTGCCCTATTATTTCCCTATGTAAGGAAAGGAAAGACGTGTATGAGTGTATGCACGTATATTTGAATGTATCGGTTCAACATGTGTGGTTTGTAGTATTCTACGTATGTGTATGTTCATTCATGTACTAAATTCCCTCTATATGTTGTTTTAGAATGGTTATTGCCACCGTACCTTCTGATGCCTATGGTACTTGACATACCTATTAGCGAGGGCTCCGTACCAGAACTCGCTACACAGAGAGTGAAATACATGTTTATGTGCAACGGCCAACACATAGAGTGCTGTAGTGAGTAAGAGCAGTAGTGACAATAAAAAAGTAACGATAAATTCTAGAATACTAAAGTACTAAGAACTTTTAAATGTAGTAAAGAACCGAGATATTTTAAAAGTAATGAGAGAAGATTTTTTTAGTACTAACAACCTAGAATTTTTAAAAGAACTTAAATAACCGAGAAGTTCTATGAGTACTAAAAGAACAGAGATTTTTAAAAAGTACTAAAAGAACCTTTTTTTAAAGTACTAAAAACAAATTTAATAAGTACTATAAAACCGAGAATTCTTAAAAGAATTAAAAACGACGAGAAGTTCTATGAGTACCAAAAGAACAGAGATTTTTTAAAAGTACTAAAAGAACCTATATTTTTAAAAGTACTAAAAACATATTTTTCAAGTACTAAAAACAGATTTTATAAGTACTAAAAAAACAAGAATTCTTAAAAGAATTAAAATAAACGAGAAGTTCTATGAGTACTAAAATAACCTAGATTTTTAAAAGTACTAAAAGAACCTAGCTTTTTAAAAGTACAAAAAAAACATATTTTTAAGCACTAGAAAAATGAAAATTTCTAAAAGAACACAATTGAGTACTCGGGAGTACAAAAATACAAAACACCAAAACGAGTTCGGAATAATAGGGGCAGAAGAGTAGGGCAAAATCACATTAATTCCTAGCCAAAAAGTCTAAAAATAACTAACAAAAAAGCGAGACCATTGAGTACAAAACAACAATACTTCCTATTGTTTTTTCGCTCTTATTCTTAATTTCAGTTTTTCCTCCTTTTCTTCTTCCTTTCTTCTCCACTCGCATGAGGATGTCAGGTAACCTCTAGAGGTCTATGTGCCCTTCCGGCCCCAATGCTGACAGGATGATTTACGGTTCTAAATTTTCCACCTATGTTAACTTCCTCTCCCTTCTTCACTTTTTAACATATCACCCCTTGTAAACTCTCGATAAAGGAGCCCTCGTTGGTTAACCCTTTAAATTCGATGAAAGGATCCCTTTCCTACTCCTTCTTGTTCTTCTCCAAACTCCTAATCAGTGTGGAAGCGTTTCTATAGTAACGAGAAGGAAAAAGCCGATGGGGGAAGCCATAAGACCGATTCAGCCTCGAGAGGGATTTATCCTCATAAATCCCGAAACAAATTAATATATTAAATGAGCACTTTGATAGTCATTTTAATGTTGAGGACTTGTCAAAACTATGGAAACTAAGATAAAGACTTGCCACAGATATCGACATTAAAAAAAGGACTTGTCACAGCTATTCCCACTAATAGAAAGACTTGTCATAGCTATTCCCACTAAGAGAAAGACTTGTCATAGCTATTCCCACTAAGAGAAAGACTTGTTATAGCTATTCCCACTAAGAGAAAGACTTGTCATAGCTATTCCCACTAAGAGAAAGACTTGTCATAGCTATTCCCACGAAGAGAAATACTTGTTATAGCTATTCCCACTAAGAGAAAGACTTGTCATAGCTATTCCCACTAAGAGAAAGACTTGTCATATCTATTCCCACTAAGAGAAAGACTTGTCATAGCTATTCCCACGAAGAGAAATACTTGTCACAGCTATTCCCACTAAGAGAAAGACTTGTCATAGCTATTCCCACTAAGAGAAAGACTTGTCATAGCTATTCCCACTAATAGAAAGACTTGTCATAGCTATTCCCACTAATAGAAAGACTTGTCATAGCTATTCCCACTAAGAGAAAGACTTGTCATAGCTATTCCCACTAAGAGAAAGACTTGTCATAGCTATTCCCACGAAGAGAAATACTTGTCATAGCTATTCCCACGAAGAGAAAGACTTGTCATAGCTATTCCCACTAAGAGAAAGACTTGTCATAGCTATTCCCAATAAGAGAAAGACTTGTCATAGCTATTCCCACGAAGAGAACTACTTGTCACAGCTATTCCCACTAAGAGAAAGACTTGTCATAGCTATTCCCACTAATAGAAAGACTTGTCATAGCTATTCCCACTAAGAGAAAGACTTGTCATAGCTATTCCCACTAAGAGAAAGACTTGTCATAGCTATTCCCACTAAGAGAAAGACTTGTCATAGCTATTCCCACTAAGAGAAAGACTTGTCATAGCTATTCCCACTAAGAGAAAGACTTGTCATAGCTATTCCCACTAAGAGAAAGACTTGTCATAGCTATTCCCACGAAGAGAAATACTTGTCACAGCTATTCCCACTAAGAGAAAGACTTGTCATAGCTATTCCCACTAATAGAAAGACTTGTCATAGCTATTCCCACTAAGAGAAAGACTTGTCATAGCTATTCCCACTAAGAGAAAGACTTGTCATAGCTATTCCCACGAAGAGAAAGACTTGTCATAGCTATTCCCACTAAGAGAAAGACTTGTCATAGCTATTCCCACTAAGAGAAAGACTTGTCATAGCTATTCCCACTAAGAGAAAGACTTGTCATAGCTATTCCCACGAAGAGAAATACTTGTCATAGCTATTCCCACTAATAGAAAGACTTGTCATAGCTATTCCCACTAAGAGAAAGACTTGTCATAGCTATTCCCACGAAGAGAAATACTTGTCACAGCTATTCCCACTAAGAGAAAGACTTGTCATAGCTATTCCCACTAATAGAAAGACTTGTCATAGCTATTCCCACTAAGAGAAAGACTTGTCATAGCTATTCCCACTAAGAGAAAGACTTGTCATAGCTATTCCCACGAAGAGAAAGACTTGTCATAGCTATTCCCACGAAGAGAAAGACTTGTCATAGCTATTCCCACTAAGAGAAAGACTTGTCATAGCTATTCCCACTAAGAGAAAGACTTGTTATAGCTATTCCCACGAAGAGAAATACTTGTCACAGCTATTCCCACTAATAGAAAGACTTGTCATAGCTATTCCCACTAAGAGAAAGACTTGTCATAGCTATTCCCACTAATAGAGACTTGTCATAGCTATTCCCACTAATAGAAAGACTTGTCATAGCTATTCCCACTAAGAGAAAGACTTGTCATAGCTATTCCCACTAAGAGAAAGACTTGTCATAGCTATTCCCACGAAGAGAAATACTTGTCATAGCTATTCCCACGAAGAGAAAGACTTGTCATAGCTATTCCCACTAAGAGAAAGACTTGTCATAGCTATTTCCACTAAGAGAAAGACTTGTCATAGCTATTCCCACGAAGAGAAATACTTGTCACAGCTATTCCCACTAAGAGAAAGACTTGTCATAGCTATTCCCACTAATAGAAAGACTTGTCATAGCTATTCCCACTAAGAGAAAGACTTGTCATAGCTATTCCCACTAAGAGAAAGACTTGTCATAGCTATTCCCACTAAGAGAAAGACTTGTCATAGCTATTCCCACTAAGAGAAAGACTTGTCATAGCTATTCCCACTAAGAGAAAGACTTGTCATAGCTATTCCCACTAAGAGAAAGACTTGTCATAGCTATTCCCACGAAGAGAAATACTTGTCATAGCTATTCCCACGAAGAGAAAGACTTGTCATAGCTATTCCCACTAAGAGAAAGACTTGTCATAGCTATTCCCAATAAGAGAAAGACTTGTCATAGCTATTCCCACGAAGAGAACTACTTGTCACAGCTATTCCCACTAAGAGAAAGACTTGTCATAGCTATTCCCACTAATAGAAAGACTTGTCATAGCTATTCCCACTAAGAGAAAGACTTGTCATAGCTATTCCCACTAAGAGAAAGACTTGTCATAGCTATTCCCACTAAGAGAAAGACTTGTCATAGCTATTCCCACTAAGAGAAAGACTTGTCATAGCTATTCCCACTAAGAGAAAGACTTGTCATAGCTATTCCCACTAAGAGAAAGACTTGTCATAGCTATTCCCACTAAGAGAAAGACTTGTCATAGCTATTCCCACGAAGAGAAATACTTGTCACAGCTATTCCCACTAAGAGAAAGACTTGTCATAGCTATTCCCACTAATAGAAAGACTTGTCATAGCTATTCCCACTAAGAGAAAGACTTGTCATAGCTATTCCCACTAAGAGAAAGACTTGTCATAGCTATTCCCACGAAGAGAAAGACTTGTCATAGCTATTCCCACTAAGAGAAAGACTTGTCATAGCTATTCCCACTAAGAGAAAGACTTGTCATAGCTATTCCCACTAAGAGAAAGACTTGTCATAGCTATTCCCACGAAGAGAAATACTTGTCATAGCTATTCCCACTAATAGAAAGACTTGTCATAGCTATTCCCACTAAGAGAAAGACTTGTCATAGCTATTCCCACGAAGAGAAATACTTGTCACAGCTATTCCCACTAAGAGAAAGACTTGTCATAGCTATTCCCACTAATAGAAAGACTTGTCATAGCTATTCCCACTAAGAGAAAGACTTGTCATAGCTATTCCCACTAAGAGAAAGACTTGTCATAGCTATTCCCACGAAGAGAAAGACTTGTCATAGCTATTCCCACTAAGAGAAAGACTTGTCATAGCTATTCCCACTAAGAGAAAGACTTGTCATAGCTATTCCCACTAAGAGAAAGACTTGTCATAGCTATTCCCACGAAGAGAAATACTTGTCATAGCTATTCCCACTAATAGAAAGACTTGTCATAGCTATTCCCACTAAGAGAAAGACTTGTCATAGCTATTCCCACGAAGAGAAATACTTGTCACAGCTATTCCCACTAAGAGAAAGACTTGTCATAGCTATTCCCACTAATAGAAAGACTTGTCATAGCTATTCCCACTAAGAGAAAGACTTGTCATAGCTATTCCCACTAAGAGAAAGACTTGTCATAGCTATTCCCACGAAGAGAAAGACTTGTCATAGCTATTCCCACGAAGAGAAAGACTTGTCATAGCTATTCCCACTAAGAGAAAGACTTGTCATAGCTATTCCCACTAAGAGAAAGACTTGTTATAGCTATTCCCACGAAGAGAAATACTTGTCACAGCTATTCCCACTAATAGAAAGACTTGTCATAGCTATTCCCACTAAGAGAAAGACTTGTCATAGCTATTCCCACTAATAGAGACTTGTCATAGCTATTCCCACTAATAGAAAGACTTGTCATAGCTATTCCCACTAAGAGAAAGACTTGTCATAGCTATTCCCACTAAGAGAAAGACTTGTCATAGCTATTCCCACGAAGAGAAATACTTGTCATAGCTATTCCCACGAAGAGAAAGACTTGTCATAGCTATTCCCACTAAGAGAAAGACTTGTCATAGCTATTTCCACTAAGAGAAAGACTTGTCATAGCTATTCCCACGAAGAGAAATACTTGTCACAGCTATTCCCACTAAGAGAAAGACTTGTCATAGCTATTCCCACTAATAGAAAGACTTGTCATAGCTATTCCCACTAAGAGAAAGACTTGTCATAGCTATTCCCACTAAGAGAAAGACTTGTCATAGCTATTCCCACTAAGAGAAAGACTTGTCATAGCTATTCCCACTAAGAGAAAGACTTGTCATAGCTATTCCCACTAAGAGAAAGACTTGTCATAGCTATTCCCACTAAGAGAAAGACTTGTCATAGCTATTCCCACGAAGAGAAATACTTGTCATAGCTATTCCCACGAAGAGAAAGACTTGTCATAGCTATTCCCACTAAGAGAAAGACTTGTCATAGCTATTCCCAATAAGAGAAAGACTTGTCATAGCTATTCCCACGAAGAGAACTACTTGTCACAGCTATTCCCACTAAGAGAAAGACTTGTCATAGCTATTCCCACTAATAGAAAGACTTGTCATAGCTATTCCCACTAAGAGAAAGACTTGTCATAGCTATTCCCACTAAGAGAAAGACTTGTCATAGCTATTCCCACTAAGAGAAAGACTTGTCATAGCTATTCCCACTAAGAGAAAGACTTGTCATAGCTATTCCCACTAAGAGAAAGACTTGTCATAGCTATTCCCACTAAGAGAAAGACTTGTCATAGCTATTCCCACTAAGAGAAAGACTTGTCATAGCTATTCCCACGAAGAGAAATACTTGTCACAGCTATTCCCACTAAGAGAAAGACTTGTCATAGCTATTCCCACTAATAGAAAGACTTGTCATAGCTATTCCCACTAAGAGAAAGACTTGTCATAGCTATTCCCACTAAGAGAAAGACTTGTCATAGCTATTCCCACGAAGAGAAAGACTTGTCATAGCTATTCCCACTAAGAGAAAGACTTGTCATAGCTATTCCCACTAAGAGAAAGACTTGTCATAGCTATTCCCACTAAGAGAAAGACTTGTCATAGCTATTCCCACGAAGAGAAATACTTGTCATAGCTATTCCCACTAATAGAAAGACTTGTCATAGCTATTCCCACTAAGAGAAAGACTTGTCATAGCTATTCCCACGAAGAGAAATACTTGTCACAGCTATTCCCACTAAGAGAAAGACTTGTCATAGCTATTCCCACTAATAGAAAGACTTGTCATAGCTATTCCCACTAAGAGAAAGACTTGTCATAGCTATTCCCACTAAGAGAAAGACTTGTCATAGCTATTCCCACGAAGAGAAAGACTTGTCATAGCTATTCCCACGAAGAGAAAGACTTGTCATAGCTATTCCCACTAAGAGAAAGACTTGTCATAGCTATTCCCACTAAGAGAAAGACTTGTCATAGCTATTCCCACGAAGAGAAATACTTGTCACAGCTATTCCCACTAATAGAAAGACTTGTCATAGCTATTCCCACTAAGAGAAAGACTTGTCATAGCTATTCCCACTAATAGAAAGACTTGTCATAGCTATTCCCACTAATAGAAAGACTTGTCATAGCTATTCCCACTAAGAGAAAGACTTGTCATAGCTATTCCCACTAAGAGAAAGACTTGTCATAGCTATTCCCACGAAGAGAAATACTTGTCATAGCTATTCCCACGAAGAGAAAGACTTGTCATAGCTATTCCCACTAAGAGAAAGACTTGTCATAGCTATTTCCACTAAGAGAAAGACTTGTCATAGCTATTCCCACGAAGAGAAATACTTGTCACAGCTATTCCCACTAAGAGAAAGACTTGTCATAGCTATTCCCACTAATAGAAAGACTTGTCATAGCTATTCCCACTAAGAGAAAGACTTGTCATAGCTATTCCCACTAAGAGAAAGACTTGTCATAGCTATTCCCACTAAGAGAAAGACTTGTCATAGCTATTCCCACTAAGAGAAAGACTTGTCATAGCTATTCCCACTAAGAGAAAGACTTGTCATAGCTATTCCCACTAAGAGAAAGACTTGTCATAGCTATTCCCACGAAGAGAAATACTTGTCATAGCTATTCCCACGAAGAGAAAGACTTGTCATAGCTATTCCCACTAAGAGAAAGACTTGTCATAGCTATTCCCACTAAGAGAAAGACTTGTCATAGCTATTCCCACGAAGAGAAATACTTGTCACAGCTATTCCCACTAAGAGAAAGACTTGTCATAGCTATTCCCACTAATAGAAAGACTTGTCATAGCTATTCCCACTAAGAGAAAGACTTGTCATAGCTATTCCCACTAAGAGAAAGACTTGTCATAGCTATTCCCACTAAGAGAAAGACTTGTCATAGCTATTCCCACTAAGAGAAAGACTTGTCATAGCTATTCCCACTAAGAGAAAAGACTTGTCATAGCTATTCCCACTAAGAGAAAGACTTGTCATAGCTATTCCCACGAAGAGAAATACTTGTTTCTGCTATCCACGCTAAGAGAAAGAGTTGTCACAGCCCACCGCATTAAGAGAAAGACTGGTCACCCCTCTTTACACTAAGAGGAGGACTTTTCACAAGCATCCAGGCTAAGAGAAAGACCTAAAGCTGATATCATCAATAAATGAATGACTTGTCACAACGACGAGTATATTAGAACCATACATGACTCTTAGGTACATGCGTCGATAAATGGGTACCGGAGTTTTAGAAGAGTGAAAAAAAGGATTTTAATTGATTTGCAAGTAACTTTAGAGTTTAAGGCATCGTGTTAGACTGTTTATTAGTCGCGTGCGACTCTATATCTCACTATGTCGGTCGGTCGGTCAGTCGCCGTTTTTCTTTTTTGTTATTATTTGTCAATTACATTGTAACTATTCGGCCGATTATAACGAAATTTGAAACCCTTATGTTGTTTTACATTGTCTTTCGAATGATATAATTGCCAAGGTCCTTCCAAGGTTAGCCCGGGAATTATTTTGTTTTGGTAATAACATCATAACTATTCCACCTATTCTAACGAAATTTGAAACCCTTATGTTGTTTTACATTCCCTTTCGAATGACATAATTGCCGAGGTACTCCTAAAGTTAATCCGAGAATTATTGAAAGTTTTGGAAGGTCGTAAGGTCATAAATCAGAATAAGTGAGGGCACGCGACTTAGGTATGTTGACCTTGTTCCTTTGTGGAGACGCATCCAAAACCTTTTGTCACCTCTCTTTTACCATCCATTTAGTTACTTTTAAAAAATTTCTGCTACATTTTAGCAACAAAACTATAAAAAAAGAAAGATAAGGTGAAGAAGGAGGAGTAGAAGAAAAAGAAGAAGAAAAAGGAGACGTAAAGAGAACAAGAAGAATAAGAAGAAGGAGACATAGAAAGAAGGAGAAGAGGAAAAAGAAGGAAAAAAAGGCAAAGAAGAAGACGAAAAAAAGAAGGAGAAGGTACAAAAGAGGAAGAAGAATAAAAACAAGAAGAAAAAGAAAAAGGATGGAAAGGAAAAAAGGGCGAAGAAGAATTAAAAAGAAGTAGAACAACAACAAGAACAAATACAGAATAATGACCAGCAGAGCCTTTTGGATCCACTCACGGCCAGCCCGAGAAGCAAGAAGTTGAAAGCGACGGCAAACAAACGAAATCTAAATATCAAACTCTGCTGACCACAAGTCGCGTGCTCTCAATTATTCTTATTTATGACGTTACGACCTTCAAAACTTACAATAATTCCCGGAATAACCTTGGGGGAACCTCGGCAATTATGTCATTTGAAAAATAATGTAAAACAACATAAGGGTTTCAAATTTCGTTAGAATCGACCAAATAGTTACAATGTTATTGCCAAATAATTCCAGGACTAACCTTAGGAGGACCTTAGCAATTATATCATTTGAAAGAGAATGTAAAACAACGTAGGGGTTTCAAATTCTGTTAGAATCGGCTGAATAATTACGATGTTATTGCCAAAAAAACTATTGAAAAGTAAAACGGTTACCCACCGACGCAACTAAAACGCGTCGTGTATAGTCTCTCTTTTTTCTTTTTTGTCCCATATCCTCTACTGTAAATACGACACCCCACGACTGAAGCCCAGCCACATTAGCTGTGGTTAGTCGTTAGATTGGGTTTGTGCCGAGTGTGTACACCGTTTTTCATTATGACTGTATTTTAGCTACATCGGGTATGGTTAGTCGTAGAATAGGAACCTAATTTGAAGTTAATATTCGTCGTGGACAACTGAGATTTGCACCCACCAGCAGATGCTTGTGTGTGTGTGTGTGTGTGTGTGTGTGTGTGGTAGCCTACACAGGTGACATAAATAACTGTGGTGCACACCAAGGAAGGCATACGAATAGCAAGGTAATGATTCCTTTTGCTCAAATTTAGCCAATTATGTTGCTGTACGGCAGAGTACTCGGGAATTCTAGTCCGGAGTACTCACGTCTTAGATTACTCCAAGAGTCACGCAAGTACTCTAGTACACAGGAACCGCACCAAAGTAGGGCGAACGAGTACTAGCACCCCTTATCACGTTATATGCAGTGTGTCCCGCATACAGTACAACAACATTCACTTTTTAATTACCTTGAATTATGTGTTCGAGAACTAGATGTGATGTGTACCCCATATGGTACATGAAGTTTGACCAGAGTTACGGTCCATGGTACTTAAAGGGATACACTCACATTATGTCCAAGTCCTGTCGAGCACATGAACGTATTGGTCAAAATCCCATGGGTGACGTTTACCAGTACCATAGAATAGCCCATAGTCTGTGAGGGGGGGAGGGGGGTATGTAGCCCCAATGAGGGGAAATGTGTCCCCTTTAAGGAGGGAATATGGAGCCGGCCCCGAACGTGGGCCTCTTCCCCGTTATTGAATTACACAGCGCGTCGGGAACGCGGCAGGAGCGGGCCTGAAAGGTACCCGGGACCAGGACTAAGAGAAAACAACAAACAATTCGTCCTTTGTTGCCTTAATCCACGGTTTAAGAGGGAGAGGGGGAATGGATGGAGTGGAAAGAGAACGAAGGGGAAAAAAACACTCTCCCCCCCGAAATTTCCCTTGTCTCCAATTACCTCTCTCTATCTCTCCTACGTCAATTATCTCCCGAGAGATTTGAGGAGATGGTGATAATATGGGTGTCGGAGGATGCTGCTATTCCTCTTCATCCTGCTTGGTAGTCCTCTAGTGTAAGCGACCCCCCTCCCCGCCCTCAAGGGAAGGACACACCTGAGGACAGGATATTAATCCCTTGGCCTCTCTTTTAGTTCTTAGAGGGAGTAATATTTTCCCCTCTTTGGGGGTAATTTTATGCATGATTTTAGGAAAACATCACATTTAAATTCCGTTCTGCAATTTTCACCCTTATGGTCAAGTTACTCTAACAATGCTCCCCCATCAGATTACTCCCGCAACCTGAAGCGACCATTTTGTGCAAGGGACCACACACACACTTCTAGTCTGACTACAAAGCCACCTTTAACCGAATCACGGAAGCATCTTATGCAACCTCTCCCACAAATGTATGTGTACTTAGGAACTCTTCAACTCGTATGCCGCCATCTCCTTGCTCACGACTCTTGCTGAACAATTGCACCTTCGAGAATCGTACTACAGCACCTCACCTCAGAGAGCGGCCCATCGGAAAGGCAAGAAGCTGTCACTCCCCAACTTCTAATTAATATAAAAATATCGTCCACCCTTTGTTATCTAGTGGAAAAGAAAAAATACAATAAAAACCAAAAAACAAAACGCCCTGCAAAATAATAATAAACAAATAAAGAACAAATATTAAAACGAAAACCAAAATTAAGAGATTAGTCTGATCTCCAGACGCCTTTCATAGCTAGGAATTACTCTAACTTCCTTCCAATTCACCCTATTTTATTAATACTGACTATTTTCCCACCTCTTTTAGACCTTATCTATACCTCTCTCTTTATTTTTTTCTCCCTCTCACTTACTTTCAATCTCTCTCTCTCTCTCTCTACACAAACACACTCTCTCTCACTTACTCTCCTATCACTTATAAGAAAGATCACAAGACCTCTTGTCTTTTCTTCTCTTATTTGCTCACGATAAGCGAGATTAAGCTAAATTAGAGAGTTCTGATTCGGGTCTAGTTTTGCGGTGGCTGTAGCCACCCGTGGTTCGAACCCCACGTAGAGATAGGCTTCAGACGGTAAGAGATTTCAATAAGCATCATACAAAAATATAACCTCAACTTACGCCTACACCCTCAAACAAACTCTTCCTACACCTACACCCTCTTACAAACTCTTCCTGCATCGGCAATTCCCTACAACTTCATCATGCGCATACACCTTCCAACAACCTCTTCTTTCCCATAGACTACCTTACAACATCTCTTAATACCTATAACCTCCTACAATTTCACCTGCGCCTACACCTCCCACAGCTCCTTGCCCATATACCTTCCTACAACCTTTTTTTGGTCCATACACCTTCCTACAACCTCTTCATGGGCCTGCACCCTCCTACAAACTCTTGCTGTATACATCCGCACATTTTCACTTCCCCTAACATCACCGCATTAAATAATTCATTATACAGCATTCTCCGACTACTACGACTACTTTTTTCATTATTTTTGATACGAAATAGAATAAATAAACATAAAAAAAATCAACTAAATCTGTTCGATGGCGGCTCTTGGGTATTAGATCCAACCAAAGCGCGACCAAGAACTTCTCTTGATCTCCTGAGGGCGGAGGAGGGCGCGCTGGAGGAGCGAGGTCTTCTTAACCGGAGTGACGGGATCGGACGAAAGGGAATCAACAGGTGAGGCTTAACCTAACGAATGTCGGATATTAATGGATATCGGATACTAATGGATCTCGGACTAACGGATATCAGATATAAATGGATGTCGGATACTAACGGATCTCGGACTAACGGATGTCGGATACTAACGGCCCTCGGACAAACGAATGTCGGATATTAATGGATGTCGGATACTAACGGATGTCGGATAGTAACGGATCTCGGACTAAAGGATGTCGGATATTAATAGATGACGGATACTAACGGATCTCGGACTAACGGATGTCAGATATTAATGGATGTCGGATACTAACGGATCTCGGACTAACGAATGTTGTATAATGGATATCGGACTAAAAAATAATGGACTAACAGGTATCGGACTAATGGAGGTCGGACTAAGGGATCTCGCACTAAAGGATATCGGAATAATGGATGTCGGACTAACGGATATCGGAATAACGGATGTTGGATAATGGATATCGGTCTAATGAATAACAAACTAACGGATAACCGACTAACGGATGTTGGATAATGGGTATTGGACTAATGGATAATGGAATGACGGATATCGGAATAATGAATATCGAACTAACGTTTATCGGACTAACAGATATCGAAATAACGGATGTCGGACTAACGGATGTCGAACTAACATATATCGGCTTAACGGATATCAGAATGAATTTTAAGCAAAGACGATGGTTTCAGACTTTATTCTGATTCATATTTATTCCCCGTTATTCTCTTCATAGTCTCCTTATACTCGGGTCTCATTCTCCTATTTTTTTAATTTATAGGTGACGTTTATGTGTATGCAAAGAGCCTTCAAACTGCACATGAAGCAACAGTCTAATTGACTTATTACACAAGGAAACACCCTGTATTTGGTGAAGTGACAAAAGTACATTTTCCTCCCTAATTCGAGCATACTGAATTCAAATCTGAAATCAGATTCTCTCTAAATGCTACAGATTTTTCGTAATATCAATAACTAATATTATGCAATAATTTTCATTTGATCACGCCTATCATCATGCCCTGAAGTAATTTTGAATCATCCTTTTGCGTTATTTATAGTAAAGCAGGTTTGTTTGCACAAACATTTTATTGCATATGAGAAGAAACTTGAATTAGGATTACAAATACTGTAACCAAATAGATGCAAATTTATTAATGACCGAACATCAGGCTGGAGGACCTCTTCTTGATTCCAGTCGGGCAAAGATTTGCGTTTGTAACTCTTTCTCTCGTAAGTCTTCTCTGACTGATCTCTTCTAATCTTCCAGCAGTAGTCCGGCATCGTGTGTTTATCCCAGTGATCTTGGTAGCGCTCTTCCATCGTCATCAAAGCCTGATGGAAGCGTTCCCCTTGTTCGTCGCTCACGGCTCCCAGATTCTCTGGGAATCGGTCGAGGTGACTATTTAGGAAATGCAGCTTCACACTCATGTTGCATCTCAGATCACGATTTGCTAAAAGCATATTAGTAACCAGATCCTCGTAGTTATGCGCTTTTTTGTTTCTCAAGAAGTTACGAACAACGGCAGAAAATGAGAGCCAGGCTGCCTTTTCTTTTTTATTCATGGTGTTCACGAATCTAGATTCACTCATAAGTCCTCGGATTTGGGGACCATCGAATACTCCTGCTTTTATTTTTCCGTATGACAAAGCAGGAAACGCCGATACTATGTACTGAAAACAATCATTGTCAGTGCTCAATACCTTGACATACTGCTTCATCAACCCCAGTTTTAGATGAAGTGGAGGGAAAACGATCTTCTCTCGACTTACGATTGGCTCATTAACAATATTTGGCATTCCTGCTTCTAAAGTTTCCCGAACTGGCCAATCTTTTTCGGAACAGTGTTTGTCACGGGCTTGACTGTCCCACATACAGATATAGCATGAAAACTTTATATATCCCTTCTACTGGCCAATGAGGAAGTTCACCATCTTAATGTCTACACATATGATCCAATTGTGTTCATGGTACTTAAGTAAATCCATGACCATACTTATGTCATCGTGAGTTTCTCGCAGATGGACAGAGTGACCGAGAGGAACTGCACCAAAGTCATTGCCATTATGCAAAAGGACACACATGAGCCTACGCTTGGAGCCATCAAAAAACAGTCTCCACTCAGCAGGGTTATAGGTGCCAAGTCCCAACTCAGTAAACAGACCAGGAACATCATGGCAGTATACAAATTGTTTGTCCTCAGAGAAATACTTAACAAATGTACTCTCCCTTGTTCGGTAATATGATACCCGTACCGACCTGTCAAGCATATGTCCTTCACACAACCTGAAGGCTAAAAGTTCTGCAGTTTTCTTGGAGAGCGCTAAACTGTTTTGATTGAAACAGTGAGTATCTAATGACTGTTCAGCATCTGATGATGAATCTGCAAACTCTGAATCCATTCCGTGGACGTCCATATCAGGTACATCATTTTCATCCTCGGAGGAAGCATATCCACTGAAAATCGGAACTGGTACTAGCCGGGTCGCCAAGGAAATGTGGGGTAGTCGATCCTGTGCCGATTTTTCTTGCCAATCCCTTTAGTATTCATCAGACAGAAATATCAGTCCGATACATGATCCTTTGACTCTCGCCACACAATGAGGATTCCAAGAGGAAGACCAATTCTCTTTCCTTTCCTCCACTCACGAAGATGTTTCACACAACTATGGCAAACAGCATGTGGGGCCCACTTCCTATCTTGATCGCTAAGAGGAGCATCAAAATATGCCTTATAAGTGCGGATCACAATGTTTGATATATTGCGCCTTTGACGAACTAGCATGTAACAGCCACACATGTAGCAGAAGGTGTCTGGATCATTAACGCAATTTCCTCTTGACGAAGCCATCACTTTAACATGAGACTTGAAAAAGAAACAATAATGTCAATATTTTGCACAATAACACTCATTATTATCTTACTACTATGTACTGTGAAGTATTTGCTTTCTACAAGCACCCTCTCTGTCCGTCCGGAGGGCAGTTTTCGGGGAAACGAGAAAATATAAATTACAGAATAACTATATCATGTAGGTAAAAATGGATTATATATTTAAAATCAGGATAAAAAAAACGAATTAAAATTAGTAGGTAAATCTAAGTCACCATTAAATGTGATTAAAATTGTTCCCCTGTGTTATCTAAGTTTATTCCTCTCATTGGCCATTTGCCATTCACCCAAGAGAATATGAATTTTACCTTTCCTTTTTGTGTGACAAAATTGAGACTTTGGAAGAAAATCGAGAAGTTGTGATATCGAACTCAGTTCCTTACGTATGGAGGTTTTTTTTTTAATAACAATGAATGGTAATTCCGTCTAATAATTAATTTACATATATATTTATTCTTTTGTTACGCGACTAGTCTAAACAAATACAATAATAATTAAATAGAAATAATTTATCTATAATAAACGCAAATATAGAAGATAGCACAACTAACTTAATACATTAAGAAATATAAACAAAATGAGAGAGAAATGAATAAATTCAATTATTAAGAATAAAAAAAAATGAGGCGTACCGGAAAGTAACATGATACAGAGTCATGGTACCCAACGGTTATCAGATTTAAAGGTCGAAGTGTATGTTCAAATGTGGGTTTGCTGTTCTGGTTGGTAAAACAACGTATTTTTTCATTTATCCTATACTGATTACCAATGCATGCAAATAATTAATTTAAACAGTGTCATATATGACATTGCATATTTAATTTTTATTAAAGACAACAATTCAACACGTGCAATGAAGAACTTAATTTGTATCGAATGTCAGACGTGGTTTTAGTAAGTTTTAGAAACAGAATTTTGATCTTTCCGATGGCGATTGATTAGCAAGAGCTAATTTTTTTTATATTAGCACAAGAAAAGCTGTAGGTAAAGATGATCCACGCCGAAACATCAAAGCCTTTTCCCACAAGTTTAATCCTCCTAGGCTCGCTATTCAAGAGATTATCACGGAAATTGTAAAGCGGTATATATGAGAGATTTGGCCTCCTCCTGAGGTGTTCAACGAATAAAGATTTGTTGAATGATTTTCAACGGGCTGCTAATCAAGAACCAAACTCCATTTTTTTGGTTACCTGAACACTTTTCATTTGGCATTTATTTGCCCTATTTATGTTTAATGAACTAAATTGCCACATAAATTTATTATTTTTCGTTACTCTGAATATATAAATTAAGAAATAAAATGTATAGTTAAATACAAAACTGAATAAAATCACTCCCAGTAAATTAAATAAAAATATATTACTAAATTAGGTGAATTAAATGAAAAAGTTAAGATAAATCAGATGAAATTGAAATAATCGATTATATATCAAGAGCAGAAGTTAAATTTTAAATTCATACTTTATTTAATAAGAAATTTAGACGAAACCATCAAAACCATTTCGTTGGAAGTTTGTGTAGATTGGTAAAGTGATGAAGCAGGCACGGATCCAGGAGGGGGGGGGGTGCAGGTTAGGAAGCTCAAACCTCCTTCAAATTTCAGATCCATTTATATTTCTTTTTAAAGCTATACTTGTATTCTGGTATTCAGAAAGAGTCATGTAATAATATAGAATATATATAAAAACAACTTTTCGAAACTGTTGTGATCGAATGTATCTTATATAATACGTGTCTAAAATGCAGGTAAATCTCAAAAATAATTATTAAATGATTTATTATACTTTAGCTGACTTCCCAAAAACTATAAACCATAATTAATAATTATGTGATGTGTGGAAACAAAATCGGATCTAAGAAAGTTAGTGCTCGCTCCTTTATGAGACGCTGTTATTTATTATCAATGCTGTGTAAGGTAAACATTATTAATCATCAATGCCTTTTTCTCCGGCTACTCAGAGGGGCAGAATTTAGGTTAGCCCGCCCCACATTTTTATCCTGGATCCGCCACTGTGGTGAAATTAGAAGATGTGACAACCTGTAGAAAATGTGTTAAACTTTCATTAATTCCCGAGCAAGAGGTCAATCAGGCAGCTCTCCACTTACTCTTAAAGATCCCTCACACTCAAGGTGACTGCTCCCCCCCCACCCCACGGGCAACTCCAAATTATAGGCCCTTTATTTCTCTCCTCACTCTACATACATACATACCCACACACACGCACACAACTTTGTTCGTTCCCCTTCTTGTTATTTCCAGACAAGAGAGAAAAGTGGCTAGGCGCAAGACACTCCGTGGCACTGAAAAACAGAGCGAGGAAAGTGAGGGAGTTTGGGGGTAGAAGAAAGAAGGGGAGTGAGTTAGTAGCGAGAAATTGCGGCAATTCGTCAATTTAAAGTCTTTTAACTTCATTAGAAGAAACTCCCGAGACGCCGGACGATCAGGACGGGGTAGTGAAGACCAATGGCGAGGAACACACCGCCCGTGGGAGGGGGGGGGGGGCAGAAGAGAGATCAGAAGAGATATATATAGTAGGAGAGAGATAGATAGAGAGAGAGCAGAGGAGAGATATAGAGCAGGGGGGGGGAGGGGACAGAAGAGAGATATAGAGCAGGAGTGAGAGATAGAGTAGGAGAGACATAACACAAGAGAGAGCAGGAGAGAGAGGGAGAGAGCAGGGGTCGACACAAAGAGAGGAGAGAAAGAGTGTGTGTTACAATGAGTTAGAAGGAAAAGCAGTAACTCAAAAGTCCTTGTGAACCATACCGAGGAGGCACCGTATATGAAGGCCTAACATAATAAGTAGGAGAGAAAGTACAACAAAAAATGAAGGCTCTTCCCCCGCCAACGCCTCCCCCGGCAATATGCAGGTATGGAAATTGAAGTACGACCTAAGCGTATCGAAAAAAGAGCATGTCTAGGAATTTTTACATAGCTGAAATATAAGTTTTCGATTGTCTCTTCTAACTCGTGCAGGACTGTGCCCAACCGAGACTTGAACTGTTCACAACCTCCGCTCGAAAATGGGAGACTAAATAAAATGAATAATTTCTCTACAGTGTTTTCTGTTGTTGTTTTTTGATAGAGAGCATTAAGAAACTGTTCAATGTGTTTTCCACTAATTTGTCAGGGTAGCCATTATTTTTAAAGAAAGTTTTTAGAAAAGAAAATACTAAATGCAGCAGTTATATGAAGAACATATATTGTAGGCTCGATGAATGAGTTTTTATCGAGGATAACTTAAGATTCTCTGAGAAGAAACTAAAGAAGCTTGTGACTAAACCTGTAAATGTAGGCTTCCATTTTTTTAAGTCTCCCATACTTTGCTAAAAAAGTCAAACGACTTTGTAAATGAAATTAAGAAGACTAAATAAACTCTCTCCAGATCTCGACTCAAAATTCATATTAAAAAATGGCCGCAATATTGGATCCTATTTCAGCTATAAGGAACGAATTCCATTGCCTTGCCGCTCCTCTGTAATTTATAAATATAGTTGTGAATCTTGCGATTCATCTTATATTGGTTCGACCATTAAGGTCAATCCATTGTCGCAGCGAGCATCATCGAGGATGGTCGACCCGCACGGGGTTGATTCTAAACAAACCAGACCCCTTCGCCCATTCGAGATCACATCCAAGTATGCAAGTCTGATATTAATATGGATAATTTTAAAATACTTACTCATATCCACCATCCCAATGAACTACGGATATTAGAATCACTTTACATCCTAAAACTTAAACCTAATTTAAATATAATTTAAACTGCTTCCAATCTTTACATAGTATCAAGAATTATTGAATTTTTTATTCTTGTATTAAGCAGCCAATCCTAAATTGCACTATTCAATTTTAGTATTTTATGAAAAATAGAAATTTTAACTCTTTACTATCTTAGTTTGTTAGTGCCGATGATGAGGCTAGGACCTCGAAACGTTCAAACCCAGACAAATAAAGATGCTTTTATCAATAGCCTGCTTGGTTTTCACCTTCCTATTGAAACTCTTATTTGAGGATTTGGAAGAAGCTCAACAGTTCATGATATATATATATATATATATATATATATATATATATATATATATATATATATATATATATATATATGAAAGGTTTTCTTACAGTAGAAGATGTATTTTTTAACTTTTTGATAACTTTTTTTATAATTTTCATACGTGACTATTTCTTAAGGGGAAAGGGACTGTAGCAGATCATTTTAACTTATTATTATTTATTAAAGGCCCGAGGTACCTTTCGACTTTAATTGTCAACGATCAACGACGTTTTAAGAAGTAAAAATGTGTATGGGAAAGATAAGAGAGATAGGTAGTAAAAAGTGTTTATAGGAAGAGAAAAAGAAATGTACCAGGTTATCTGATAATCTCAGTTGTTTGCCTCTTTTTTCCTCTTGTTTCCTTGAACACTTAAATTTGTCTAGCTTTCGAGCCTTTGCTTTCATTGGCAAACCTCTTCTGTAAGTTAAGAGAGCTTGTTGCTGCATTATTTCTTTGTTATTCATTTCAATTTTCATGGTTGTTAAATTTTTGTCATCTTTGGATTATTTTTCCTATTGTTCATTGTAACTTTTAATGTAATTAATTTGTCCACTACAGATCTATCTTTTTTTATTATTATTATTTTTCTCTTTATTTTTACTTTATTTTATTTTTAGTATAATTATCATTTAGAAATGGGGTAGATAGCCTACCGCGTCTTCAGCTGGCTACTTGCGAAGGCTTGTTTAAAGTGTAAGTTCGATAGGTCTTCTTCGGGATTTATTTCTTCTGGAAAGTATTGGTCTATATTTTGCGCATTCGTGTAGGGTAATATTTATTGGTTCAATATCGGTAATTTCATTAGGTAGTATCGATGGAATTTGATCCTGAAGGGTAACATTCATTATTTATAAATCATGTTGCTTTAATTTTGACAGCTTGAGCTTTTCTCATCAGTGTCTTGCTTAAAACATGCAGGGGACTAGCGGGGCATAACAATAGCGGTATCACCAAAAGCATATATAGTTTCTTTTTGTTCTGTGGTGAAAGTAGCCTAAAATGGAACAGCGACTCTAACGCCCTCTTGCCCGCACCATTTTTTCCTCTGAAGTGCGCAGCATATCTGTTTGATTTCAATTTGAGACGAAGTACTCGACCATCTCTGGAGTATACGTAGTGTTCGTCTTGCACCAGAATTTCTGCTGTTTTTCGTCTTCCCATTGTGATCATTTTAAATCTGTTGATATTTGTTTTGATCTTGTTTTGTTTCTCATATCTGTTGATATTCTCAATTTTTCTTCTCGTCTTGTTGGCCACATCCCTAGGATTGCGATAGTTACTAGTAACAATTTGTGTTATGTCGTCTGCTAGTTGAATATATTGCCCTGATCGAGATTGGAATTAGGCAGGTCGTCTGCTAGTTGAATATATTGCGCTGACTCGAGATTGGAGTAAGGCAGGTTGCCTGTGTATAAGGTAGGACTAAGGCATCTCTCTTGTGGCCCCCCCTGTCTCCAGATCGAAGGGCTCCCCTTCAATATCATTTATTTTTGAGAAAGGCCAGACGGTTTTTTAAGTAGTCGCAGAGTATATGTACTATATATTCTGCTCTATTCCGAGATCTCTGATTTTCATTTTAAGTGCCGGTAGCCATACCTTATCAAAGGCTGAGGACACATCGCAAAGCACCAGATCTACATTGAAGTCTTTGGCCTTGGCGATAGCAACTTTTTCAGTAATCAGTGCTAGTGCCGTTTCGGTGCCAAGCTTTATTCTAAACCCATGTTGTTGATCATTATACAACTCTTTGGAATCTAAGTAATTCCTTAGTCTGTTGTTTAGGATTTTTTCAAAGAGTTTGGCCATGAACTTCAAAAGTGAAATAGGCCTATAACTGCTTATGTCCTTCTTTGGTTTTCCAGGTTTCAAAAACAAAATTATTTTGGCCCGTTTGAACTGGACGGGGAAATAACCAGCATTAAAGCAACCATTAAACAGGTCCAGTATAGCCTCGTTGATGTTCCGGGGAGCGTTCAGTAGGTGAATTTTCGTAATGCCAGTAATTCCTGGTGCTTTGTTTAAAGTTTTTGAGGGCAGCCTCATACTCCTCATGGGTGAAAAGCCTCCCTTCCTCTTGTGCAACACGGGTTCTATCTACATAATGGTGTGGCGTGAGCTCATCATCTACCTCCCTAATTCTTGCGAGTACACCCTCCTCGTATCTCTCATCAAAGTTCTCATTTTCCTCCTCGTTTATTCGAAATCGACTACGCCAATATTCCCTGAAGTTACGTTTGATTCCACGGTCTTCTTCTTAGCCTTTTTAATTGGCGCCAAAATTTCTTGGGATCCCTTTCTGTATCAAATTCAGCTATAATATTGTCCCATTTTTCGCCTAGTTTCTCCCTGATTAGTTGCTTAATTTCGTTTCTTATTTCTTTTAATTCCCTGTAGTGATGTGCTGTGTTTCAGTAGCTATTTATTTCATTGATGAGAGCTTCCAGTTGATGCATTTTTTCTAGTGTATTATTTGTATTCCGTTCAGGGAACAGTCATGCAGGCGGCTTCCACGATATTTGTTACTAAGTGATTAAGCTGTTCATCGATGTTCTCAAGCCTATCTGTGTGTTCTGAAGATATTTCTTATATGCTGCCCAGTTTTCTTTGGCTAAGCATCTACTTCTGTGAATCTGTACCTGGATTGGAGACGTTGAAATGGTTTTTATCATGCTTACATGATCAGACGGGATATATGGGCCTGGAGTAGTCACCTGATTAAGGGAGAAGTTGGGATTTGTTAGTACAATGTCAGGTGTGTAGTTAAAGACCTTCCTGGCTGGGAAGGTCCTTTTTCACTGACTGGGAATCTCACCCTTCCCGACCTTTTCTTCTTAAATTGATCTTGGCTTAAGTTGAAGCAGGAATCGGGGCATATCTCAACTAGACCTCGCCTAATTGCCTGAAGTAATTCTTTTTCATTAATATCTGCATGAAACCCCCACTTATATTTTCCTTTGACTATTCCTTCAATAATGTACTCAGTATTTGACAGTTTCTAAATTGATGCTGACGGTGATCCATATATGTTCATCCATAGTTCTTGGGATGTATAACTTAACCTAACCTAACCCATTGGTTCTGGCTCATCACTCTCGGGTGTGTGGCTTATGTTCATTTGAGAGTCAGTCCTTTCTGCAGTTTTTGGTTTATTCAGTCGTGGGTCTCGAGGAATGGAGCGGGACCTTAGCATGGCTTCAGCTATTCTCTTGATTTGAGCATGAAATAATTTGCCAGATGGTGGGTTGTCTGGGAACCACATCGGATTGAGGCCTTTGTGGAACAGCATTATATTAAGTTCAATTGAGTAGCTGTCAGGCTTCATAACATTGGTGAAATGAGCGTGTAGACTGCACATTTTCAAATCAGGTCTCATATTCTGGTCTATTTGGAGCATAGACTTTTCTTGCTCTGTTCGCTTCGCCGCCTGTGCATAGGTGGTATTAACTCTTTTATTTCTTTCCTCAATCAATATATTTTTCTTATCGGTAATCATAGTCTTCTTTATTAGACAAGCCAGTGAAAGTTTACGGTGAGAGTTGCCGCAGTTGAGACATTTTTTATTTATATTTGTGCATTCTCTCCACATATGACCGTGTTCCGCACACTCCAAACACACTTTTCCTTCAAATTTACACTTTTTTGTGGGGTGCTTTTCCATAGCATAACAAGAGAAGTAAATTTACAAAGGGACGAATACCTCACGTTCTATGCAGCTGGCAGAGACGCTGGTGTTAAACATGATCAGCCCATTTCCAGATGCCTTTGCAGCCATTTCTGTTGTCTGGAAGGTCACCTGAAAAACGTGCGTATATTCCTCGCCGTCACGGGTTTTAAATTTGTCTCTCATAAATTTTTGCCTATTCCTGTTTTGCTTCAATTTCCTTTTTTATGTCCTTTTCTGTGTGCATTCCGACGTAGGAGTTGATTCGTCGACATATGATAGATCTTTATGCTACCACTTGCGGAGGGATTTTCGGGATGAGTCTAATTTCTTCAAATTTTTGTCTGTATTTTTCGTTCAGCAGATTATCCATATCTTGGTTCGTGTCGCAGAACGCCGAATAGCCATATGCTTATTCTTTCAATCTACAGAGCGCGATTCCTAACTTTGAATAGACCATTTCAAAGACCTTTTCACGTGCAGGCTTTTGGCAACGCTCCTTGACCCGGAGCGGGACACGCTTCTCGCCGTTGGGAGTAGAAGAAGTTATCTGGACGAGATTCACGCCTTCAATTCCTTCCATGGGTTTACGCGCGCGCGGGTAGTGGTCCGTGAGGATACTCCAAAAGATCGTAGTAGAACCCAAGCGTCGACATAGAATTCCTGGTCTTTTCTTCACCTACGATTCGTAGTACCAGTATCGGAAGACGGTTGTAGTAGGACTTCTATGCAGGCTTCCTCTTTAATCATGCAAGTCAAAGCTTTACAGCATAAGCCTTCTAAAAGTAGGACTTCGTGATTTCTTTCTATAGGTTTAGAGCAGCTCTATACTGTATCCTTGGTAATACTGATGATCTTCAATTTTCATCGTCTGGAGCTATATTGACAAATCTAAATAAATTCAAGTAATAAATACAAAATAGTAGTAGATATTATACAACTCTAGAGGAGCGACTGGAGAAGAATACTTTGATACCCAGGCAAATTAACAAGCGTCAACGAGAAGGAAGAAGGAACCTGACAGAAAGGCTCTAAACAGGCCGACATGGATGACTAAGAAGGAGCAAAGAGGGTACGTTTTCGTATCCTTCCTGGCAAGGAGAAACCTATATGTGAACAAATCCTTAGGACAATAAGTGCGAACATTGGAGTGATTTTATTAAATACATAAAATAAATACATAAAAGCACGAGAGTGCACCACCTACCGGAGTTATAAATAAATAACAAAAAATAAAAGGTTCGCAAGCGATACAAAATGTAAACAAAGGCTTGAATTCTAAATTAAACGAATCCAAAGATTAACGAAAAAGAAAATATCGTGATAAAACAAGAACCCCAAGAGAACAAAAGCTTTGATGAAAGTAAAAATAATCTAACCAAAAAGCAAATCATACTGCAAAACAAGAGCGTTTGCCAGGCAACCTGGCACAAATCATCATCACCCTCACCGTATCACATCCATCTCTATTTTCTAATCATAACCATCTCATCAACAATCATCCCATACGCAATATTTCCTGACTTTCCTATCTTTTCTCTCATCATCAAATTCCCCACTTATATTATCCCAATCCCCTTTATCAATATAGCCTCAGACGATAACAATTGAAGTCGAAAGGTATCTCGAGTCTTTAATAAATAATAATAAGTTGAAATGATCTGCTACAGTCCCTTTCCCCTTAACAAATAGTCACATATGAAAATTATAAAAAAGTTATCAAGAAGTTATAAAATGCATCTTCTGCTGTGAGAAAACCTTTCAGATATACAACAAGGCCTCCGTATAAGGATATATATATATATATAAATATATATATATATATATATATATATATATATATATATATATATATATATATATATATATCAGAGGCGAATCCAGGCCATCAGTATCACGCGGACTCATCACAGATTTAGCATAAGAAATGTATAAAAGAAGGTAATGCACACCACAGACTTATATATACACTGATAATTTAACAATGAGACAGAAATATAGTTATAATATAAAAATTACTCATTTTATTTATACATGAACTCCAGTCGTCTTGGTTTGATGGCGAACTCGTATAATATGCTGTTGTGCAGCTCCTTCTTATTGTCCAAGTCGTTCAAAATGCTTTTCTCGATGGAAATAAGAGACAGTGAAGACAGCTGTTCTTGGGCCATTTTGCTTCTCAGATATGAACAGATTCTATCCAACGTTGAGAAACTTCTCATTAGCGACTGTTTTTTTTTTTTTTTTTATCTAGCACTATGTCTTTTTTCATTTGTAAATTAAGGGTAAAAATAAAGCAACCCTGCAAAATACAACAGATCTTTATACGCAGGCGCACAGAATAACAACAATCAGATAACAACAGCAGCGTGCACAGCAAACATCAGCCAGAAACAGATCTGACTGTCGCTTCTACTGTACTCTTGACAAGAAATACCAGTTAGTCTTTTACACTTACCAGGCTCGTTTGTATTAGCCCGAGTTGCAGGATAATTTTTAGTTGCTTTAAGAATATTGTAGAAAAGAAACCCTTCATAGATTGGAATTTAAATCCTAATCTCCATAGAAATTTATTGTTTCAAGAAAACATTGGCTTTTAATTACTTTTAATTTTTACGATTAAATCTAACCACTCGGGCTGTAACTTCTGAGCCTGAGTCAAGCGCGTGTGAACGATGTCGAGAGAACGTCTGCTACGAATGATATCTTTTGACACATGGCATCTCTAAGACGCCCACTAGACGCTGAACGAAAATATATGAACTACGACCAGGCTCAATAAAAGGAGCCCGAGTTATTGGCTGCAATTACTTACTTGAAGTGAATGTTAACAGAAATTAAATCAGCTTGCAAATACACCTTCACTTTACTAAATTTATACTAGGGCTAAGCCCGAACAGCCCGAGTGCCGGAGTCGCCACTGATATATATGTATATATATTTCAGTAGTTTCTTTTTTTTTATTTACATGTAAGTTACTGTACTTCTTTGGATATATATATATATATATATATATATATATATATATAGATATATGAATGCAATGTCCCGCAGGAAAAAATGAAATGGTGTTTCCGAGTGCTTTCGAACTTTATTAGGTTCCTTATCAAGGATAACTACAGGAAATAATATTATATTAGAGGTATATATAGGAAAGAAAATTATAAAAGACCGCCTCAAAAACAAGAAATCACCAATGAGGAAGACGGAAGGGGGAAGGTAAAGATTCACATTAAGAATAACATGAAGCAGGTAGTAAGGTCAAACTGAGAAGACGAAAGGGTAACAGATTAAAAAAATGGAGATAGCCTAACGAGGGAGGTTAAAAAAACGAGGAGCGAAAGAGTGGGGAAAATACAATGAACATAACAGAGCAGTGACATAATTAAAAAAACAAAATGGGTCCTCATAACTAAAGATTGTATATAAAACTAAAGACAAAAATCAGAACTAAATTCTTTAAGTATTAGTTTTTTTTTAGATGGAACACGTAACCCGTTTGTTGGCAAGGTTTGTGATTTTGTATATTAGGTTTTTGTCAATATTTTGCTTCAATTATTCGTTTAAAATTCATTTTGAAACAGTTTTATATAAACATTAGATTCATAAATCAAAGCACTCCTAACTTAATAGATTTTAGCAATTATACACTCGATAATTAATTTAAATATTTAAAATCCTTCCTTAGTATCTTTATTGTAAATTTGAGCCCCATTTTTAAATATTTTCTTTAACTCTATCTTTGAAAAAGCTAACACTAGCTAGTAAAGTTCTAGATGTACATTTAGCAATGTGCTCTCTTAACAGTGCAAAATATTTTGTTCTTCTTATTTGTATTTTAGGCCTAAGAAGATGACCGTATTGTGGTCGAAACGTCGCCGGTAAATAAAAAGGATGATGCCAGCTATTTTCCTCGCCTTGGGATTTATGTTAAACATTAAATTTAGGCTCTCTAGAAGCAATCCTCATCGATATATATATATATATATATATATATATATATATATATATATATATATATATATATATATATATATATATATATATATATATGCGGTTAGGTAATGGTAATAGTAAGAATTACTTATCCAGTAGAAATCTCTCCTGGAGTTCCTCAATCCTTTTCAGAAGCGCCCCTTCTCTAAAAAGAGAAATTTCTTTGACCTTTGGTATGAGATAGCGTTTACTTTAACAGAAAACGAGATTTTTTTTAACTCTTTGGATGCTGTCACGCTCCCTGTCAAACAACAGATCATCTTTCCTCCCTCAGCTTTCTTCTCCTGCGGGAGAATGGAGGGGAATTGGCTACTGTGGATCTATTCAGCTGTCCTTCATTGTTTGTTTGGTGGATATTTTGGTTTGGTCAGCACCACCACCCCTATACTTTCCGCATACGAATTCTTTAAATGTGTTACGGGGTAGGGTAAGGCCAGGTAAGATCTGGATTCTGTTTCGGGGATGTTTCCTTTCCATTATCAAGTTCTTTGGGTTTGCTTTTTCTCCCGTGACTCTGGCTACATTAAGACAAAATTTCGAGGATGGTATTGAGGTTTTCAGCAAAACTACCAAATTTGCCTGTATTCATTACGTGCACGTAAAGGATGCTGATTAGAAGTTCCCTCGACGATTTGTTCGGGACTGTGAGGTGCGTCTTTGTCTCCCTCATTTCTTGTAATGTGGGCTTGGCCACTCTTGCTTAAGTTGCATTTTTCTTTGTTTCTGTTTGGGTTCTTTTTCTCTTTCTTTTTGTTAGAATCTCTTCCTCTTAAAGCAAGCCATTGCCATTGTTCGGTGTGGCTCGCCGCAGTTGTGGCATTTCTTTTCCGTTGGTTGGATAAAATGTTTACAAAAGTGCCCTTGTTGTCCCCATTTGGAACAACTATGTTTTGTTTCCGTGCATAATTTTGTCGGGTGAGTGTTCATCTTGTAAGAGTTGAAGCATATTTGTATGTCGATATGCTTTGCTCTCTCCATATTTTCTGGTGGGGTTCTCATGCTGAACAAGAGTAATCCAATCGAGCAGATCTTAGTAGCCATTTCTGTTTTCTTGTACATTCTTTTGAAAATTTGTGTATGGTTTTCGAACTTAATGACTTCATGTATTTTTATCCCTGGGTGGTTCTTTTCGATTTCTATTTTGATTTAGTCTTTATTGTGTTGGCCTACACACATGTCTATTTTATGTGATTCCTGTTTGCCTTAATTTGGGAAGGAATTCTGGAGAAGATTCCAATTTTTCTTAGCGGCTCTATTCCTTCAGCGGAGACAAGTTTCTTGACGTCGCATTCGGGGTGGCACTTATTTACTATGATTCCATTCGAGACATTTAGAATTCGAATAAGGGTAACTTTGAGATTTCCTTAGAGTCTTGACGAGTTTGATCTCTTCCGGTTTGCTTCCATGCTTGGTAGTCCTTAGGAGTACTCGAAGGCATTCTAGCCTACCTCCATTCCGTTGTGCGGGAGACGTTTTCGCCATATCCTTATTTTTTCGATCGCAGAAGGCCCTCATTTTTGAAATGGTCTCTCTTCGGTTATTTTTGTATTCCTCATCTTCCGTAAGCAATCTGAAAAGAACTTATGGCTTTAGACAAGGCTGGTTCACTCAAACAGTTGTAACTGTCGTTTACGAAATAATACAAAAAGCACGACAATCTAAACAAAAGTCTCTTTCAGCAAAGATGTGAACAAGGTATTCGACAAAGTGTGGCGCGAAGAGCTCCGTTGACAACTAGCCAACAATACGGAGCTCCTTCTCTGCACGAGAAGGCTACATAAAATACAATAACACAAGAGCAAAACCTCTCACACCACGTGCCAGTTTCCCAGGGTGGCGAGCTGGCACCAACACCATTCATCATATATACTAACAACACTCAACGGCCTCCAGAAAACTGCAGGCACACCCATGCACTGCCCTAATCTGACGACGAGACCTTTATAATCTCTTCCAAGAGAAACGCTTGGGCGTTTCTACAGTTGGTGGTCGTCAGAGACAAAATATACTAGAACTTCACTCACTCACTTACTCTCCCTCTTTCTCTCTCTCTCTCACACACACACTCTTTCCCTCTCTCTCTCTCTCTCTCTCTCTTAAGGATTTGAGTATTCTCTCCTAGTCCCTACAGTCCTATCTTCATAATTCCATTTTTTTTTTCCTTTAGGTTTGACTGCAGGAGTTCTTCCGGGTCCTAACTTTTCCGAGAAAATCGAGAATGTGACGGTGACTGCGGGCCGAGACGCCATCTTAACCTGCAAAGTGGAGCATCTACGGGGATATAAGGTAAACGCAGTGATTGATTAGTTTATGCGGCCGTTGACCTTTTTATAAGTTTATAGAAAGATTGAACCTTGGGAGAACTGATAGGATAATTCACCCCCTTTAGTAGCTGATAACATAATTGACTCTTTTGGCTAAAGAAGAAAATGACTCGAGTGATAAAATGGTTGCTCTTGTCTTAATAAGTCGTGGATGACTCTTTTACAGGAGACTTAGTAATAACTTATTGAATCAAAGGGAATTGACTATGTTATTGATTGCTTCGAAATTGACTCTTGAGGGGTTGATGTTGAAACTAGTTTATAGTGATAGATAAGAAATTATACACTCTGTTGTTTGATGGGGAATTGTCCTATATGGTGATTGATATGTAATTGCCTCTGTTGATTAAAGGGCACGTATCTTTTAGATTGATATTAAATTGCCTCTGTTGATTGATAAGCATGTATCTTGTTGATAAGTGGGAAAGTGTCTTGTTGATGAATGGGCATGTGTCTTGTTGATTGATGGGCATGTGTCTTGTTAATTGATGGGCATGTGTCTTGTTAATTGATATGAAGTCACCTTTGTTGATTGATTGGCATGTATCTTGTTAATTGATATCAAATCGCCTTTTTGATGATTGATGGGTACATATCAAGATAGAGGAACGAAAATGTAAAAGGCCTATATTGTAGGGTGAAGATGGAAAAGAGTAAAAGGAATTAATGAGAATAGAATCGTGTATATATATATATATATATATATATATATATATATATATATATATATATATATATATATATATATATATTTATATATATATATATATATATATATATATATATATATATATATATATATATATATATATATATGAATGCAATGTCCCGCAGTAAAAATGAAAAGGTGCTTCCAAGTACTTTCGAACTTTATTCAGTTATTCTCAAGAATAACTACAAGAGAAAATAATAGAATAAGGGTATATATAAGCTAGCCATCAAAGATAAAGGACCGCCTCTAAGACAAGAAATCACCAATGAGGAAGTAGGAGAGGGATGGTTAAATTCACATTGCTATAACAGGTAGCAAGGTCAAACCGAGAGCAAAGAAAGAGTCAAGAACAGAGCCAAAAGGGTTAAAACGATTAACAGATAAAGCGATAGTCTAAAGAGGGAGATTGTGTGAGACACGAGAAGTAAGCAGACACGTAGGAGAGAGGGGGCAAGGAGAGAGGAAGAGAAATAAAATAGTGTTTATACAAAATCAATGCAATAATTATATTGACAAATCGGGTGCCCATAAAAATGAAAATTGCAAGAAAAATTTAGGAACATAAGTCAAAACTAATTTCTTTAAGAATGAGTTTTTTCATAACAACAATTTTAAAAAGGCCAGGGAAAATGTTAAAGTTATTAAATTGGCTAATGCATGAACATCCAACAAGGTTTCTTTTTATTGAGTCATTTAAGCGAAAAATAAATTTGCTGGATTCCAATTAATTAAGTGGTTATTTTCAGACATATGAACCACAAAAAAACGCATTATTATTTAGAGCTCTCCTAAGATGTGTATGAGAGTTAAATATGGGGGGACTGCAAAGGGGCATTGATGGGACATTTTTCCTTGCTATGAAGCTTAAGTAGTGGAGTATTTGGGACGATGAAAATGAGTAGTAGTTTGTAAGAGTAATAAGTACTAATGCTATAGTAGATGCGGATGACCTTTGATAGGCCCTTGTGGCTTTTGTCATCCGTGAAATTATGTTATGTTATAAGGATGGGTACAACATCTCTAACTATTTAACACATTCACATTAATTCTAGCGCAGATGCTAATGAGGACTAGATAATTATGAAATTTCGCCACACATTTTAACAATCACGCCTCAGTGTTTAGTGGAAGACACCTTCACTTTTTATTACATTGCCTTTGTCTTTTCGAGGAAGGGCGGGATGGGGGGGAACGCTTACCTCCTTAAAACGACGCTGCTTCTCAGGACATTTACATTGAAAATGGAAAGACGCCCTGGTCTCGCCCCCAGTCTCGGATTTCCATTAGAATTCAATTACTTAATTTGAGCCCCAAGGGAAAAATCTGGACGCTTCATAGAACGAAACAATCTTGCTTCTGTCGTGAGACAAAGCGACACGCCGAGACAGAGAAGGGATAGCCTACGAGACAGAGACCGAAACTAAGAAGGCAAACAGAGAACGAACTGCCTCTGAGACAGATAGCGAAACTAAGGCGACACATAGAGAAGGGACGAGAGTGAGACCAAAACTAAGGAGACGGTTAGAGAAGGGACGAACCCTGAGACAGAGACCGGAACTAAGGAGACATAAAGAATGGATGGCTTCTCAGATAGAGTCCCAAACTGAGGAGATAAATAGAGAGAGGACGGCCTTTGAGACAGAGAGCGAAACTAAGGAGAGAAATAGGAAAGAGATGGCCTCTGAGACAGAGACCGAAACTATGGAGACAAACAGAGGAGGGACGGTCTCTGGGAAAGAGACCGAAACTAATGAGACAAACAGAGAAGCTACGCCTCTGAGACAGAGACCGAAACCATGGAGACAAACAGAGATGGGACGACCTCTAAAACAGAGACCGAAACTAGAAAGACAAACAGAGACAGTAAAGGAAATATATGAAAGGTCGCACACACAAATATATACCCGAGGTGGGTGAAGAGAAGATAACTAACGAGGGAAACAGTGATTGAGAAAACGGTAGAAACAAACTGGTGAGAAAAAGGAGAAAAAGAATAAATAATCGTGGAACGAGATAAAAAACTCCTATATCCAGCCTTTTATCCCCGCCACGACCATTATCCCGGGCAAGAGTACGAATGGCTAAAAAACGAAACGGAAAAAGACAGGCGTGAGAAGAAGCGCTTAGTGACCCTTTTCCGGGTCATGAACGCGAGCTCTTGGTTAAGAACGAAGCGGAAGAAGACAGGAGAAAAAAGAAAACAGATAAAACCACGATAATAGGGCATGGATAAAAGTCGAGAATAAGAAAAGATGCAACGTTAACCTCCCCTTACTCACCTTTCAGTCTCACTAATGGATAGTTCCTAGTTATGAGTACTGTGTTTTGTACGAACTTCATTGATGCGGGAGGAGGGGGTCCTAAGTCTCTCATAGCCTGCCATTGTTGATTAGAGTTTTCGTCTCTCTCGTTTTGTTTGTTTCTCGAAAGTCGGATTAGACCCAATTTAAGGCGCTGGTTGGTGTTAGATTGGTGCAAAAAGCGTAGCTCTATAAACGTTAGACCTAATTTAAGGAGCTGGTTTGCCTTATTTTGGTGCAAACTAGTATCTCTAAAATGATCAGAGCCAACTAGAGAACAAAATACTCGTTTGATTTCTATAAAATATACAAAATATTCTTTTAAATTTGCTTCTGAGAATTTTATTTTTTAACTTAAATGCCATAGATCAGCGGATTTATAAAGTTATTAGGAAATTAATGGGTATTCGAAGAAAGGAGCTGTCCAAAAATAGAGAACAGTAGCATAACTTTAGGTTTCTACGTAAAATTTACATGTTATGTACGGCAACACTGTGCCATGTTTATTATGCTTTGATATAATGATTTTGTTTCTTAATCAGGATGGAAATGCAAGTTAAAGTGGACAAAATCTTCAGAAAACCAGGTTACACAGAGAAAGAGTGACGCTGTCTGACATTTTGAGGCGTTGTAGTTGGTTAAAAAGAATGAATTCACACATAATAAAGATCCACAAGGATTCCAAGTCCTGAGAGTTGACGTGGAAAACGGGTTCCCCTCGAAAAGCAACTCCCAAAGAAGATACATAATTTAACGGATCTCTATGAAGGATCGATTTGAGACAGAGGTTAGTATTTCACGTCAAGGTGCCAAGAACCTGAACATGAACGTGAATGTTTCTCGCCAGACTGTCTCACGTTGCTTAAGAGAGGTTGAAGTCATAGAACTCTCCTCTGCTAAGAAACCACTCATAAGTAAAACGACTAAAGCGGCTAGGTTGGCTTTCGCTACTGAGCTTGTCTTACGGAGTGCTGAAATTATAGTTTTTCAGGGAAGAAAGTATATTTAATTTGTTCAGATTTAATACGAAGCAACATGTAGGGCGTTTTAAAGGTGTGAGGTTGAATCCCACATACAGGAATATCACGGTGAAATTTGTAGGTGGTAGCATTATGATATGGGAAAAGATTTCAAGTGGTAGATCCTCTCCGAGAGTCAAGTTACGCGGCAAGAGTACCGCTACGGTATACAAGTATCCATTTTAGGAACATTTGATCCCGTTTCTGCGACATTGGGACTACGTGAGCCTGGTTTCATGCAAGACAATGCTCCGTGCTAAACAACAAAGTCGGGGAAATAGTTCTTGGATGCTGAGAATATCGACGTAGCCAACGCCGAACCCTGATTTAAACCCGATGAAAAACCTTTGGAAGACACTCGGTGAGAATATTATGGCTCGGAATTCGATGAATGTTGAAAATCTTTGCTAAAGATTGGAAAAAAGAATGGAATGGTATCACTACGTAACAATACGACAAATTTGGTGTCCTGCCCTTGTTCATTCAGAACAAGGGCTTGCATACCTATTAATCTTTTTGTTAAATTGTCTGAAATAACTTGTTTTATGGTTATGGCCGCATTTATACTTATCGCTGTCTAGTTTTGGAAACGTTCTTTCTGTAAATTCTCCTCAGTTTCATCAGAATTTCTTTTTTATCCGGTGTTTTGTGCAATAAAAATTGAGTAGTATCAGAGGCAAATTTCAAAGAATTTTATGCGCAATTTTCATGGGAGTTTACGAGTGATTTTAAGAAAATATATTTTGTTCTTTAGTTTTGATCGGTAGGTGAAAAATGTTTTCAAAATCCGAAGTACGAATTAATTCCATTCATAAGCTAATGAATGATTTTTTTAATTGAGAAAAGAAGGTAGAAGAAAAATAAACAACAACGAAGAATAAATAGAATACGAATGGGGAAATAAAGGATAACAAAGGTTCCAATAACATCGTCAATGCGGTGTGTCAGCGTATGGAAGGCACGATACCTTAGGCGACAAGTTCTTACACAGATAGCACAAGTACTCCAAAGTAGAACGCTCTAATGTGAAGCAAAATGATCTAAACTATGATAATAATAATAACAATAATAATAATATCATTATATGATGGGTATAAGCTCAAATTAAGATCGGATGTTCATTTCACAATTTAGGTGTAGCGGACGAGTTTTCTTACAGCTAAGAAACAAAGGAAAGAGGTCGCTCTGCTGGTCCATGCTCTTCCTAATTGGTTACCACTCGGTAATACTCTTTCTGTAATAGTGGTTACCCGCTATGTAGTACTCTTTCCATAGACAATGCACTCCTTAGTAGTGGGGTGGACCTAGTGTCATCTGTAGAACAGATACTGGTTATTTAGTGTTTGAGGGTAGATTTATGTAAAGATGGTATTCGTATGGCTAGATTTTAGGTATTCAATATGGTTGGTGTTCATTAAATAGCTTGACTGATGACAGGGAGGATAAATGTTTCTTTCAGCCTCCAAACTGCCTTATAGCAAGGGACAGCAGTTTGTATGTTAGGTTTTCTCCCTTTTTACTCTGTTGAATCCGTTGTCATTTGGAATACATCACTAATTTTGTTTGAATGACCTTGTCCACAAGCACAAGGACTGGCTTGATGGGCATGTTATCTAACTATGTGGGTGTGGGAATGATTTTGTCACAATATATGGCATACCCTTCTCGGTCACTGATGGTGCTGCATTCTACTCCAATGGCTTACATAATTCTTCAATGGAGGTACTTATATATCTTACCATTTCTTATTATTGTAGGGGCCAATTGTAATAGATGTTTACACATGGTTGTAAAGAAGGCTGAAGGAGAATGCAATTGAGAATGCTTGGCATATCAGAAAAACTGTTTGATGTAGTGATAGATAAAAAATAAGAGAACTCAGTAAAGACAATTTAGTCTAAAGCTTAGAGGCATAAGATTTAAATTGCTTTAATAAACATAATTTCTATTCTTTTAGTGATTACTTATCTAAATATCAAATTATTTTATATTTATTTTTTTGGTGAACATAGTATTTATACATTACAGGTAGCCTGGGTTCAAGTAGACACCCAGACAATTTTGACTATACATGGGACAGTGATTACCAGAAACCCAAGAGTAGGCTTGAGTCGAGAAGGACAATTCGTCTACAATCTACACCTTAAAGAGGTTCAGGAAGAAGACAGAGGGTGGTACATGTGCCAAATTAACACAGATCCCATGATTAAGGAGTTGGGGTTTCTTCAAGTTGTTGGTAAGTAAATAAACTAAGAAGGTAAAGGTACTAGACACGACTGAATACTTCATAAATTGTTCTAATAGACGAAAACTGATAATTAGTCAATCCTTAGGCGCATACATTATTGAAAGACATGAAACTCACGAAATATGTATAGAAATTTGCTGAAAAACAACAGGAAAATAGGTAGCTATATATGCACTAAATATAGCATCCGTACTGCTAAATATGCCGGTTAACTTAACAACAACACGTTCACAGAAATTTATTTATTAACATCTACAGATAAAAAGAACAAACCAATAGTAAGAAATCAGTAAATAAGAAAACAAATGATGACAAGTGTTTTCAAACATTATAAATTGCAGTTACATTTGATAATGACATACTGGCCAAGTTCTCAAAGAGAAAACTGCCTACATTATCCACCAGCAAACTTTGTACTTGGAGAATACTCTCTCAACATCACGCAAAACGATTGGTGAATGTTAAAGTGATAGAATGTCCAACATATTGAGAGGTTTTAACGTATGTCACTATTTGAATCTCTAGAAAATATCTGAGTAACTTTGTTCATTGTTCTAAATCTTTGTTTTGAGATAAAAGGTTGCTAAGTTTCGCAGAGTACGCGTCAGAATGTATACATTTCAGTTCGTCAATAACAGCGTTAACTAAAGAAATTGCTGAAGAAAACTGCTGTCTCTTTTTTTCCATCCTGGTTATTGTTAATGAGATGCAAGAAAAGTTGCCAGCAATAAAGAGGGGCATTTCTTTCATTCCTGCAATTTCAAATAAAGCCATACTTTCCTGAATACTTGGAGCAACTTCTTGGTGAAAAATATCTCGACGACTGCTTCAATAACGTTGAAGTTCTTAGCATAATACATTGCATCAGACATTCAATAACTAACTGACTATCAGTCACGAGCAGTCTCTAGTTTACATGTAGTTCACTAATGTGAAATGTTAACAAACTAACATAAAAAAGTGAACCTCTGAAAAAATATTGCAAATATGCATTTGGAACATTTTACATCAGCTTTGACAAACTATTTTTACCATACAAAATAATAGTTGCATATATAAATATAATATATATATAAATATATATATATATATATATATATATATATATATATATATATATATATATATATATACCATCTGACATCACCCCTTGTGGCCTAATTTCAAAATACTCCTCTCATTTCGATCTAGGGAATTTACTCCCAAATACTTACTATAGAATTAAATGCCCGATTCTAAACAGAGTTTACCTTGGTATAGACTGACACGTTGCCCCAAAATGGATATATAAATTTCCCCTTAGATATTGCATTTGTTCATTCACATTGGCTGTGAGCAATAAATTCTAATAAAAAGAATTATCCTCTCATTTCAACTTTATCAATGCAAAGGTTGTAAGTATAAAGAGCCCTTATTTTAGGTTTAATTTTTTTAGGCAGTGTAGGAATTTTGTTTTAATTTCCTTTTCGCTCTTGTTGATGTAGTTTCATAGTAGCTCTGTATTTCTTATATTTTTTATTAATATATAATCTTAACTATGCTATTAAATAATAGAAAAAAACGAAAATAAATACTAAGGGATTTCCATAGTCTGAGAATATCATCCTTGGGATTACACGAAACAGTTTAAGTATAAAACCGAGGAATAGAGCGGATAATAAACATGGGGTTATCTTTTAATGACCAACGCCACTTCAAGATTCCGGTGCATTATCATACTCCACTTTATTCTATGTTTCTTTTTTTTTGTTTAATGCGTGGTGTATTTCTCTAAGGAATTGAGCAGAATAGTAATAATTTTGGCAAAGGACGTTATGCGAGGATCAATAAAAGTGCCATATTTATCTGAGTTTTGCCACTAAAAGATATTCAAAATGGGGAGCCAATCTCGATGTTCAATTGAATTTGAATAATATTACTGAAACCGTGGAATAATCGATTTTTAAGATCTATCGGACTCACACTCTTTCACACACCATTAAGTCCCCCTCTCCCTCCCCCACACTTACCATACCATGGCATTCTGAGCCTTCCCTTAACCAATCTCCTGTCCCACCACCAATCCTATTCCCCAGTCATATATTTTCCCCTTCTCGCAATATTTTTCCGCGGTGAATTTTCGGGAAAGATTTTGGCGCCAAAAATTCGTTAGCGTCCCCGAAATTTTAGAAGCTTGTTTTTTTTTTCTTAATTTGTTGTCGATGGAACTTTTAGTTGAAACATTTATTAAATTGGTTTTACTTCATTATTTAAGATTATTAACCGTTTAGATTGAACCTACACCTGCACGACTCTTACCAATATACGACTCTCATTTTAAAATTTTAATTAAACTTAAAACTAAACTACCACCAGTCACTCTTGAAAGACCAATGTCAGCCACCTGTACCTCGCAAAATACAAGGATAATATGTCAGTATGCACTCGATAAATACCATAGCAACATGCCACATAACAACACGAGACTTTGCAGTTTTGGAAGAACAGTATATTTTCTGTCACTCTTAGGATTTAAGATGCCTCCTCACTCTCTTGAAAGACTAGAACAATATTCCATCAATCACTATTAAAAAAAAACAAGAATACTCGTAGCTAGAACTTTTTTTATATAAATATACCACGCAGCATTCTCTAAAGACCAATATACAATGTAACTGTTAGTACATAGCAAGAATTGACAACAATAGTGCTTCGAGACCCCTGTAGAACCCACTTCGTCCTCTCGAGGGAAGGTTGGGTTTCAAAATGATTCTCTAAAGAATTCTGAGATTGTTAAAAAAAACCTCTGAAACTTAAGCATACCTGAAGAGGGCGAGGAGCGCCCCACAGGGGGGCTCGAAAACACTGTTTGTTGACATTTTTTTGCCATATACTAACCTCATCCAATTGGTCTTATTTCTTCTATGAAAAGTGACATTTAAAATAGCGATATACAACCCGGTATTTTGAAAGTTCAATGAACCATTAGCACTATTTAAAGCCCAGTCTACCATTAAATCCTCTCTAAAGACAAAATGATACCTAGAATTACCTAAATACCAATATATTACCAAGCTTGAACTCCAATATAACACCTGGTACACTTGGAATACCATAACAATTTGACACTCCATACCGTTTAAGAGACCACTCTATTCCAGGACGCTCTTTTATACTATCTGGCACTGGTCAAACACCATTATACCCAAAGACACTCTTAAAAGACCAAATAGCATTGGTACTATTTAAATAATATTTGGTATGGGTGACAGAAAAGTATATTGATAAAAGTAGAGTAAAAATACCTCGACTATGAATATAACTTATCTCCTTATGGTTTAGCTGGTAGCTAGGGGGGTTTGTGCTTGATAGGTTATATTGGATGGGGTAGTACTTTAAATGTAATTGATGTGCACTGATGGCAATTTGTGAGAAAATGATTTATTATTAAGATAAAGTTAAAGATCTGTTAGCTATCTTACACTTAATAATAATTTGTAAATTGTTTTACCACCAATTTCCACTCTTTAAGTTTTTCATTTCTCTCTAGGGGATCTATTGCTTAGCGTCAGCTCCCCGAATCAAATATACGTAAAACGTAGAGTTGCCGCCCTGACGACATGATTTGGAACTCCGTCCAGTGACTATACACAACTGCTTATAAATATGTCATTGAAAATAAAAAAAAATTTCTGGTTTTAAAAAAGGAAAGAAAATTAATGTAACAATGAGGAATTTTGATTTTGTAAATAGTGATGCCAGGTAAAGGATAAATTGGAATAAATAAAAAAACCTGGAAAAAATGAAAAATATATAAATACGAAGGGCGGTCAATAAGTTTTGCAATTCGGATATAAGGAAACGAGATATGAGGAAAAGTGTTTTATTATTTTTCAATATAACTACCTTCGACTTCAATGCACTTGCGCCACTTGTCCCTGAGGCTTCGAGTTCCCGACAACCAGAAATCTCCCGACTGCTGTTCAATCCACTCCTGGACGGCGAGCTGGACATCTTCATCGTCCCCAAACCGGCATCCATGCAGTGCAGCCTTGAGCTGGCGGAATAAAAAGTAGTCGCTAGGGGCCCGATCTGGACTGTATGAGGGATGGTTGAGCTCTTCGAATCCGCACTTGCGCAGGGCAGCTTGTGCAACTCTGGCCTTGTAGACTTTGTCGACGTTGAAGTCGATAATGGGGCGTGAGGTTTCTAGGGACCCAACCTCGGTCATGGCCAAATTGTCGTGGTTAATGCTGATAACACTCCCATGTGATATTCCAAGTTCTCGCTCGATTTCTTCGACCTTCACCCGTCGATTTTTGAGGATCATCCTCTCCACACGGGCCACATTGTCCTCGTTGGTCACGTCTGATGGGCGTCCTGGACGGGGGTCATCTTCAAGGAACTCACGACCATGGCGGAACTCCCTATTCCAGTGAGCAATGGTTGCATAGGAAGGTGCGGTCTCGGTGTACACTGCAACCATGCGTTCATGGATCTCTTTTGCATTCTTGCCTTCCTTGGTCAAAAATTTGATCACTGCACGGTGCTCAACCTTCTCCATTGTTGAAAAATTTGTGACTGACGTGATCTGCTATCAGCTACTGCTTCTTAAATAGACGAGGCAGGAGCGTGAGGCTGCAAGTCCTGACTTGTCATAACTTGTCCTAACACCCCCACAAACAGCCACCCCGCTTCCTCTTTTTTGCCCTACCGATTCGCAAAACTTATTGATCGCCCCTCGTACCTAGGTCAGGAAAGCCACAAGATATTTATAATGTACAAGAGAAAGTTCGTACGAGAGAGCTGCGCTACTCGGAGGTATGGACATAAATCTCTTTGTAGGGTAACGACTGAACGTTTTCGTCTTGATATATGTACATGTTGTTAGGTGTTCCAATTAGAGTGGTTGTTTAAGTAACCTTTTTATTTACAAGGTCTACCACTAGAATTCTTCTTGATAGCCTGTAGTCAGGCGCCTTGCAGCTCACGTGAATGGAGACCTTTCTTGTACGTTGATGTGGAGGCTGGTATTTGGCGTGGAGCGATGATGGTAGCCGAGCGAGAATTAGGCCTCTCTCACAGCGTGAGGTAATTAATAGGCCACGGATGGCATAAATTTTCCAGCTGCCGCCAACGCGGAGTTGCCAGACGTCACAATGATGGAGCGTCATTTAAAGTTTACAGAAAAGTTGCACGTACAGATTCATGCCTCTTCATTTCATTCTGAAAAAACAAACAAATGTGAATTATTTCTATTTTACTACTCAGAGTACTACGTAATTGTGATCCTCAATTTTTCTAGGAAGAGATCCAACACATTAAAGACTTTTTGTTCAATTAGGCTATAGGAAACCCCTTTTTAAAACCTTCTTAAATTAAAAGATTTTTTCAATGTATTAATAAAGAAAACAAACGTTGATGGTAACATTAAAACTCCTTATTCCACTGTCATTCCTGGAGTCAAGTTTAATCCTTAATAACGTAGCGAACTCTCCTTTACAAATACTATTACAAACTAAATTAAATACAAAATTACATTACAATTACATAGGTTACTAGCGGTGTTCACCAGTAATATGTTCTCGGGCCCTTGTTTTTTTAATATATGTAAATAATCTTGATAGGAATTTAGTAGGTCAAATTTTTTAAAAAATGCTGATGACACGAAACTAGGTAATAGAGTAGGTTAAAATATCCTAGTGACTGCAGTTTCATTGAACTAAATTATCCGCTCTACATGATCAATGAATGTTTATCTAAAGCAAAATCTACTCATTACCGTCCTAAGGATAAAAACAAATTTAGTAATACGAGTGTCTATCCTTCCCTTTTTCTCCCCTCCTCAAATGAGTGAACAAAGCTATTTCTCTAGGCCTAACCACATTTAAATACCATTTTTATATCCTCAAATCTTTCCCTTCGACTAAGCCAGTGGATCAGCCAAATGAAGCAGGTGTATATTTAATCCCGTGTGGCTCTACCAACTGTCTCTCATTTTACATAGGAGAGACCAGAAGAACCTTACAAAACGAATTTATGAACATAAAGATGATGTCAGAGGAGGCAGTACCACATCCAGTATTTTTAATAATATTAGCAATTTCAACCACTAAATTGACTATTCAAAGGCACAAATCATATATAATTGTAAAGATTTCCGTAAAAGAAAAATAGTAGAATCTATATTTATAGGAGAAATTCCCAATTTTAATTTGTCAGATGGGCAATTGAAATGCAGCCCCCATTCTCGTAACCTTATCGTAAACAGCTTAGTGAACGAACTTAGAGTTACACCCCCTGATTAATGACCTTTTCCTCCTGTTCTATGTTTCTTTGTGTTTTTTCTTTTTTTTCTAATCTGTACGCTATTTATAGACTTTTGTAACAATTACATTCTCAATATACGACTGAAGAGGGTATGATAAAACACAATACTGAAACTAGTCCCGTAAATTTAACTTTTGGCTCCTATACAGTGGTTTCACTATCATATATATATATATATGCAGGAAAAAAATCACTGATAGGATCAAGTTATTCGCGAAACCAGGTATCGACGGAAGCCTCCGTCATCGTATTCCAGCGATTGACGATGACGGAGGCTTCCGTCGAAACCTGGTTTCGCGAATAAATTGATCGTATCACTGTGATTTCTTTCCCGCATTTACATGTACGTTACAGTACTTCTTTGGATATATATATATATATATATATATATATATATATATATATATATATATATATATATTTCAGTTCCACCTGACTTTGAGGAATCGTCCTGGAACGGGGGGGATTTGGTGGTGCGGGAGAACAGCAACGTCTCCCTCGAATGCCGAGCGCGGGGGTACCCACCCCCCACCGTCTCCTGGCGCAAGGAGGATCCCGAGGATCCCTCGAAACAATGTAAGTACAAAGACCGACAAATAACGAGGGGTGAGAAAGAGTATTGGTTTTAATTAAAGTAGTAGTAGTAATAGCAATAATCCTAGTATTAAGCATCATTTAACTCCACTCCTCTCACTCCTTCCACACAATATCACCTACCGACGTCCTCATCACTTCTATCACCACCCACCCTACAATTCCCATTTGGGGAGATGCAGTCGAAATTTTTTTTGTGATCCTATCCCAAACGAAGTCTTTGTCATTCTTTTAATTTTTCCTGTCCCTTATCTTTATCCACCTCCTACATTCCTCTATTCCTCTTTTTTTTTCCGTTGGCCTCACCTAAAAATGCCCTGTTAATTGTCACAATTTTCCTCCCATTGGAGAGGGAAAAAGGTTCTTTTCTTACAAACTTCATCAATTTGTTCATAAATCAGCCAAATTTATAGAACGAACAATCAAATATATACAGGAGCTGCCAAGTGTAGGCCATGAATGGTCCTTTGCAGTCTCTTTCTTTCTTTTTTTTATGTTATATATATATATATATATATATATATATATATATATATATTCATTATAACATGTTTTATTAAAAGCGACCGCTATTTTCGAATTAATAATTCTTGTTTCAATCTCTTCGATTTGTCTTATATTCGCCTTTTCTTCATTGTCTAACCTGTGGATAAGTGTATCGAAGTTCATCGGAGACTGATGTTTGTTATTTTGCCAAAGGTAGAAGTAAATTAATTTAATTTAGCGCTTTCTTTAATCTAACTGACGCGTTTCGATACATCGAGTAACATCCTCAGAGTTACAATGGGGAATTATTACAAAGTATTCAGTTTATTTATGTTACAAAATGTATTAGCAAAATACGAACGAAGCTATACACATATAGGCAGGTTGGATCCAGGGGATAAAAGGTGGGGGAAATGGGTAGCCAGAGAGAGGGGGAGGGTTAAGCTGCTTGCCAGAGGGGATTAGTGGCTAAGGGCAGCTCTGAGTACACCTGTCCCTCTGTTTGCCTTTCTTGCGCTGGGCAAACGAGTCATCAATCACCCAAATACGATTAACCAATATTATATCAATCAAATCAATCAAATATACAATAAATCTGAACATAACCATTCCTTCCAAGAACCATATCAAAAAACATTCAACCAAAACAAATCTACACAAATTACAAACTCATCAACTTTATGAATCTGCTGTCAAATGCAGTCAACCAAATCCAATTTCCATTTCAAGGAATGTGTAATTAATCACCCAATTTCGATTTACCCATATTATATCAATCAATTCAATCAAATATATAATCAATCTGAACATAACTCTTGCTTCTAACAACCATATCAAAAACCATTCAACAAAAATGAAACCTCCCTAACTATAAATTCATCAACTTAATGAATCTGCATCCAACTGCCTTCAACTAAATCTAAGCATCCGTTCAGGAAACGAATTATAATCAACTAATTTTGATTATCCCATATTATATCAATCAAGTTAATCGAGTATTATACAATCAATCTGAACATAACCATTCCTCCAACAACCATTCAACCAAAACGAATCCACACTAGTTACAAACTCATCAACTTCATGAATCTGCAGTCAACCATATATATATATATATATATATATATATATATATATATATATATATATATATATATATATATATATATATATATATATATATATATATAAATTCAATCAAATATATAATCAATCTGAACATAACCTTTCCATCCAACAACATAGCAAAAAGCATTCAACCAAAACAAATCCTCGCTATCTATAAACTTCTTCATGAACCTGCAGTCAATTGATTGCAAGCAAATCAAATCTTCCGTTAAAAGAACGAGTCATAAATCACTCAATTTCGATTAATCCCTATTATTTCAATTGATTCTCTCAAATATACATTCAATCTGAACATAACTATTCCTTCCAAACACCATATCAATCCTATTAAACGAAAACAAATACAAACTAATTCCAAACTCATCAACATCATGAATCTACAGAAACTGCTGTGAAATCAAATCAAATTTCCCGTTCAGCAAACAAGACAAAAATCACCGAATATCGATTAACCCATGTTATATGAATCATTAAAATGAAATATAAAATTAATCCTAACATAAACCATCCTTCCAACCACCATATCAAAAAACAATCAACCAAAAGGAATCCATATTAGTTACAGACTCATCAACATCATGAAGAGACAGTCAACTGCTGTCAACCAAATTACATCTCCCGTTCAGCGAATGAGTTATAAATCCCCCAATTTTTATTAACGCATATTATATCGATCAATATAAAATCAATCTGAACATAACCATTAATTCCGACACCCCTATCAAAACATTCACCCCTATCAAAACATTCACCCCTAACGAATACATACAGGTTACAAGCTCATCAACTTCATGAATCTGCAGTCAACTGCTCTTACCAAATCAAATCTCCCGTTCAGCGAACAAGTTATAAATCACCTAATTGCGATTAAACCATATTATATAAATCAATTATAATAAATAAAAACTAATCTAAACATAACCCCTCCTTATAACAATCATATCATAAAACATTCAACTAAAACGAATCAACACTAATTACAAACTCATCAATTTCATGAATCTGCAGTCAGCTGCTGTCAACCAAATCCAAATTTCCTTTTAGTGAACGAGTAATTAATCACCCAATTTCGATTTGCCCTTATGATTTGAATCAAATATACAATCAAATTAACATAACCATTCTTCCCAACAACCATACCAAAAAATAGACCACCAAAACGAATCCTCCCTAACTATAAACTCATCAACTTAATGAATCTGCATTGAACTGCTGTCAACCAAATCAAATCTAGCGAAAGAATCATAAATCACCTAATTTTGATTAACACATATTATACCAATCAATTCAATCAAGTATACAATCATCTGAACATAACCATTCCTTGCATCAACCATTCAAAAACCATTCAACCAAAACTAATCCACACTAGTTAAAACCTCATCAACTTCATGAATATGAGGTCAGCTACTGTCAAACAAATCAAATCTCCCGTTCAGCGAACGAGTCATAAATCACCCTATTTCGATTAACCCATAATATATAATTAAATTCAGTCAAATATACAATGAACTGGACAAAACCCTTCCTTCCAATAACCAAATCAAAAACCGATTAACCAAAACGAATCCACATTAATTCCAAACTCATCAACTCCATGAATCTGCAGTCAACTGCTGTCAACCAAATCGAATCTCCCGTTCAGCGAATGAGTCCTAAATCACCAATTTCGATTACCCTATTTTTATATCAATAAATTCATCAAATATACAATCATTCTGAACATAACATTCCTTTCAGGAAACATAACAATAAACAATCAACCAAAACGAATCTCCACCATTTACAAACTCATCAAATTAATGAATCTGAAGTCAACTGCTGTCAACTAAATTACATCTCCCGTTCAGCGAACGAGTCATAAAACATCCAATTTTGATTAACCCATATTATATCAGTCAATTCAATCAAATATGTAATCAATCTGAACATAATCATTCCTTCCCACAACCTTATCAAAAATCATTCATCTAAAACGAATCAACACTAATTAAAAACTCATCAACTTCATTAATCTGCAGTCAACTGCTGTCAACCAAATCCAATTTCCCTTTCAGTGAACGAGTAATTAATCACCCAATTTCGATTTACTCATTTTTTGATGCAGCTGCGAAGGTATGGGAGGGTGAAACACTCGTTATAGAGAAAGTCTCCCGTCTCCATATGGGGGCTTACCTGTGCGTCGCATACAACGGCATCCAACCAACCATTAGCAAGAGAATCCAGCTTAGCGTTCAGTGTAAGTAATGATACTGTTATTGTCTTAATTTATGCTCCTTTTAAGTACTAAATTTCGTTCTCCTATTTCTTGTGACTTGTGAACATTTGTGGTAGAGTAATTTTTTTAAAAGGTACGGGTGGTATATTTTTTCCATGCATATTCTACGACTACGTCTCCTATAATGGCATCCATCTATCTCTTTACCCGTCTATTGGTCTGTTTCTCGATCTAGCTCTTTGTTTCTAAACCTCTTTTTATCTTCATCTATCCACCTACCCTTCAATCTACCCATCTGTTTATCAATATATCTATGTTCCTTTATCTATCTGAGCTTCAATATATCTATCGACATCTTTCTATCTCTCCATTCCACAGATCTAACGGTTTGCTCCTCAATATATCTGTTTTCCCGGTTATCTATTTGCCCTCGCTCAACTTATCTTCCTCTCGATAAGTTCATCAATCTATCTACCTGCGTTCGTTCTATCTGTATCTCAATCTGTCCATCCGTTTCACAATCTATATTCCACAAACGATTTATTTGTTCCTCAATATGTCCAACTGCTTCTAAATCTATCTCTTCCTCAATCTAATCTATCTATCGCTGTTAGAATTTTTCATTAATGAGGGTGACAAAAAAAATAGTCCTAAAGCAAATCATACTTTATGAATCCAACAAAGAAAATAGCGTCAAACTAACACTAAAAACATTACCCAAATGTAAGGAAATATGTTTAATTTTTCTGATAATTCCTAGACCGATAACAATATTCCTATATAATGACCCTAAGAAATTTCAATCCTAGAAGATGACTACTTAAAATATCTTAGCTGATGACCCCCCCAAGAAATTTCACTCCTAGAAGGTGACCTCCAAAATATTATAGTTGATGACCGCCAAGAAACTTGTTGAATATATTTAAAAAATCATCGGTAAAATGACTTTTAGTAAAGAACGAAAGTATAAATACACAAACACATTAAACCAACAAAAAAGTAAAATATTAAGCCAAGGGGTAAAAAAGATAAATATGATGGTAGAAATTTTTAAATACACTTAAAGCGAATCGATCCTGCCACATAGGTTGGTTAGTTTAGGTTAGATTAAGTTAGGTCATGTTAGGTTAGGTTAGGTTAGGTTATTTGATCCTATCTTAACCTAACTTAACTAATATTATCTTAACTAAATTCAATCCTAAGTATCATTTTTATTTTATATTTCGATCTTAATCTTATTATCAATTATTATTACTAATTTTAAAAAAAAATCAATCCTACTCGTAAGTACTGACACCCCCCAAAAGATCAATCTTAAAGATCAATCTTAGATAGTGACCCTTAAAATTGATCCAATTTTCCTAAATATCAGCAATAAACACAAACCTCCTTAATCGGTCAACCGAAAGCGCCTCTTCCTCCTCTGTTTTGAAGCACACTATTTATTTATTATCAAGTTTCACCCAATAGAAAAAAATAATTTGGTTTTGAAAGTACCTTCTCCTCTTGCACCTTCATCGGATCTTGTACCATCTGATTACGATTTATTTCAGTCATTACATCACCTAAATCCCAACGTTTACCTTCATATCAAGGCCAAAAAGGATATCAAATCCTATATTTCTTCAAAGCTGCCTTGATTCTTTAAGAAAGATATCCACACTCCTTAGTTAAACGATCTAAAAGCATTGTGATCAATCAGGAAAATTCCTTTGCCGGATAGATGTATTTTTTTATATTAAAATTGATTTTATTTTCCTTTTCTAAAATAAAATATTAATCTCTTGATAACTTAAGATGTTTGATTTCGCCAATTTATATCAAATGAGTCAGTCCTTTTGACCGGATAATGGGCGCAAATGAGTCAATTAGGAAGATATCATTTCGAACATTCACCAATGGTTTTCAGTTAGATCAAAGCTGAATTCCGGAGCCGAGCTTGTCAGAGGCTTGTCAAGGGCTTGTCAAGAATATGCCAAGAGCTTGTCAAGCTTTGGGGAATGGCGACAAGTTAGTAAAGAGACAACAAAAGTGCTCATCCTTTCAGCCATGTGTTTGTATGGAGTACATTGTGCACGTATGTATACACACTCAACAGTGTGAGCTTATGTATGGGTGTATATAGGGAGGTAGAGGGTCAGGAGTGTGGTTGTGGGGGAGGGAGATGGGTGTATATAAAGCTATAGAGAGTGTGGTAGAAGGAGGGGGCTGAAATCATCTGCTCAGGTGTAATTAGAGTGATGGAGGCCCGTGCTTGTTTTGAAGGGACAAATGAGTATTTATAAAGGTCTAAAATTGTGTGTATGGGGAAGTAATGCCTTTATGAATGTGTGAAAGGAATGCCTTTGCATTTGTGGGTGGTTTTAAATATGGCGTTCTTCTGTTTGTGGGGATAAATATGAGTGGTCGTATGTGTGAGATTTAAAATGAGGTGAAAGATACTTGCGGTATATTTGTTCTATTGTATAGGTGTTTGTATTCGTTGTAGCAATCGTATGTGCATGTATTAATGTGTGAAATTCCGTTTGCTACTGTCGTCATTAACGTCAGTCATATTCTGACATCTTCCTTGTCGGTGTCATTAGGTGAATTAACGTGAGTTCAGCTGTGCTGAAGAGAGTTGGAGTGACGAGGTGGGGATGATTCAGCATTGAAATGTTGAAGAGTAAGTGAATGAATATTGATTTAGTTGAAGTGCAAACGATTTGAAAGGAAGGCTTCACAGGGCGGCGTTGGCGGAGTGGCCTAAATAGTGTGAAAAAATCTGCGATGATATGGAATAGTCTGAAAGACGTCTGTAATAACCAGATTGGGCTACGTTGCTCTAAAATCGTATGATATCGTCTCTAATAGGGTGAAATGGTCTAGAATAATTTGGTTTGGTCTGCAATAGCCTGAAATAACCTGCAATGTGGTGGAAATGCCTGAAATAGCTTAAGATAGACTAAAATTTCATGTCATGTTCTAAAATAGCATCGAATAGTTTGAAAAATTGAAGCATAGCCGTGCCCAAACGTTTTGACCTTAGTCAATTTTTCGGTTCCAATGCTTTATTGCTTGGGTTATTTAATTACACCATTAAACTCCTCCTGGAGTACATTGCAGGACTAAAAAAATGATGTTTATAAGTTTCATAAATTTTATTACCCATCTCCAACAAAAGACCTCTTGGGTTTGTTTTGGATGTCAACTTGAGAACAAATCCTAAACGATGGCTCACCGTCTATGATCGGAAGTTATCTTAATTTAAGGATCACCCCCATTTTCTTGATCTAGGGAGTTTCTGGGACCCATGGACCCATGGACCCATGGACCCATATATGTGGGATGGTGCCGAGTCATTTTGTTACCTGCACCCAATGACACCTGGTTCTCTTTCATGGTGGGAAACGCCTGGATCGTTCCTCAGAATTGCTTTAATGGACATTTTGGAACCATTCATTGTTTATATGGGGGATCTATGGGACGAAATTTGCCTCTGCTAAAACCTTTGGTTGACTGTAGTCTGAAATAGCCTGGATGAACAAAGGCATTTGGGGATATCTTAAAATAATCTTACTGATCTAAAACAGTTTGCAATAGTCTTAAATGGCGGGGGATTGCCGGGAATAAGATGGAATCAGCTATGATAGTCACGAAAAAGGATTATTACCAGCACTTTCTTCTCTATTATCAAATAGGTTATTGTGATTTCAAGCTCTTTCTTCTTTATTATCGTACTTTGTTGTAATTCCAAACATTTTATTCTTTATTATCAAATGCACCAAGGGCCGATCCTCGTTGGGAAGGCAGGGGGGGTGGGGGGGATATTAGTGTATCCATCCAATTACAGCCAGCTCGTAACGCCGCTGAAAGTTTTGCTCGTGCCTTGGCGTCAGAAATCCAACGTGGTATCCACTAGCTTTTGAGAGCTTCAGCGATATTGTTAATACCAAAGACCCTTTTTTACCAGAGACAGTGATGTGATTCCAAGCACTTTCTTCATTATTATATGAGACAATTTTATGATTCCAAGCACTTTCTTCTTTATTCCCAAAGAATACTGAGATTCTAAGCACCTTCTTCTTTATTGTCAGATATATTGATGTTATTACATGCAATTTATCTTTATTAGCAATGACATTGATGTGATTTCAAGCATTTTATTCTTTATTATCATATAATGATGTGATTGCAAGAACTTTCTTATTTATTGCCAGAGACTAATGTGATTCCAAGCACTTTCTTCATTATTATACGAGACAATGTTCTGATTCCAAGTACTTTCTTCTCTATTATCAGATCTATTGGTCTGGTTACATACACTTTCTTTTATTTATTAACAAAGACTAATGTGATTCCAAGCACTTTCTTCTTTATTATCAGAGCTATTGGTGAGATTTCAATCATTTTATTATTTAGTATAAAAAAGATGTGATTCCAAGCACTTTCTTCTTTATTATAAAAAACTTTTGTTAATTCACATTTATTCCCTTTTCGCTATAAACAAGCCACTCCTGGGGTCAGTGTATCCAACGTGTCCCCTTCGCTTCATAAACTATTCAAACCCTCATGAGAGTTACACCCTCCCCTCCATCTCTTAGGTTATGTAACTTAGACACACCCCCAACTACCCTAACTCTACCACTTTTTATGCGAATCACCTTTAGAAAGCTTAAAAGTTAGGAAAATGCTCTCGTTAGATTTCCACTTTAAAAGTATCATAATAATATCAAGAACTCAATTACCTTAAACCAGATCGGGGGACTCGCCGGCCCCAACTTTCCGTAAGATGGACTGTTTATCTCTTTTTTTCCCATCTGACATCAGACGTTTGGTTATAAATAAAAAATAAATGACTGAAACGAAATAAATAATAAATTTTATTGGATGTATTTTCGCCTGGAATAGCTTCTGTTTTGCCCTGACCTCTCCTTTAACCATTAACCAACAGTGCCCTTTATGTTGTGCACAGTCCCACCGATGCTCTAGAATAGTCTTTGTTCCGCGCTGACCCCCCTTCCTCCAACCATTAACCGACAGCGCCCCTTATGTTGTCTACAATCCCACCGATGCTCTAGAATATTCTCTTTTCCACCCTGACCCTCCCCTCCCTCTAACCATTAACCGACCACGCCCCTTATGTTATCCACAATCCCGCCGATGCTCTAGAATAGTCTCTGTTCCGCCCTGCCCACCCACCCCCCCTCTCTAAGCATTAACAGACAGCGCCCCTTATGTTGTGCACAGTCACGCCCATGCTCTAGAATAGTCTCTGTTAACCCTGACCCTCCCCCCTCTCTAACCATTAACCGACAGCACCCCTTATGTTATCCACAGTCCCGCCGATGCTCTGGATCCCAAACCAGCTGGAGGGGGCGAAGTGGGGGGAGGACGCGTTGTTGGAGTGCAACACGGAGGCATTCCCGCGATCCATCAATTACTGGACCAATGAACGCGGAGAGATGATTGCGGAGAGTAAGTAACTAAGCTCAGTAAGTGGACGCTTGGAAGAGAGTGGAATCCCCTCTGAGTAGATTATATTGTGTGATAAGTATGCGTAGATAGGATCTGTCAGGGGTCAGGCTTGAGGGCCTTCTGCCATGGCTTGAAGCGGCTGGGCGATATGCTAGACACTTTGCTAAGTCAAAAGGGTTGCAAATCACAATTACGTCTTATAGCTAGAATCACGGAAAATATAACTATAAATGATTTATATACTAGTAAATAGGAAACAATAGTAAGAATAGCAATTAGATTTACTCTAATAAAACTACTTTGGTGTAGTTTGCTTAAAAGTATATATATATGTAGGTATAAAATAGCTAACTTGGTAACCTGGATGCTACCAAATCTGAACGAACCATGACATGGAAAATGGTAGCTACCTCTCTTCTAAAGAGAGCATCAAAGGATAGGATGTGTGAAGGTTACTTTATACAACTTTAAAGTGCGCAGTGGCGGATTCAGGATAAAAGGGATAGGATGTGTAAAGGTTATTTTATACAACTTTGATGTGCGCTGTGGCGGACTCAGGGTAAAAAGGCTCAGGATGTGTCAAAGTTACTTTATACAACTTTGACGTGTGCAGTGGTGGACTCAGTTTAAAAAGGGATATAATGTGTGAAAGCTACTTTATACAACTTTGATGTTTGCAGTGGCGGTCTCGGGATAAAAAGAGATAGGATGTGTGAAGGTTCCCTTACACAACTTTGACCTGCGCACTGTCGGACTCAGGATAAAAAGGGATATGATGTGTGAAATTTAGTTCATTCAACTTAGATGTGCGCATTGGCGGACTCAGGATATAAATGGATAGGTTGTGTAAAAGTTACTTTATACAACTTTGATGTGTGCAGTGGCGGACTCAGGGTAACAAGGTTGACGATGTGTCAAAGTTACTTTATGGAACTTTGATGTGCGCAGTGGCTGGCTCGGGATAAAAATGATAGAATTTGTGAAAGTTGCTTTATACAACTTTGTTGTGCGCATTGCCGCACTTAGAAAAAAATGAATATGATGCATGAAAGTTACCTTATACATTTTGATGTGTGCAGTATCGGACTCAGGATAAAAAGGGATAGGATATGTGAAGGTCACTTTATACAACTTTGAGGTGTGCACTGGCCGACATCGGATAAAAAGGAATAGGATGTGTGAAATATACTTTTTACTATAATGATGTGCGCAGTGGCAGACTCAGGATAAAAAGGGATGAGATGTGTTAAAGTTACTTTATGCAACTTTGATGTACGCAGTGGCGCACTCAGGGCAAAAAGGGATAATATCTGTGAAATTTACTTTATACATCTTTAATGTGCGAAGTGGTGGACTCGGGGTAAAAAGGGATAGAATTTGTGAAAGTTAATTTATATAATTTTGATGTGCGCAGTGGCGGACTCAGGATAAAAAGAGATAGGATGTGTGAAAGTTACTTTATACAACTTTGATGTGCGCAGTGGCTTACAGAGGGCAAAAAATTATAGGATGTGTGATATTTAATTTATAAATCTTCGAGGTGTGCAGTGGCGGACACAGGATTAAAAGGAAACGAAATTGTAAAATTACTTTAAAAAACTTTGATGTGCGCAGTGGCGGACTCGGGATAAAAGGCATAGGATGTGTGAAGATTACTTTATACAAATTTGATGTGAGAATGAGCGGACTCAGTATAAAAGGGATGGGATGTGTGAAAGTTACTTTACACAAATTTGATGTGCACAGTGGCGGACTCAGGGTAAAAAGGCTTAGGATGTGTCAAAGTTACCTTATACAACTTTGACGTGCGCAATGGCGGACTCAGTTTAAAAAGGGATAGGATGTGTGAAAGCTACTTTATACAACTTTGATGTTTGCAGTGGCGGTCACGGGATAAAAAGGGATAGAATGTGTGAAGGTTCCCTTATACAACTTTGACCTGCGCACTGTCGAACTCAGGATAGAAAGGGATATGATGTGTGCAATTTAGTTCATTCAACTTAGATGTGCGCCTTGGCGGACTCAGAATATAAATGGATAGGTTGTGTAAAAGTTACTTTATACAGCTTTGATGTGTGCAGTGGCGGACTCAGGGTAACAAGGTTGACGATGTGTCAAAGTTGCTTTATGGAACTTTGATGATGCCAGTGGCTGGCTCGGGATAAAAATGATAGAATTTGTGAAAGTTGCTTTATAAAACTTTGATGTGCGCATTGCCGCACTTAGGATAAAATGAATATGATGCATTAAGGTTACCTTATACATTTTGATGTGTGCAGTGTCGGACTCAGGATAAAAAGGGATAGGATATGTGAAGGTCACTTTATACAACTTTGAGGTGTGCACTGGCCGACATAGGATAAAAAGGAATAGGATGTGTGAAATATACTTTTTACTACTTTGATGTGCGCAGTGGCAGACTCAGGATAAAAAGGGATGAGATGTGTTAAAGTTACTTTATGCAACTTTGATGTACGCAGTGGCGCACTCAGGGCAAAAAGGGATAATATCTGTGAAATTTACTTTATACATCTTTAATGTGCGAAGTGGTGGACTCGGGGTAAAAAGGGATAGAATTTGTGAAAGTTAATTTATATAATTTTGATGTGCGCAGTGGCGGACTCAGGATAAAAAGAGATAGGATGTGTGAAAGTTACTTTATACAACTTTGATGTGCGCAGTGGCTTACAGAGGGCAAAAAATTATAGGATGTGTGATATTTAATTTATAAATCTTCGAGGTGTGCAGTGGCGGACACAGGATTAAAAGGAAACGAAATTGTAAAATTACTTTAAAAAACTTTGATGTGCGCAGTGGCGGACTCGGGATAAAAGGCATAGGATGTGTGAAGATTACTTTATACAAATTTGATGTGAGAATGAGCGGACTCAGTATAAAAGGGATGGGATGTGTGAAAGTTACTTTACACAAATTTGATGTGCACAGTGGCGGACTCAGGGTAAAAAGGCTTAGGATGTGTCAAAGTTACCTTATACAACTTTGACGTGCGCAATGGCGGACTCAGTTTAAAAAGGGATAGGATGTGTGAAAGCTACTTTATACAACTTTGATGTTTGCAGTGGCGGTCACGGGATAAAAAGGGATAGAATGTGTGAAGGTTCCCTTATACAACTTTGACCTGCGCACTGTCGAACTCAGGATAGAAAGGGATATGATGTGTGCAATTTAGTTCATTCAACTTAGATGTGCGCCTTGGCGGACTCAGAATATAAATGGATAGGTTGTGTAAAAGTTACTTTATACAGCTTTGATGTGTGCAGTGGCGGACTCAGGGTAACAAGGTTGACGATGTGTCAAAGTTGCTTTATGGAACTTTGATGATGCCAGTGGCTGGCTCGGGATAAAAATGATAGAATTTGTGAAAGTTGCTTTATAAAACTTTGATGTGCGCATTGCCGCACTTAGGATAAAATGAATATGATGCATTAAGGTTACCTTATACATTTTGATGTGTGCAGTGTCGGACTCAGGATAAAAAGGGATAGGATATGTGAAGGTCACTTTATACAACTTTGAGGTGTGCACTGGCCGACATAGGATAAAAAGGAATAGGATGTGTGAAATATACTTTTTACTACTTTGATGTGCGCAGTGGCAGACTCAGGATAAAAAGGGATGAGATGTGTTAAAGTTACTTAATGCAACTTTGATGTACGCAGTGGCGCACTCAGGGCAAAAAGGGATAATATCTGTGAAATTTACTTTATACATCTTTTATGTGCGAATGAGCGGACTCAGTATAAAAGGGATAGGATGTGTGAAAGTTACTTTTCACAATTTTGATGTGCCCAGTGGCGGACTCAGGGTGAAAGGGCTTAGGATGTGTCAAAGTTACTTTATACAACTTTGACGTGCGCAGTGGCGGACTCAGTTTAAAAAGGATAGGATGTGTGAAAGCTACTTTATACAACTTTGATGTTTGCAGTGGCGGTCATGGGATAAAAAGGGATAAAATGTGTGAAGGTTCCCTTATACAACTTTGACCTGCGCACTGTCGGACTCAGGATAGAAAGGGATATGATGTGTGAAATTTAGTTAATTCAACTTAGATGTGCGCATTGGCGGACTCAGGATATAAATGGATAGGTTGTGTGAAAGTTACTTTATACAGCTTTGATGTGTGCAAGGGCGGACTCAGGGTAACAAGGTTGACGATGTGTCAAAGTTACTTTATGGAACTTTGATGTTGCTATTGGCTGGCTCTGGTTAAAAATGATAGAATTTGTGAAAGTTGCTTTATAAAACTTTGTGGTGCGCATTGCCGCACTTAGGATAAAATGAATATGATGCATTAAGGTTACCTTATACATTTTGATGTGTGCAGTGCCGGACTCAGGATAAAAAGGGATAGGATATGTGAAGGTCACTTTATACAACTTTGAGGTGTGCACTGGCCCACATAGGATAAAAAGGAATAGGATGTGTGAAATATACTTTTTACTACTTTGATGTGCGCAGTGGCAGACTCAGGATAAAAAGGGATGAGATGTGTTAAAGTTACTTTATGCAACTTTGATGTACGCAGTGGCGGACTCGGGATAAAAGGCATAGGGTGTGTGAAGATTACTTTATACAACTTTAATGTGCGAATGAGCGGACTCAGTATAAAAGGGAAAAGATGTGTGAAAGTTACTTTACACAATTTTGATGTGCCCAGTGGCGGACTCAGGGTGAAAGGGCTTAGGATGTGTCAAAGTTACTTTATACAACTTTGACGTGCGCAGTGGCGGACTCAGTTTAAAAAGGATAGGATGTGTGAAAGCTACTTTATACAACTTTGATGTTTGCAGTGGCGGTCATGGGATAAAAAGGGATAAAATGTGTGAAGGTTCCCTTATACAACTTTGACCTGCGCACTGTCGGACTCAGGATAGAAAGGGATATGATGTGTGAAATTTAGTTAATTCAACTTAGATGTGCGCATTGGCGGACTCAGTATAAAAGGGATAGGATGTGTGAAAGTTACTTTTCACAATTTTGATGTGCCCAGTGGCGGACTCAGGGTGAAAGGGCTTAGGATGTGTCAAAGTTACTTTATACAACTTTGACGTGCGCAGTGGCGGACTCAGTTTAAAAAGGATAGGATTTGTGAAAGCTACTTTATACAACTTTGATGTTTGCAGTGGCGGTCACGGGATAAAAAGGGATAAAATGTGTGAAGGTTCCCTTATACAACTTTGACCTGCGCACTGTCGGACTCAGGATAAAAAGGGATATGATGTGTGAAATTTAGTTCATTCAACTTAGATGTGCGCATTGGCGGACTCAGGATATAAATGGATAGGTTGTGTGAAAGTTACTTTATACAGCTTTGATGTGTGCAGTGGCGGACTCAGGGTAACAAGGTTGACGATGTGTCAAAGTTACTTTATGGAACTTTGATGTTGCCAGTGGCTGGCTCGGGATAAAAATGATAGAATTTGTGAAAGTTGCTTTATAAAACTTTGTTGTGCGCATTGCCGCACTTAGGATAAAATGAATATGATGCATTAAGGTTACCTTATACATTTTGATGTGTGCAGTGTCGGACTCAGGATAAAAAGGGATAGGATATGTGAAGGTCACTTTATACAACTTTGAGGTGTGCACTGGCCGACATAGGATAAAAAGGAATAGGATGTGTGAAATATACTTTTTACTACTTTGATGTGCGCAGTGGCAGACTCAGGATAAAAAGGGATGAGATGTGTTAAAGTTACTTTATGCAACTTTGATGTACGCAGTGGCGCACTCAGGGCAAAAAGGGATAATATCTGTGAAATTTACTTTATACATCTTTTATGTGCAAAGTGGTGGACTCGGGGTAAAAAGGGATAGAATTTGTGAAAGTTAATTTATATAATTTTGATGTGCGCAGTGGCGGACTCAGGATAAAAAAAGATAGGATGTGTGAAAGTTACTTTATACAACTTTGATGTGCGCAGTGGCTTACAGAGGGCAAAAAATTATAGGATGTGTGATATTTAATTTATAAATCTTCGAGGTGTTCAGTGGCGGACACAGGATTAAAAGGAAACGAAATTGTGAAATTACTTTAAAAAACTTTGATGTGCGCAGTGGCGGACTCGGGATAAAAGGCATAGGATGTGTGAAGATTACTTTATACAACTTTGATGTGCGAATGAGCGGACTCAGTATAAAAGGGATAGGATGTGTGAAAGTTACTTTCCCCCATTTTGATGTGCACAGTGGCGGACTCAGGGTAAAAAGGCTTAGGATGTGTCAAAGTTACTTTATACAACTTTGACGTGCGCAGTGGCGGACTCAGTTTAAAAAGTGATAGGATGCGTGAAAGCTACTTTATACAACTTTGATGTTTGCAGTGGCGGTCACGGGATAAAAAGGGATAAAATGTGTGAAGGTTCCCTTATACAACTTTGACCTGCGCACTGTCGGACTCAGGATAAAAAGGGATATGATGTGTGAAATTTAGTTCATTCAACTTAGATGTGCGCATTGGCGGACTCAGGATATAAATTGATAGGTTGTGTGGAAGTTACGTTATACAGCTTTGATGTGTGCAGTGGCGGAGTCAGGGTAACAAGGTTTAAGATGTGTCAAAGTTACTTCATGGAACTTTGATGTGCGCAGTGGCTGGCTCGGGATAAAAATGATAGAATTTGTGAAAGTTGCTTTATACAACTTTGTTGTGCGCATTGCCGCCCTTAGGATAAAATAGATATGATGCATGGAAGTTACTTTATACATTTTGATGTGCGCATTGTTGGACTCAGGATAAAAAGGAATAGGATATGTGAAGGTCACTTTATACAACTTTGAGGTGCGCACTGGCGGACATAGGATAAAAAGGAATAGGATGTGTGAAATATACTTTTTACTACTTTGATGTGCGCAGTGGCAGACTCAGGATAAAAAGGGATGAGATGTGTTAAAGTTACTTTATGCAACTTTGATGTACGCAGTGGCGGACGCGGGATAAAAGGCATAGGGTGTGTGAAGATTACTTTATACAACTTTGATGTGCGAATGAGCGGACTCAGTATAAAAGGGAAAAGATGTGTGAAAGTTACTTTACACAATTTTGATGTGCCCAGTGGCGGACTCAGGGTGAAAGGGCTTAGGATGTGTCAAAGTTACTTTATACAACTTTGACGTGCGCAGTGGCGGACTCAGTTTAAAAAGGATAAGATGTGTGAAAGCTACTTTATACAACTTTGATGTTTGCAGTGGCGGTCACGGGATAAAAAGGGATAAAATGTGTGAAGGTTCCCTTATACAACTTTGACCTGCGCACTGTCGGACTCAGGATAGAAAGGGATATGATGTGTGAAATTTAGTTAATTCAACTTAGATGTGCGCATTGGCGGACTCAGGATATAAATTGATAGGTTGTGTGGAAGTTACGTTATACAGCTTTGATATGTGCAGTGGCGGAGTCAGGGTAACAAGGTTTAAGATGTGTCAAAGTTACTTCATGGAACTTTGATGTTGCTATTGGCTGGCTCTGGATAAAAATGATAGAATTTGTGAAAGTTGCTTTATACTACTTTGTTGTGCTCATTGCCGCCCTTAGGATAAAATGGATATGATGCATGAAAGTTACTTTATACATTTTGATGTGCGCAGTGTCGGACTCAGGATAAAAAGGGATAGGATATGTGAAGGTCACTTTATACAACTTTGAGGTGCGCACTGGCGGACCTACGATAAAAAGGAATAGGATGTGTGAAATATACTTTTTACTACTTTGATGTGCGCAGTGGCAGACTCAGGATAAAAAGGGATGAGATGTGTTAAAGTTACTTTATGCAACTTTGATGTACGCAGTGGCGCACTCAGGGCAAAAAGGGATAATATCTGTGAAATTTACTTTATACATCTTTAATGTGCGAAGTGGTGGACTCGGGGTAAAAAGGGATAGAATTTGTGAAAGTTAATTTATATAATTTTGATGTGCGCAGTGGCGGACTCAGGATAAAAAGAGATAGGATGTGTGAAAGTTACTTTATACAACTTTGATGTGCGCAGTGGCTTACAGAGGGCAAAAAATTATAGGATGTGTGATATTTAATTTATAAATCTTCGAAGTGTGCAGTGGCGGACACAGGATTAAAAGGAAACGAAATTGTGAAATTACTTTAAAAAACTTTGATGTGCGCAGTGGCGGACTCGGGATAAAAGGCATAGGATGTGTGAAGATTACTTTATACAACTTTGATGTGCGAATGAGCGGACTCAGTATAAAAGGGAAAAGATGTGTGAAAGTTACTTTACACAATTTTGATGTGCCCAGTGGCGGACTCAGGGTGAAAGGGCTTAGGATGTGTCAAAGTTACTTTATACAACTTTGACGTGCGCAGTGGCGGACTCAGTTTAAAAAGGGATAGGATGTGTGAAAGCTACTTTATACAACTTTGATGTTTGCAGTGGCGGTCACGGGATAAAAAGGGATAAAATGTGTGAAGGTTTCCTTATACAACTTTGAACTGCGCACTGTCGGACTTAGGATAAAAAGGGATATGATGTGTGAAATTTAGTTTATTCAACTTAGATGTGTGCATTGGCGGACTCAGGATATAAATAGGTAGGTTGTGTGAAAGTTACTTTATACAGCTTTGATGTGTGCAGTGGCGGACTCAGGGTAACAAGGTTTAAGATGTGTCAAAGTTACTTTATGGAACTTTGATGTGCGCAGTGGCTGGCTCGGGATAAAAATGATAGAATTTGTGAAAGTTGCTTTATACAACTTTGTTGTGCGCATTGCCGCCCTTAGGATAAAATAGATATGATGCATGGAAGTTACTTTATACATTTTGATGTGCGCAGTGTTGGACTCAGGATAAAAAGGAATAGGATATGTGAAGGTCACTTTATACAACTTTGAGGTGCGCACTGGCGGACATAGGATAAAAAGGAATAGGATGTGTGAAATATACTTTTTACTACTTTGATGTGCGCAGTGGCAGACTCAGGATAAAAAGGGATGAGATGTGTTAAAGTTACTTTATGCAACTTTGATGTACGCAGTGGCGCACTCAGGGCAAAAAGTGATAATATCTGTGAAATTTACTTTATACATCTTTAATGTGCGAAGTGGTGGACTCAGGGTAAAAAGGGATAGAATTTGTGAAAGTTAATTTATATAATTTTGATGTGCGCAGTGGCGGACTCAGGATAAAAAGAGATAGGATGTGTGAAATTTACTTTATACATTTTTGATGTGCGCAGTGGCTTACAGAGTGCAAAAAATGATAGGATGTGTGATATTTAATTTATAAATCTTCGAGTTGTGCAGTGGCGGACACAGGATTAAATGGAAACGAAATTGTGAAATTACTTTAAAAAACTTTGATGTGCGCAGTGGTGGACTCGGGATAAAAGGCATAGGATGTGTGAAGTTTACTCTATACAACTTTGATGTGCGAATTAGCGGACTCAGTATAAAAGACATAGGATGTGTGAAAGTTACTTTACACAATTTTGATGTGCGCCGTGGCGGACTCAGGGTAAAAAGGCTTAGGATGTGTCAAAGTTACTTTATACAACTTTGACGTGCGCAGTGGCGGACTCAGTTTAAAAAGGGATAGGATGCGTGAAAGCTACTTTATACAACTTTGATGTTTGCAGTGGCGGTCACGGGATAAAAAGGCATAAGATGTGTGAAGGTTCCCTATACAACTTTGACCTGCGCACTGGCGGACTCAGGATAAAAAGGGATATGATGTGTGAAATTTAGTTTATTCAACTTAGATGTGCGCATTGGCGGACTCAGGATATAAATGGATAGGTTGTGTGGAAGTTACTTTATACATTTTGATGTGCGCAGTGGCGGACTCAGGGTAAAAAGGTTTAAGATGTGTCAAAGTTACTTTATGGAACTTTGATTTGCGTTGTGGCCGGCTCGGGATAAATAGGATAGAATTTGTGAAAGTTGCTTTATACAACTTTGTTGTGCGCATTGCCGCCCTTAGGATAAAATGGATATGATGCATGAAAGTTACTTTATACAACTTTGATGTGCGCAGTGTCGGACTCAGGATAAAAAGGGATAGGATATGTGAAGGTCACTTTATACAACTTTGAGGTGCGCACTGGCGGACCTACGATAAAAAGGAATAGGATGTGTGAAATATACTTTTTACTACTTTGATGTGCGCAGTGGCAGACTCAGGATAAAAAGGGATGAGATGTGTTAAAGTTACTTTATGCAACTTTGATGTACGCAGTGGCGCACTCAGGGCAAAAAGGGATAATATTTGTGAAACTTACTTTATACATCTTTGGTGTGTGTAGTGGCGGACTCGGGATAAAAAGGGATAGGATATGTGAAGCTCACTTTATACAACTTTGACGTGTGCACTGGTGGACCTATGATAAAAAGGGATAGGATGTGTGAAATATACTTTTTACTACTTTGATGTGTGCAGTGGTGGACTCAGGATAAAAAGGGATGGGATCTGTTCAAGCTACTTTATACAACTTTGATGTGTGCAGTGACGGACTCAGGATAAAAAGGGATATGATGTGTGAAATTTACCTTATTCAACTTTGATGTGCGCAGTGGTGGACCCAGGATATAAATGGATTGTTGTGTGAAAGTTACTTTATACAACTTTGACGTGCGCAGTGGCGGACTCAAGGTAAAAAGGATAGAATTTGTGAAAGTTACTTTATACAACTTTAATGTGTGCAGTGACGGACTCAGGATAAAAGGGGTATGATGTTTGAAAGTTAATTTATACAACTTTGATGTGCGCAATCGCGGACTCAGGATAAAAAGATATAGGATTGGTGAAAGTTACTTTATACAACTTTAATGTATGGAGTGACAGACTCAGGATAAAAGGGATATGATGTTTGAAAGTTAATTTATACAACTTTGATGTGCGCAATCGTGGACTCAGGATAAAAAGGGATAGGATTTGTGAAAGTTACTTTCTACAACTTTTATTTGCGTAGTGTCGGATCCGGGATAAATATTTGGGGAGACTACCTTCAATTCGTCTCTCTGAGGAGTCTGAGAAAAGGGTATTGATATTAATAATGTCGTTCTTACACATTATTGATAATAAATAACAGCGTCTCATAAATGAGTGAGCACCAACTCTCTCAGAACCGAATTTTTCTCACAGATCAGAAAATTTTGAATTATACTTTATGGATGTCGGTTAAGGTATAATACTGAAATTAATAATTATTTTTTATATTTACCTGCATTTTAGACCTGTTGATATCATATAAGTTACATTCGATCGCAATGATTTAAAAGTGTTTTTATTTATATTCTATATTATTTCATAACTCTTTCTGAATAGCATAATGCAAGCATAATTTAAAAAATAAATACATACATAAACGAGTCTGAATTTTCTTTGAGGGCGTGGCTCAGCCCCCTATCCCCCCATCCCCCTTGGATCCGCTCCCGAAATGTGCGCCAAACCCATTTTCTTGTGGATAGTGAAGCTTATAAGGATGAGAATAACAACCATTAGTCTTAAACTGGACTTAACTTCTTCTCTGGATATTTCTGCCCTTGCATCACGAATCCAGCTTAGGTGCCACTCGTGTTAGAAAGCTCAAACGTTTCTTACTGGTAAAGTGCTATTTTTCGCAGCGGCTAAATACTCGACGGAGACAAGGGAAGAGAGCTACAAAACTTACATGAAATTAACCATCCACAACCTTACTGACGACGACTTTAATATCTACAAGTGCATCGCCAAGAATAGCCTAGGTGAAACAGACGGGTCAATTAGGCTTTACGGTAAGCACTTACCCCCTCATTGGCAGTAGTTAAAGGACCGAGTTGCATCTGATTTTAATTCGTGTAGTTCGGTCCAATTCGAAGTGTTAAGTTATCCTTTTCCTGAGGTATGCCGGTCCTTATTTCTCTTTACCAATGAAAAATGTGTCCTTTTAAGATTATGCTGCTTATGTGTCTCAATTTAATGAATTCGGTCATATGGGTATTTACTGCTTTGAAGACTCTGTCCTTATTTGACAATAGTGGAATCTTTCATCTTCATATCTGTTTTTTTTAGGATATGTTTCTTTTATACTTTGGTCTTTTGTGATTGTTCACATCATAACTCGGTCCTTTTTTATCGGTCCTTTGTCGGTCCTTTTAAAATATTCTGTCCTCTCAACACTTGGATTTCTCTGAATCAGGACAATCCTGGAGATGAGAATGTGCAGCAGAGTCCCTTCCATAGCATCTATGATGTGCTGGATATTATGACCGAGGAATGGTGAAACATCTTCCCCATTTTTCAAAACGTAAACCAACGGGAGCATTTACCTCTGAAGTTTGTAAAGCGTAATCTGTAATGAAAGTGAAGATGTGTAGTAAATATATCGACGCAGATCTCCTACATGCGTTGGGGCAAGGAGGTCACGTAACTTCGGGTATTGGTGTCTTGAGGCAAGCATTCCTTCAAATGTAAACAGCAGCACGGTTGGTTTAAGATAAAGGAATGGAAGCGATTCACAACTCCACCACACTACACTCCAACCTAATTCCTCAAAACCATTCGACTCTATGTCATAATCTACAACCACAATCCAACCGGAAAGTTCCAGTCAATCACACCTCAACCTAATCCATTTCAACTTATTTTACCCAACACCCAACATCCGTATCTCACAGCCCTAACCCAAACGAATCCAACTCCATTTCACCCCATCCACCTCAACCTATCACAGCCTAATCAAATCTACCGCAACCCATCATAACCCAATCCAATCCACCTCAACCCATCACAATCTAATCCATCTCAACCCATCACAACTCAATTCAGTCCACCTCAACCCGACCCAACCCAATTTAATCTACTTAACCTATCACAATCCAATCGATCTCATCTCATCACAACCTAATTTAAGACACCTCTACCCATAACAACCAAATCAAATCCACCTCGACCCATCATAAACCCAATCCAATTTACCTCCTCAACCCATAATAACCCAATAAAATCCACCTCAACCTATCATGACATTATCCAATCCATATCAACCCATCATAACATAATCCAATCCACCTCCACCCCCGATAACCCAATCCAATCCGCCTCAACCCATCACAACTCAATCTAATCCATCTTAACCCAAGCCAATCCAGCTCAACCTATCACAACCTTATTCAACCAATCACAACCCAATCTAATCCAGTTCAATCCAATCCACCTCAACCCAACCCAATCCACTTCAACCCAATCTAATCCTATGTCTCTGTGTCGCAGAAATTCAACCAAAGCACGTGAAGGAGCCACCCCGCTCGGGTTCGAATACAACCAAGTCCGATGAAGAGGCGGACGGAGGTCAGAGTGAGGCAAATGGAGACAAGAGAGGCCCCGGGGGCTTTGAGGGCCCGCGAGGGGACAAGGCAGGAGGGGATCCCCGTAACAGACTCGCCCAGGCCCCCTACGGCAAGGACAAATTGCGCCCTAACATCACAGAGTATTGGGGTAAGTCCGGGACCTTCTCTTATCTTGTTATAGGGACCCGTTTCTGCGCGCAGTAGTTGTGTGTCTGTTTGTTTGCCCGGCTGTAATTGTGTGCATGTTTGTTTGTCCGGCTGTAGTTGTGTGTGTGCTTGTTTTTGCAGCTGTATTTGTGTGTCTGTTTGTTTGCCTAGCTGTAGTTGTGTGTCTGCTTGTTTGTCCGGCTATAGTTGTGTGTCTGTTTGTTTGTACGGCTGTAGTTGTGCATCTATTTTTTTGTCCGGCTGTTCTTGCTTGTATGCCTGATGAATTGTCTATTTGGACTGTTTGTACTTCTAATTTACACTGTCATCTCCGATTATATTCAATCTGTTCCAGTTTGTATTCGTAATGGTTTGTGAGGCTGTTCATGTAGAGTTCCCATGTCTAATTGTTTTTAGTCTGTTCCAGTTTGTATGTGAAATTGATTAAGAGGCTGTTCCTGCATGGTTGCTATGTCTGATTGCTTTCAGTCTGTTACAGTTTGTATGCGTGATTGTTTGTGAAGCTGTTCCTGTATGGTTGCCAAGTCGAATTTTTTCAGTCTGTTTCAGGTTGTACGATAATTGCTTGTGAGATTGTTCTTCTGTGCTTGTTATGTCTGATTGTTTCCAATCTGTTCCAGTTTATATGAGTAAATGTTTGCGAGGTTGTTCGTGTATGATTGTCATGTCTGATTGTTTTCATTCTGTTCCAGGTTGTATGCGTAATTGTTTGTGAAACTGTTCTTGTATAGTTGCCATGTCTAATTGTTTTCAGTCTGTTCCAATTTGTATGTGTATTTGTTTGTGAGGGTGTTCCTGTATGGTTGCCAAGTCTTATATTTTTAGTCTGTTTCAAGTTGTAAGTGTAATTGTTTGTGAAGCTGCTCCTGTATGGCTGCCATGTCTTATTGTTTTTAGTGTATTTCTGTTTGTATGCGTACTTATTTGTGAAGCTGTTTCTGTATTGTTGTCATGTCTGGTTCTTTTCCGCCTGTTACAGTTTATACGGTAATTGTTTGTGAGGCTGTTCTTCTGCGGTTGTAATGTCTGGTTCTTTTCCGTCTGTTCTAGTTTGTACGGTAATTGTTTGTGAGGTTGTTCTTCCGCGGTTGTCATGTCTGATTGTTTTCAGTCTGTTCCAGTTTATATGCGTAAATGTTTTCGAGGTTGTTTCTGTATAGTTGTTATGTCTGTTTGTTTTCCGTCTGTGCCAATTTGCATGGGTAATTGTTTGTGAAGATGTTACTGTATGTTTTTTATGTCTGATTGCTTTCAGTCTGTTCCAGTTTGTATGTATAATTGCTTGTGATGTTGTTTTCTCTATAGTTGTATAGTTATCCTGTCTGGTGTGTTTTGAGCTGTTCCAGTTTCTATGCGTAATTATTTGTGAGGGTGTTCCTGTCTGGTTTTCATGTCTGATTGTTTTCAGTCTGTTCCACTTTATATGCCTAAGTGTTTGTTGATGGTGTTCCTGTATGACCCTCACAGCTGATTTTTTCCGGCTGTTAATTTTGTAAGTGTAAGTGTTTGTGATGCATTTTGTCTAAGGTTGTCATCTCTGGTTGTTTTCCTTCTGTTCCAGTTTTTATGTGTAATTGTTTGGGAGGTTCTTCCTACATGGTTGTCATGTCAGGTTGTTTTCTGTGTGTGCCAATTTTCATGAGTAATTGTTTGTGAGGCCGTTCCTGTATGCTTCCCATGCCTGATTTTTTCGTATGTTCGAGTTTGTATGCGTAATTGTTTGTGAGGCTGTTCTTGTATAGTTGTCATGTCTGATTGTTTTCAGTCTGTTCCAATTTGCATGCGTAATTGTTTCCGCGGCTGTTTCCGCATTATTGTCATGTCTGGCTATTTTCAGTCTATGTCAGTTTGTATGCTTAATTGTTTGTAAGGGTGTTCCTCTATGGTTGCTAAGTCTGATTTTCTCAGTCTGTTTCAGGTTGTATGTGTAATTGTTTGTGAAGCTGTTCCTGTAGGGTTGCCATGTCTGATTGTTCTCAGTATGTTTCTGTTTGTATGCGTACTTGTTTGTGATGCTGTTTCTGATGGTTGTCATGTCTTGTTGTTTTCCGCCTGTTCCAGTTTGTACGGTAATTATTTGTGAGGCTGTTCTTCTGAGGCTCTCATGTCTGATTGTTTTAGTCTATTCCAGTTTATATGCGTAAATGTTTGCGAGGCTGTTTATGTATAGTTGTCATGTCTGGTGGTTTTCCGTCTGTTCCAGTTTGTATGGTTGTTCTTCCCTAGTTGTCATGTCTGATTGTTTTCAGTCTGTTCTAGTTTATATGTGTAAATATTTGCGATGCTGTTTATGTATTGTCGTCATGCCTGTTTGTTGTCCACCTGTGCCAGTTTGCATGGGTAATTGTTTGTGAGGATGTTCCTGTATATTTTATTATGTCTGATTTTTTCAATCTGTTCCAGTTTGTATGCGTTATTGTTTGTAAGGCTGTTCCTGTATTGGTATCCTGTCTGATTATTTTGACTTTGTTCCAGTTTTTATGCATAATTGTTCGTTAGGCTGTTTCTGTATTGTTGTCATGTCTGGTTGTTTTCCGTCTGCTCCAGTTTATATGCGTATTTTATTGTGAGGCTATTCCTGTAGAGTTGTCATGTTTGCTTATTTTCATTTTGTTCCAGTTTGTATTCGTAGTTGTTCATGAGGGGGTTCCTGTATATTTTTTTATGTCTGATTGTTTTCAGCCTGTTCCAGTTTGTATGCGTAATTGTTTGTGAGGCTGTTATTCTGTGGCTCTCATGTCTGATTGTTTTCAGTCTATTCCAGTTTATATGCTTAGATGTTTGCAAGGCTGTTTATTTATAGTTGTCATGTCTGGTGGTTTCCGTCTGTTTCAGTTTGTACGGTAATTGTTTGTGAGGCTGTTCTTCTCTGGTGGCCATGTCTGATTGTTTTCAGTCTGTTCCAGTTTATATGTGTAAATGTTTGGAGGTTGTTTCTGTATAGTTGTCATGTCTGGTTGTTTTCAGTTTGTTCCAGTTTTTATGCATAATTATTTGTTAGGCTGTTTCTGTATGGTTGTCATGTCTAGTTGTTTTCTGTCTGCTCCAGTTTGTATGCGTATTTTTTGTGAGGCTGTTCGTATAGGGTTGAACTGTTTGCTTGTTTTTATTCTGTTTCAGTTTGTATTCGGAATTGTTTGTGAGAGTGTTCCTGTATGGTTGCTATGTCTGATTGTTTACCATCTGTTCAGTTTGTATGCGTAATTGCTTGTGAGGCTTGTTCTCTATAGTTATATAGTTGTCATGTATGGTGTGCTTTCAGTCTGTTCCATTTCTATGGGTAATTGTTTGTAAGAGTGTTCCTGTCTGGTTCACATGTCCGATTGTTTTCAGTCTGTTCCACTTTATATGCGTAAGTGTTTGTGAGGCTGTTCTTGTATGGTTATCAATCCTGATTTTTTTCGGGCTGTTAATTTTGTAGGTGTAAGTTTTTTGTGAGGCATTTTCTCTAAGGCTATTATGTCTGTATTTCCATTCTGTCCCAGTTTATATGCGTAATTGTTTCTGAGGCTCTTTGTGCATGGTTGTCATGTCAGGTTGTTTTCTGTATAAGCCAGTTTGTATGGGTAATTCTTTGTGAGGCTGTTCCTGTATGGCTGCCATGTCTGATTGTTTTGTTTTTTCAGTTTGTATGCGTGATTGTTTGTGAGGCTGTTCCTGTATTCTTCGGTTGCTTGATTTTTTTCAGTCTGTTCCAATTTGTATGCGTAATTGTTTATGAGGCTGTTCCTGTATGGTTGCCATGTCTGATTGTTTTTCACTCTTTTCCAGTTAGTATGTCCAATTGTTTGTGAGGCTATTCTTTTATGGTTGCCAAGTCTGATTGTTTTCAGTCTGTTCCAGTTTGTATGCGTAATTGTTTGCCAGGGTGTTCTTGTATGGTTGCCATGTCAAATTGTTTTTAGTCTGTGTTGGTTTGTATGCGTAATTGTTTGTGAAGTTATTCTCGTAGGGTTGTTATGTATGATTGTTTTCAGTGCTTTGTAGTTTGTATGCGTAATTGTTTGTGGGGCTGTTCCTCTTTGGGTATTATGTTTCTTTTTTTCCGTCTGGTCCAGTTTGTTTGCGTAATTTTTTGTGATGCTGTTTCTGTATGATTGTATGTCTGGTTGTTTTCCGTCTGTTCCTGTTTGTATGCTTAATTGTTTATGAGCTTTTTCTTATATGCTTCTCATGTTTAATTCTTTTCAGTCTGTTTCAGTTTGTATGTGTAATTGTTTGTGAGTTTGTTTCCTGTAGTTTTCATGTTTGGTTGTTTTCCGTCTGTAACAGTTTGCATAGGTAATTAATTGTTTGTGATGATGTTCCTGTATGGTTGTCATGTCTGGTTGTTTTGCGTATGTTCTAATTTGTTTGCGTAAATGCTTGTGAGGTTGTTTCTGTAGTGTTGTGATGTCTAATTGTTTTCAGCCTGTTCCAGTTTGTATCCGTAATAATTTTGAGGCTGTTCCTGTAGGGTTGCCATGTTTGCATTTGTAGCTCTGATTGTTTTTCAGTTTGTTGCAGGTCTTTTTTATCATGGAGTCCATGTTTATAGGTGACTTTGTTTATATGGCTACTCGTATGTTACTTGCAAAAATGTCCGCTTTCTATCGATGCTAATTTCTCTTGTTTGTTTACCTCATTGTTTATCAAGTGATTCATATTTGTTCGTTTCTTTGTAATGTGCTCTGTGTGTCTGACTGTTTGTTTGTTAATCTGTCCAGTTTCTATCTAAATTTGTACATCTTCACTTTTGATGTTTTTCAATTTCTTCTTTCTTGTCTCTTTTTCGTATTATGTATGTATATTTATGTTTGTCTGTCTATTTTATTAGTCGCTTGGTATGTTGGCTTCACTGTCTAGCTGGCAATCTCAGTAAAGATATAATTTCCGAATATGAGACTATGAATAATCCCATTGTCTCGATTATCTGATTTATATCCAAATATTTTCGTATTGATGCTACCACTTTTTAAATATCCGAAATTGACAAATATCCGAAATTTGCTCAACTAAATCACTTAATAGAATAAGAGTTAGTTATGAATCCTGGCTCTGATTCCGAAATTTAACTCGAAATTTTGATTCTTGTATTAGATTTTGACTCGGGGTTCTAATTATGTATAGTAATTTATGTTCTTGATTCTGGATTTAGATTCTGGATTCTAGATTCCAGATTGTGAATTGTAGATGCTAAATACTGGATACTGGATTCTAGATTTTGGATCCTGGATTTTGTATTCTGGATTCTAGATTCTTGATTCTGGATTCAAGATACTGGATTATTGATTATTGATTATGAATTCTATATTCTGCATTCGAGACAGTGGATTCTGGGTTCTGGATTCTAGATTCTTGATTCTGGATTCAAGATACTGGATTATTGATTATGAATTTTAAATTTTGCATTAGAAACAGTGGATTCTGGGTTCTGAATTCTGAAGTCTGAATTATATTTTTTGATTCTGAACACTGGATTGTGTATTAGGGATTTTGGATTCTCGATTATTAATTTTGGTTTCTGGATTCTAGATTCTTGATTCTCCTATTTGGATTCTAGATTATGGATTCTAGATTCTGGCATTAGTTTAAGAGTGAGGTTCTGATTATAATCCTAGATTATGAATCAGCCTCTTATTCTGGATTTTGATTCTATTTTCATATCAACAAGAAATACAAATAATTAAAAATGACCCCCTTCCCTTACCCAGTTAAGGGGAACTGATTTCGTTGCTGTGTGGAGAGAGGTTCAGGAGAGTAGTAGCATGTCCTTCTTTTCCCTACTACACCAAATAATCTCCTCTTTAGACTATTTGTGATACTTCCACTCCCCCCAACTTCACCACTTCCAAATTAAACCACCTCTCGTAAGCCTCTTATCGAAGGTGCCATCGTTAGTTTTCACCTATTGAAACATTGGTGTTCGTACCCCCTAAACACGTGAACTTATACATGCGAACGCTGAAGATGCACCTTCAACCTATCGCGACTGCGTACCCTTCCGACCCCACCGACCCTACGAGGAAATGAAGCTGTATTCTGCACCTTTTCAATTCATCTTAACAACTTCTTTACTTGCCTTCGTTGGTTCTCGCTTTAAATAAATAGGACGAAAGGGTGCGTAGGGGAGAAGCTTGGAGTATAGTGGATGTTAAAAAGTGCGGTGGAGGTAAAGAAGGAAAGCCCCTCGTGGGGGGTGGGGAGAGGGGAAATTGGCCGTGTCTACCTCAACACACAACCACATAATCACGAGTACTTCGACACACACGAACCAAAATAACTACATGCTACGATTCCAGACCGACAATAAGTATACCATCAGATGCACACGTAAAAATCAGTAGTGTACTTACATACATCCTCATCAATATATATATATATATATATATATATATATATATATATATATATATATATGACCGCTATAGAAGGCCACTTAGAGCTACCTTGAAGGCCAACAAAAGTCAGCAGCATTGGGGGTAACTTGACCCGGGAAGTAACAAAGGCTACTCACATTTTGCAAAAGGCGCCACCTGGTTTTTAGGTTAGGTTAGGGTAGGTTCGAATTTTTACCATTTCTAGTTTTACGGGGACAAGTATTCGCGGCAATGAGTTGCAATTAAAAGAACAACATTGCCCCTGGAAAAATTAAGGTTTGCCAGACCAATTATGCGACTGCAATGTTTAAATAATGCGATAATACCTATTATCAGCATGCTCAAGACGAATAATTTAGATATTTCGTTAAAACTTACGCCCATCTGCTTGAGGCGCACTTTAAAGTCTGGGGTTGCCACCCGCGTATTCACGTTTGCTTTCCCGCCCGCCTGTGCGCCCACTCGCTTGCTCGCCCTGTTGCACTACTATAATGTGAAAATCGTTCTTTGTTAGTCTATCACAATGCATTACTCCATTACTCAAAAATTAAAATAAACCTTATATTTTATACCTACCAACTTTTAATTGCGTAATTTAACTCAAGCAGAGAATTTAATTTGTTCAAGATAGTTTTTATGCTCGGAAAGCGCTGAGTATCTTTGCTAGCATATATATATATATATATATATATATATATATATATATATATATATATATATATATATATATATATATATATATATATGTATATATATATAGTAGGAATATGAAGACTCAGGTAATTACACTAATCATTTATTGGCCAAACGTTTCGGACCTTCACTAGGACCATCTTCAGCGACTGTATCGACTAATGAGAAGGGGAAGGAATATTAACCATAACAGTTAGAAGCATGCATTGTATAATGGCTAAAAAAGGCGGACGAAGACAAATTAAAATAATAAAATTTATAATTATTGAGATTAAAGTAAAAACACAAATAACAATATATAGATTAAATTGATACTATCCAGTGTAATTTTGAAAAATAATAGAAAGAAGTGTATCTGTGCGTGTGTGTCTGTTTGTAATTAGGTAAAAACGCCATGTTATATTCATGTACTCTTGAAGTCTACAGCTGTTGGAGCGTTATTAATTTTAACTTGTATTTTCTTAATATTTCTGACAAGTTTTTTACGAGGTCTTCGAGGCGATAATACCTATTAACCCAACCCACCAAAACAATCATACATGGAGAGATTCATATATATATATATATATATATATATATATATATATATATATATATATATATATATATATATTTCCATACATACACAACTAAAACGCAAATAAGTATACACACGCAAACTTACAAACACCTATGTTCACATACGTACAAACCTTCTATTTCTCACCTAGTTCACCCTAGTGACTTAGACATACACACATGTGGACATACAACTCAGTATGGGTAAAATAAGAACAAAATTCATCCAAACCAACGAATAAACATGGTCACATACGTACAAATTGAATAATCCTCACTTACTCCAACCCACCGAAACAGTCATACATGGAGAGATTCATACTCACCCCAACCACTCGATACACCCACATGTCTACATCTATACAACACTAATCTTCACAAAAAGACCAACAAACACGCCCACAAATGTATCAAGGCTAATTCTCACCTCATCCCACCTTGTCAATATTGACACGTACATACACAGACACACATATACGTACAGGAGTCTCCAGTTTGGGATAGTATACATATGAGAACAAAATTCGTCCATTAGAAGCAACCAAAGGATCATTGATGTCGGTCGAAGGGTTTCGACGAGACGGAGAAGGAGTTATTTGGCATGGCCACTACAATCGAAAAAGGGTAATTTCACATGGTTAAAATGTTCCCCTCGTTTTCCTCTCAAACGATACTGAGGTAGGGGATAGATGTGACTCAGTGTGGTTGTCCACAAATGAGATTAAGGTAGGGGATAGGTGTGGCTTGGTGTGGTTGCCCTCATTTATTTTCCCCTCAAACAATACTGAGGTAGGTGATGGATGTGTCTCAGTGTGGTTGGTTGCCCTCAAACGAGATCAAGGTAGGAGATAGGTGTGGCTCGGTGTGGTCGACCTCATTTATTTCCCCTCAAACGATACTAAGGTAAGGGATAGATGTGGCTAAGTGTAGTTGCCCTCGTTTATTTCCCCTCAAACGAGATTAAGGTGGGGGATAGATGTAGCTTAGTGTGGTTACCCTCGTTTATTTCACCTCAAACGAAACTAAGGTAGGGGATAGATGTGGCTTGGTGTGGTTACCTTCGTTTATTTCCCCTCAAACGAGATTAAGGTGGGGGATAGATGTAGCTTGGTGTGGTGACCCTCGTTTATTTCCCCTCAAACGAAACTAAGGTAGGGGATATATGTGGCTCGGTGTAGCTGCCCTCGCTTATTTCCCCTCAAACCAGACAAGTAGGGGGAATTAATGTATGTCGGCGTGGTTGTTACGAGGGAATATAGGTTGGGGTACAAACGGTACTTCTTAATTTTGGTTCTGGGGTGTGGTGGCTTATGACGGCGTTCCCAAGGGTTGCTGTCTGGCTTCATTTGGCTAATTTTATGTCAGGATATCATATGACCCATCTGCCACACAATCTTACAATTATCTACAAACACACACACAGACACACTCAAAACGCACTTCGAACCCACGCAAACTTACCAAATCTAAGTATCAATGAGCGCATTTCCCCTCCCTACAAACGTTTCCTCTCCAAATTTACTTTATCCGCCAGAAGAGAGCCCCCATGATAAACCATGGCACTCTTTGTGTGCCACTCTCGATGCCAAAATGATCATGTTTATTCCGTGAGCTAAAATCTCGAAAGGAGAATCGAAATTCAGTAAAAAAGATCAGATTGCATTTGGAGGCTATTTAAGAGGCTTCGATCCTTTATAAGTTATGCATTATTCAAACCATTGCGTCTAGGCTCACAGCTGACGCCTTCAGACCATATGTGCGTGTCTATCAGTTTTGTGATCTGGCCTAACTCTAAGACAGGTTGAAAATGTATAATGCAAAACAACCCCCAGGAAATAGAAACACAACCTTCAGTTCCTGAAGAAGTCTTTGCTAATAAAGACCAAAGCACTTGGATTCTTTGTTTCTATTTAAAGCATTTTTTTAAGCTAAAATTACAGTAAGCTACATTATTCTTTACACCGGTATCGATCGCACACTACACCCACACACGTACACCGACGCCCACACCAGTACAGCAGATCTACATATTCGAACCCACCAGGTAATGAACATGTCGCGGGTTCGATCACAGGGGGTCCTTCCCCACCCACGTCAACTGTATGGAGTCGACCCCTTGCTATGCCCGTCACTTTTCCTCATGTGTAAGTCGGTTGATAAGTGCATGTACGTGTGTATATGTACGCTTGTATATGACTTGTATCTAAAAATATATACCTTGTACGTATTTGGTACATGTGTACATTCATGTAATGTAGGTATTTCATGCAGATGTTATAGTATTTGTAAGAGTTTTTACAAATATAGTTGCGCACAATGCGCGTATGTGTGTCTATTTCAGCAGAAGGGAATGTAAATATGTATATGTATGCATGTATGTTCTTTTGCATTAATAATATTGTGTACATATAGGCAATATAAGTAGTCTCTATGTACATATTTGTATTTGTCAAATGTGTACAAATATAGATATGAATGTAGGAAGATTTCTTCCGTAGTGTACGAAAAGATGGTGATGTGCATATTTTCTTCATGTGTATGTGTGTACGTATGTGCGTGTATGAAGGAAAACGGGCTAATATAAATCCCTTGGCCACATTTTTAATATTAGGGTTCATAAATAATCGGGGAAAATCCGCTTTGCTCCTTTAAAACGGGAATTCTGGATTCGAGTAATCCAACGAAGGTTTAAAAACAAATGAATTATGTCCCGATGAGGAAGGATATAATCCGAGGCCAGGAATTAGTTCCGAATAGGATCAGATACGGACAGGAGGAGCGGCGAGATCCGTGCCTCGTGATTCTTGTTCCAAGAGGCGGCACGAGGGAAAGACACTCGTCGCTCTTCTGAGGCCCGGATCCATCGGACGGATCCATCGGACGGATCCATCGGACGGATCCATCGGACGGATCCATCGGACGGATCCATCCGACGGATCCATCGGACGGATCCATCGGACGGATCCATCGGACGGATCCATCGGACGGATCCATCGGACGGATCCATCCGACGGATCCATCGGACGGATCCATCGGACGGATCCATCGGACGGATCTTGTCCATTGCGCTAAATGACTCCGTAAAGACTTGGTTCTTTCCAACACGTCTTGGCATTTTAGCCCCGAGGCAAAGGTTGCACACAAACAGCCTCCCCTTCTCTTTCTTTTGCCCCTTTTGTTCCCTTTCTTTCTTTTGCCCTTTCTGTTTCCTTTCATTTCAGGTTCATTTTCCATTTCTAAACCCTTTCTTTTACTTTTCTTTTCCTTTTCCTTCTCCCTTTATTTCCCCTTTTGCTTTATTTTTCCACTTATTTTCCCCCTTCCTTTTCATTTTACTTTTTCTTTCTTTTTCTTTTCCCCTTTCCCGTTTTCCATTTCCCTTTATGTTTCCCTTTCTATTTTCCCTTTCTATTTCCCTTTTCTTTCTCCCTTTCATTTCACTTTCCTTTTCCCTTTCCCTTTGTTTTCCACTCCATTTATTTTTTCCATTTGCCTTTCTTTTTCTCTTAAGACTTTTCCCTTTCTATTTTCTGTCCCTTCCCCTTTCTTTTTCCCTTTTCCTTTTTCTCTTTCCCTTTATTTTTCCATTTATGCTTTGTTTCTCTTCCCCTTTCCCTCTCTTTTTGCTTTTCATTTTACTTTCTTTTTCCCTTTTCTTTTCCATTTCCCCTCCCCTTTCCATTTCTTTCCTTTTTACTTTCCTTTTCCCTTTCTGTGTCCCTTTCCCTTTTCTTTTCCCCTTTCCCTTTATTTTTTCCCTTTCCACTATTTATTTCCCTTTATGTTTCCCTTTTTCTTTCTCCCTTTCTCTTCATTTTCCTTTTCCCTTTCCCTTAATTTTCTATTTTGTTTTTTCCACTTTCCTTTTCTTTATTTTTCCCTTTCCCCCTTCCCTTTCCATTCTTCTCTCTCTTCTTATTTCTCTTTCTCTTTTCACGCTCTCTTTCTCTCCTTTTCTTTCTTTCTTTCCTTTTCTTTCTTTCTCTCTTTTTTTATTTCCCTCCTTCACTCTCTTTAGCTCTCTTTCTCTTTTTTTTATTTCTCTCTTCATACCTCTTTCCAAATTGTCACGCTTTCAAATGCACATTAACTTTCGTCTCCTCCATCCCTCCCCCCAATATTTCCACTCTTCCCTCACAATTTACCCCACCTCTCACCCCCGCCTAATACTTATCCCCCCCCCCAAAAAATAGGCTCATCTGTATCTGAATATTTCCCTCGTCTCTGTGTGTGCCTTTGCGGACGACTCCATTATGTCTATCTTCATCCATGCGTTTCCACGAAATCTAATTTCATTACTACAACAATATTAATAATATATACATATACATTTTTTTACATGGTGTTTTGGTTTTTAATTAATTCTTTTTTTAATAAAACGGTTAAATCTTCATATTCTTTACCCATTTGTGTTAAAAGAATAATGAATAAAAACGATATTTCATTCTGTTGGGGAATATAAATTGAAAAGGGGTGCGACATTCTCTTTCCGCTCTACTTCATAGCAGCCTGCGATGGGGTTAAATATACCAACTTCTACTATATTTAGATGGCGCTAAATATACCACCCTTTATGTCATTTAGATGGGGTTAAATATACCATCTTCTATGTAATTTATATGAGGCTAAATATACCACCTTTTATGTCATTTAGATGACATTAAATATCACAACTTCTATGTCCTTTAAATGGAGTTAATCATACGACTATCAACTTCTAAGTCATTTAGATGACGCTAAATATACCACCTTATATACCAACATATCAACTTATATGTCATTTAGATGTCGTGAAATGTACCAACTTCTATGTCATTTAGATGGGGTTAAACATACAAAATTCTATGTCATTTATATGCGCAAAATGTAACACCTTTCTATGTCATTTAGATGTTAAATATTACAGCTTCTATGTAATTTAGATGGCGTTAAATATACTAACTTCTATGTGCTTTAGATGGGTTGAACATACTAACTTTTATGTCATTTAGATGTCATTAATCATACCAACTTCTATGTCATTTAGATGACGCTAAATATACCACCTTCTATGTTAATCAAACATACCAATTTCTATTTCATTTAGAGCCGCGGTTTTGAAACTGGGACGTGAGGCACGACCTCATTCGGATCCCTGAAAATTAGGTACACGATTTAATCAACGTGGGAATTTTCTTCCCTTAAAATATGTACAATCCGTAACCAAGATGTGCCTTTGCCACGCTCTTAATAGGCAGGGTTGGCGAAAAACCCAAAGTTTTGAAAAAGCCCAATAAAACCCAAGTTTTATTCTGGGGGTTTTCAAAAAACAAATGCTACAAGCATTAGTATCGTGGTATGGCATTATATTACATCAATACCATATTATATCTATGGGGGAGGGACCGATAACTTACAGGTGAACCGACGAAGGGACGGAACACCGCTAGTTTAGACGGGCTGAAATGCGAGATGAGAGTGCAACGAGGTCAGGTAACAAATAGGCAATAGCAAAGCTCAAGGTTATTTATAGAGGCATGTACAAAAATATAATTTTATTTACATAAAAATAATGAGAGAATTGATGGGTAAAATTACCTCAGAGAATTAACGGACAAAATCACATTAGTAAACGAAGGGGGGAATTGTAGTTATAAATCAGACTATGAAGTTAAAACTTAAGGTATTATAGGAGGAGACTATTCAAATGGGGGGAATCAACTCAATTGGGTTACTGAAGGGGGGAGAGGGGTTGGCTTACGGATGTCTTCTGTACGTGAGGTGAGGCCGCTCGGAACTTCTGAGCTGGAACTTGAAGTGATGACGGTTCTCCAAAAACAAGTGGGGGGGGCGGTAACTTCCGGTCAAGGAGTTGGTGAGAGAAGTCCGGAAAATCACTCGGTGGCGATCGTTAAGTGAAATTACCTCACTGGCTGGGGCTAATTCCAAATACACAAAATAGTTCAGCTGTCACTTTGCTTTGTTGTTAGCACCTGACTTGGAACTATGGAGAATCTTCTGGTGTCCAGGCGAAACTTCTTAACTCTGTGTCTCTTCATGGGAGTCGAGCGCTATTTATGCCTGAGGCTCTCCCCGGGGTTGGGGGGCGGTAAGCGGGAAACAGCTCTACTCTCGAATGGTTTCGAATCTTCTTGCAGAGGCTATTCTGCCCGTGTAAAAGTGAATGATGGTGGACACAGTTCGAGGCTACCGCTTTTGGAAGGGATGGGGGGGGGGAGGCTTACCAATTTAGGCCTAACCGGGCCTTCTGCAGCGCATGGAAGTTCCGTCTGCTCAAGAGATTCCACGTGGTGTTCCCCCACAATTAGAATAACATAGAAAAAGAATATCTATCTTTATTTTTATATAATATTAATAATTAATTAGTTTAATAATCAGTAACAGATTATTGATCGAGAATTGTGGGTACCCATGATAGCCCTAACCTGTAGAAGCAGAGATGAATTATGGGTCAGTATCAAAGAAATAATCTTAATTTGATACATATTTGTTGGAATTATAAACATAAATATGAATTTTGAATAAAATAATGATAAGTAGCATTCATTTCTTGAAAAGAAAAGTGTATTTTTGAGAAAAAAAAACCCAAACCCAGGTTTTTTCAAATTTCCTTTGAAAAAGCAAAACAAAAAAAAAACGATCATAAAACCCGGATTTGAGGGACTGAGTTTTTTTATTTGCCGATCCTGTTAATAGGTACAGCATTTAAATAATAATTTATATTTTATGGAGGCAATAATTTTTTAAAAATCCGTATCATGTACGCTGATACAAACCTCCAATACCCGATGTGGTTCACTTTAACTCGCTCAACCCTGTAATAGAGTCTTTATTCGTCGCCCCAGCCCCTATAAAGATAAGGGATAGAATATCTGTATTTGACTATATATTCGTTGATAACTAATCTGCGATGGTCTCTAGCACATATTCACGATAAAAGAAGCCATAGTTTATGTTTGGTTTATAAATAGCTCTAGTGTTTTCATCTGTCTCAATTCTTTAATAACTAAAGGAAAACATGTCTGTAAGTGAAAGTATTTTTAACATCTCACAAATCTGCAATAGCCTCTAAGTCTAGCATATATATTAGTTCGGTAAATGAGCCCATAGTTAACGATGGGTTAATGAGTAGCCCTAGTGTTTGCACCGGTCTTTAGTCTTTGAGGAAGTAGAGTGAAAAAATCTTTTGTCATTCACTTTATCTTCATTAAAACAATGCAATAGTCTCTAGTTTATAGTACGAGTAAAAGATATATAGGTAATGATGGGTGTACAAATGCCTCTAGTGTCTCCCCAAAGCTCTTCTCCCTGATGATAGAGGGAAAGAAACTATGAGTGATTGTAATTTTGATATTGAACAATCATCGATGGTCTCTAGCATATACGAGGGGCAGTTAATAAGTAGGGCACACCAGAGGAAGGGGGATGGTTGTTTGTGGAGGTGTTAGGACAAGTTATGATAAGTCAGAACTTGCAGCTGCACGCTTCTGCCTCGTCTATTTAAGAAGCAGTAGCTGATCGCAGATCGTCAGTCACAAATTTTTCAACAATGGAGAAGGTTGAGCACCGCGCAGTGATAAAATTTTTGACCAAAGAAGGCAAGAATGCAAAAGAGATCCATGAACGCATGGTTGCAGTGTACACCGACACCGCCCCTTCCTATGCAACCATTGCTCGCTGGAATAGGGAGTCCCGCTATGGTCGTGAGTCCCTTGAAGATGACCCCCGTCCAGAACGCCCGTCAGACGTGATCAACGAGGACAATGTGGCCTGTGTGGAGAGTATGATCCTCGAAAATCGACGGGTGAAGGTCGAAGAAATCGAGAGAGATCTTGGGATATCACATGGAAGTGTTATCAACATCATCCACGACAATTTGGCCATGACCAAGGTCTCTGCCCGTTGGGTCCCTAGAAACCTCATGCCCTATGATCGATTTCAACGTCATCAAAGTTTGGAGGCCAGAGTTGCACAAACTGCCCTGCGCGAGTGCGGATTCGAGGAGCTTAACCATCGCCCCTACAGTCCAGATCTGGCCCCTTGCGACTACTTTTTATTCCGCCAGCTCAAGGCTGCACTGTGTGGACGCCGGTTTGGGGACGATGAAGAATTCCAGCTCGCCTCCAGGAGTGGATTGAGCAGCAGTCGGGTGATTTCTGGTTGTCGGGAATTCGAAGCCTCAGGGACAAGTGGCGCAAGTGCATTGAAGTCGAGGGTAGTTATATTGAAAAATAATAAACCACTTTTCCTCATATTTCGTTTCCTTATATCCGAATTGAAAAACTTATTGACCGCTTCTCCTATGTTGGTTCGTTAAATAACTACATAGGTTATGATGGGTTTACAAATTGATCTAGGTTTGAACTAGGTTCTATTTTCTAAAGCAGTAAATACAAACTTCAGTATGTGGCTATATACTTAATAGAGAACAAACCTGAGAGGGTTTCTAGGACATAGCAATCACAACATATTCTCTCCAATCTGGATATTCCTATAAATGCTCAGCATATCTCTCAACTCAATCACGATTTTAAATCTTGGAATCTTGATATTCTAACACCAAGCCACTTAAAAAGATTTAAATTGGGATTAAATTCTAAACGCTATAAAGTTTTAGGAAATTTATAATGATTTTTAGCGTTCATTATTTACTATAACTAATAATTCGCTGTAAATCTAGAGCTTATAATATGTGAAATCATGTTTCTTGGATAAATAGATATTAAAAATTGCTTAAGGAAACGTAGCCGAGTAATATAAAATTTGGAAAACCAGGAAGTGTCTAGAATCAAGACCGATATTTTTATTAATCTATAAATAACTATGTCGGTTCGTAAGTTGGTCGGGCGGATGGTAACCGTTTTACTTTTCAATGAGCTTTTTGGCAATAACATCGTAACTATTCGGCCGGTTATAACTAAATTTGAAACCCGTATGTTGTTTTACATTCTCTTTTGAATGATATAGTTGCCAAGGTCCACCCAAAGTTAGTCCGGGAATTATTTGGCAATAACATCGCAACTATTCGGCCGATTCTAACGGAATTTGAAACCCGTATGTTGTTTTACATTATTTTTCGAATGATATAATTGTCAAGATCTTCCTAAAGTTAATCCGGGATTTATTGAAAGTTTTGATGATCATATGGTCATAAGGTCATAGGTCAAAACAATTGAGAGCACGCGACTTAGGTCTGTTGACCTTGTTATTATTGTTGCCATTTCAAAGGCAAAATATGAACGGACAAAGGAACTATGAAAATGAACTGGCGTCATTAATAAAACAGGAACCCAAGTGATTTTGTAGATATGTAAGAAAAATTATAAGCCAATTAAAAATGCCATCGAATCCCTTTAAGATGTCTATTGTCTTTAATGACGATCCAGATTACGTGATAAAGTGATATTAGATGAATATTTTTTAGGTTTTGACCTCTGACCCTTTTGGGTTTTTTTTTTAATATTTAATATATAGACATTGTTGACATGAATTTATCATGTAAGATTTTAGAATTCTCGCACACGAAACTAGATACTAGTTAAGAAAATACTATAGTGACTGAAAACTTGCAAAAGAACAGATGCAATTAAACGCAGACAAGTATAAGGTAATTCGTGTAGGTGATAACAACGCTCAAAGAAACTACAATACGGGTGGTCAAATTTTAAGCACAACACAAATGAATTAGGTGTTTTAATCTTAATTTATATACAATGTATCAGCACAAAAGGAAATTAGGGTTTTGGATACATAACTAGATACTTTACATTTTAATGTAAACAAAGCGCTTATAAGATCTTATCTTGAGTATGCGATGCATTACTGGTCTCCATATATGCGAAAAGAAATTGTAATATTGGAACGTGTCCAACATCAGGCGACGAAATTAATTCCTGAACTTAGAAATAGAACGTGGTAAGTCAGACTGAGGCACATTAATTTCCTTTCCCTGGAACATTAGTATTTACAAGGCAAACTTATTGAAGACTTTAAAATACTAAACGGGTTTACTAATATTAATTATAACTCAATATTTGAACTAGATAACTTAACCGAACCTAACCGAGCTTCACCTAATCTAACCTAACCTAAGCATAACCGTACCTGACCGTACTTAGCCGTATCTAATGGTACCAAACCCTCCCTAACTTAAACCTAACCTAACCTGAATTACCCAACAGAACCTAGCTTAGCCTAACCAAGTTAACTTAACCTAAGGAATTCAACTTAAACTTAACCAAACCTAACTCAACCAACCTAACCAACCCAATTTAACCCAACCAAACCTAACCTAACCAATCTACTCTGATCTACCAAATTTTACCTAACCTTTCCTAAACAATATAACTTAACAACCTAACGCAACCAAACTGACCTAACCAAACCAAATGAACAAATTAGTTTTTTTTAAAAGGACCCCCTCCCTACCTAAAAAAGCAGGGCAAAGTGTAGGACAATTTAATATGGGTTTTATAAGAGTTATACATGTTTTATACGTGGTATTTTTATATAAAATTTCCTTCATTTTCTCCCAACACTACGTTCCTCCCCCTCCCCTGCCCCTGTCCCTCCCTCTGCTCCCAGAAGGCGGGAAAATCGACCCAACGGGGCCCTGGCGGGGAAGCATCGTCAACGAGGTCTTTCCGAACATCTACCACAATAAGGACAGTAAGTCACAAATCTGCTAAGTTCTAAATTGCCCCAAGTTCTCGAATGAGAGTAAGTCACAAGATGTCTTTTTTTTATTTATTTTTGATACATAAATAAAATAATGAATAAACAAACAAATAAATAAATCTCTTCAGCAATTTATATAATTTTTTTTAAGTAATTGTAATCTGAATTTTAAAGTTATAGATTTATTAACGTCTAAAGTCCCCAAATCTGCTAAAAACTTAGATTTTGAAGCCTCAAAAGCAAAAAATAAGTTATAAATTTTTTATCCTCTGAACTTAGTAAACAACATCAAATAATTATATGGTAAAAAGCATGACGGTTCTCCTTGTTTTGCTAGTACCATAGTTAATATTGTTTTATGTTTTTCCACTATAATCATTAATATGAGCTGCTTCACTACTAATACCAATTTCCTTGTTTTGCCCCTACTAAAATTAATACCATTTGTTTGGCCAATATTAGACTAAAACAGTCTATGGTTAACATTACAATGATTAAATACAAGTACAATTTATATCTTATGTGTAGCCACTATTATATTTAATATCTCCTTATGTTTTACCACGCCTATATTCGATATCTTGTTATGTTTGGCAACTATTCAGGCTAATATGCTCAGTTGAATAAATTGTAACATCCCCTACACATGTTTAGAACATGTTCTCTGAGTACACATTAGGTTAGATCGCAAAAGAGAGTTTTTGAAAAATATTTGGAAATTCATTTTCCTACCCTGATTTATTGATGGAGCAAACATCAATAACTATTGTATTGAAATTTCAGACTTCTAAATTAATATTTTCAGGTTCCTCAACGCAATTGAATTTTGAAAAAAAAAGAAAAAATGTCAGAAAATTCTATCTATTTGTTTTCAAACTTCAAGTTGTTACATTAAGATTTATGTCCTATACGGGGTATATTATTTCCATAAAACTTAAAAAATATATATTCCGATAAAACTTTACAATCAATACTTCTATTTCCATTGTATGGAATAAAAAATATTTAGTAACTACTCGATAAGTTTTCCTTCCTCTTCTTCCGTTTGTTTCCATGCAACCTTTAGATTTTTATCATCATCACTCTGAAATAGAAGAAATTGAACAATTAACAGTCGAATTTTTAAATTTTCACTATTATTCAATATCCATCGATTCAATGCAGTTAGATTTTTGTAGTGTTATTACTTTTCATTACAAAGTCCTTCTTGGTATTAAATGAGGGTATTTTTCTCTTGGACATAATTCTACTCCTTATATAGCCGTCCCGTTTGTCTTCTCCACAAACTGCTAGTGACGCTTCTGTGACCAGTTTGATGCATCTCTCAACCGCTTGTGTGTGACAAGGAAACTTCGGACTATCCAATTTAGGTTGTTGACGGATAAAGTCTTCCAGTTGATCATCAGAGAGCGTCCTCGTCAGCGGAGGTTCGGTCACAACGGTCTGCTGCCAATTAATTAGGTGGATGTAGTCGTCAGCTTCAAAGTTTATGTCTGGGATCTTGAATGTGCGTCTTGATTTCTCTTTATAATCTATTCGTGCTTTCATAATTCTTCTCTCCATCGAGTTCTCGGATATGATTTCTTTCATCTTGCAGCATAAGAAGAATGTTATCCAGATGTGCAAAAAGGCATTCCTTTGAATCACCGGGGCAACTATATCTTTAATATGTTTGTTCATCCTTTGCAGTGTTTGCACTGTGTTGAAGAGGTTGAGTGCTCCATCTTGCAAGGAATAGTTAGCTTTTATTTCAACTCAGCATGGTGCATACACCTTCATGATTAACAAGATAATGGATTTCAGCGTGTCAGAAGGGTTGGAAATCGAAACATATAATCGAAGTATCCGATTTGCCGTTGTAAGCCATCGTGCATGCAACATTTTTCCAGGACTCTTACGAGCCATTTCAGCAGAACATTTACCTTGTGACATATATAGAAGGATATCAAACATGTACTTTTGATCGGTGCTCAGATTTTCTCTGTCAGCAGACGGCAAGTTAGTCTGAATTGGCTCGAATTCAACAACACTTAGAGTCTCACATTTATCCAGTTGTTTCCCTATAGGTCCGAAAAATCCCGTTGTTTTCCCATCCAAATTGTTGATGAGATGGCGCAATGGGAGCTCATTTGCATGGAGCTGGCAAATAAACCAATGCAGTGGTCTATTAAGTTTTTCTTCTAAAATTTTGATCTCACCTCCTTTCATAACATCTTTATAAGTTGGCAACACTCGTTCACTAATGGCGCCGGATGCGCCAAAGAAAGGGCTTTCAATTTCATGACGCGTTCTAGATTTAAATGCCATAAATATATATTGTTTTAACTTTTTTCTTACATATTATTTAGCTCTGAAATATAATAAAACGTGTAAAAATATTTATTGTACACTATACATAACTGTTCTTTAAATACAAAAGGAAGAATGTGATTAAAACAATAGACACTAGACAGAGCCACACACACACACATCCACTCTTAAATAGATCTTCCGCGCTACTAAAATATGATTGTCACGTACGCCGCTATAATATGTCATTGAGGAACCTCTAAATATCAATCGATTATTTTCAAATTTCGTTTATTTGTTCTTTAAAATACATTAATTATTTTTTTGAGGTTTTAATTCAAAATTCGAAATTAATTTTCAGATATAATCCACGAAAGTAAAAATATAGTTGAAAATCGCTTTATTTTCAATTTTCAATGGCATTGAGTAACCTTTAAAAATAATTAAATTAAAAAATCCTTTTAGGATGTTTAATTTGACATAACAAAATCGTGGTTGGAAAATAAATTTCAGAAAAAATGTTTTTTCCTCCACCATAGTACACATTGTCTAAAACGAGATACTCTCGGAGCGACCACTTATCAATAGCATACTAGGGCAATACGGAGTTATAGGAAACTTGAAACACCTTTTGGTCAACATGACACTAGCGCAACATGGAATTCCTAGAAAACTTGGAAGACCTTTTAGTTAACAGAACACTAGCGCAATATGGAATTCCTAGAAAACTTGGAACACCTTTTAGTTAACAGTACACTTCAGGCAATATGGAATTCCTAGAATACTTGGAACACCTTTTAGTTAACTGAACGCTAGCCCAATATGAAATTCCTATAAAACTTGGAACACCTTTCAGTTAACAGAACACTAGCGCAATATGGAATTCCTAGAAAACTTGGAACACCTTATAGTTAACAGACCACTTGCGCAATATGGAATTCCTCGAAAACCGGGAACACCTTTTAGTTAACAGTACACTTCAGGAAATATGGAATTCCTAGAAAACTTAGAACACGCACCTTTTAGTTAACAGAACACTAGCGCAATATGGAATTCCTAGAAAACTTGGAACACCTTTTAGTTAACAGTACACTTTGGGCAATATGGAATTCCTAGAATACTTGAAACACCTTTTAGTTAACAGAACGCTAGCCCAATATGAAATTCCTATAAAACTTGGAACACCTTTTAGTTAACAGAACACTAGCGCAATATGGAATTCCTAGAAAACTTGGAACACCTTTTGGTCAACAGAACACTACGTAATTTGGAATTGCAAACAGTAAACACAGTAATCAGCGGTCAACAATGAAGTCGCTCTTACTTTCAGGAATGCAGTGTGTCAGACCAACAGCAGAGAAGTCTTTGCGCTGGTCTAAGATTTTCTCAGAGCTATCGGTAGTTCAAAGTTTCAGAACAGGATGAAATTCCCTTAGCTTTAGTGGAATCGAAGTTAAATCTGACCCTTTTAAGGATTGCGCGGTGGTGTTCCAGGGTAAATCTGAGGAATGCCAACACACCATAATCTATATTATAAGAGTTTATTGAATTCTGCCGTGATACACGCACAAATAAAGCGATATATATATATATATATATATATATATATATATATATATATATATATATATATATATATATATATATATATATATATATATATATATATAAGAGAGAGAGAGAGAGAGCGTGCGCACGCGCAAGCGCTAGATTTGAGACAAATTCAATCGAGAGAGAGAGAGGAAGAATGAGTCGTCGGCGTGAAGCACCTCACAAGAAAGAGTGTCGCCCGTGCCTTGAAGTGAGAGGACTGGGAAGTTGGTTGCCGCTTCCTCATTTATAATGTGTCACACGGTAAAAAGAAAGACAAATCCAAAGTGATGGCAACACTTCGGGTTGTTACAATTTGTTTGAAGACAAATAAAAATGAATATAAGTAAATTAAAAAAAATTAATGGAACGGAGAACATTGGATTAATCATGAACTAAACAAGACTCAATGGACAAGAATAAGTAATCACAATTGAATGCGATAACTGTGAAATTAGAAAGGGGAGGCCCTTTATCATTGACCGCGAAGAATTAGGTGCTACCTCCCAGGTGAAGAGTAGGTAAGAACAAAATGTAGACAAAACTACAAAAACTTCGAGGTTAGTGACGGAGGGCACAAGAAAGAGGGGTAATAAAATGGAACTCTACTGTAGAAGGTTGCCTCAAGAGAGGCCGGAACATAACGACGAAACCTCTATGACGATTATGAGCAGAGGTCGGGAGAGAATCGCTTCGAATTTCATTGTTTGGTCCTCGTCATACGAGCTAGAAAATGATGATAAACCAAGGATCGTCAATCGAGAGAGAAAATGTAAATAGACTAACATTCGACAAGCGAACGAGGGAAGTACGATAAGCAAATGAACACGGAAATGAGGAGAAACTGGGATCGACAAGTGAACGAAAAAGTTTGTTAAAGTAGGGCCGTCAAGGGAACGAGGAAATGATGATAAAAAAGGTCAAGAAAACAAGGAAATGATGGTAAAAAAGGGTCAAGAGAACAAGGAAATGATGGTAAAAAAGGGTCGTAAAGTGAACAGAGAAATGCAGAGAAACTAGGGTTGTCAAGTGAACGAGAAACATTTGTTAAAGTAGGGTCGTCAAGGGAATGAGGAAATGATGATAAAAAATGGCCAAGAAAACGATGAGAGGATAAGAAGCTAGGGTTGCCAAGGAAACGTGGAAATAATGATGATTAGGGACGTAACAAACGAGGAAATTATGATAAAATATGATCAACAAATGAGGCTATGATGAGAAACTAGGGTCGTCAAGTGAAAGCTAAAATGATTACTAGGGTCATCAAGTAAAATAGGAAATGATTACTAGGGTCAACGAGTGAACTAGAAAATGATTACTAGGGTCGTCAAGTGAACGAGGAAATGATTACTAGGGTCGTCAAGTGAACGAGGAAATGATTATTAGGGTCGTTAAATGAACGCTGAAATGATTACTAGAGTCGTCAAGTAAACGCTGAAATGATTACTAGGGACTTCAAGTAAAAGAGGAAATGATTACTAGGGTCGTCGAGTGAACGAGGAAATGATTACTAGGGTCGTCAAATGAACGCTGAAATGATTACTAGGGTCGTCAAGTGAACTAGGAAATGAGGAAAAACTAGGGTTGTCAAGGGAGAGATGACTTTAACAAAATCCATTTTTCCACACAGTAGGGTCGGTACGCGTCAGCGCCACTAAATCTACCTGCCCCCCCAACACCCTTATTTTGTCCTCCACGCCTCATGGCAATTAGAACCGATGGGGTGGTGCTCTGACATATCACCCTTTCACGGTCCATCCATGCACAGAACCCAAGCTCACCTCCCCATCCCCTCCATGCCCCTCCCACTAACATACCCACTTTCCCCTCGGTAAGCCCTTTATCTCTCACATTCGCACAATCACCCCTCCTTTTACATTATCTCCTACCCCTTCCTTCACCTTGAAATTCACCCTCGTATAATTTTCGCACAAGTCTGCTTCAATCCTTTCTTACAAACCCATACAACGTCAGGACACTCAGTCACAGCCTCTTTCGCACTCTTCTTCACATCATTATACAGCTCTTAGATAGTCATTTCTCACTCTACCTTAAGCTCATCAAGAATCCATCTCAACTTGTCTATTTTCACTACTCTCAACTTGTCGAAACACTACTTTCAACTCGTCTATTTGCACTACTTTCAACTTGTCTATTCGCATTACTATCAACCGCCCTTTTTGCACTACTCTCAACTTGTCTATTTGGACTACTCTCAACTCGTCTATTTGCACTACTTTCAACTTGTTTATTCGCACTACTATCAAACTTGCCTATTTGCACTACTCCCAACTTGCCGCCTATTTGCAATAATCTCAACTCGTCTATTTGCACTACTCAAAAACTTGTCTATTCGCACTACTATCAACTTGCCTATTTGCACTACTCTTAACTTGTCTATTTGCACTACTCTCAACTTGTTCTTTTGCAATACTCTCAACTTGTCTATTTGCACTACTCTCAACTTGTCTATTTGCACTACTCTCAACTTGTCTATTTTCACTACTCTCAACTTGTCTATTTGCACTACACTCACTCAAGATCTTTCCTTCCGTTCCCTAGCTTCAATCCCGCACACCACTCTTGCCACCAGCATACTCCCATGCAGTTTTCAGGTCCATCCCGCATTCGTGCAATTGCCATTTGCCAAAGCTTCCATCGACCCTTGAGATTTTCCTCCTTGAGGCAATTTCCTCTTTGGTTTTCCTTTCAAAAACAGTTAATCTTTCTAAGAAATATCAGTTTTGGTCTTGCATCTCTGCCCTTACTATTACCTCTTTTAATTGTCCCATTACTTTTATCTCGTTCTTAACCTCCTACTTTTTCCCACTGTAATCCCTCTAGTCGGCTAAAATTTTGAACTTGAAGGTTGAAAACGTTTCCGATTGTAATATATTATAACTTAAAATTTAGAACTTGACTAGTCTATAAATTGATTAATCTAGAACTTGAGTAGTCTGGAACTTTACTAGTATAGAACTTGACTAATCTAGGGTTTTTCTAGTCTGGAACTTGACTAGCCTAGAACTTGTCTACTCTAGAACTTGACTCGTCTGGAATTTGACTAGTCTAGAAATTGAATAGTCTATAACTTGACTAATCTAGAACTTGACTATTTTCGAACTTGACTAGTCTAGAACTTGACTAGCCTAGAACTTGACTAGCTTAGAACTTACTATCAGTAAAAAAAGAGAATATCAACGAGAGCTTCTCTGTTAGGGGGTTATCGAAAAAGGGATTAATTTAAAACGAGTGAAAATGAGCGAGGGATAGAGGGGTCGCAAGTGACGGGGAAGAGATCCGTGCCTTGAAGACTCCCCTTTCTTCTTTAGCCTCTCTGCGAAGGCCCATGAATAACGCCATACTAAAAATATTAGTATCAATATTTCTAGTAGTAGCATTTGTTATTATTATGTTTCATTTTTTGTTCCCTTCTATTCTTTTTGTACCATTTACATATTTTTCTTCCATCTGCTCTCTCATTCTTTTCAACTGAAATGGATTCAATATGTTTGGATTACATAGCTTCTCCCCACTCCTAACGGATTTTACAAGCCCAAAATGTGAGCCCATCTCTCGCTGGATTACTTCTGATGTCATACCCAGTAAAGAAAGACTTCTGATGTCATCCCTACTAAATAAAGACTTCTGAAGTCATACACAGAAAAGAAAGACTTCTGATGTCATCCGTAGTAAATAATGACTTCTGATGTCATCCACAGTAAAGAAAGACTTTTGATGTCATACCGAGTGAAGAAAGACTTTTGATTTGAGACCATTTAAAGAAAGACTTATTATGTCATCCCCAGTAAAGAAAGAGTTCTGATGTCATCCCCAGTAAAAAGACTTTAGATTTTATCCTCAGTAAAGAAAGACTTCTGATGTCATCCCCTTAAAGAAAGAATTCTGATGTCATCCCAGATAAAAACAGACTTCTTATGTCATCCCTTGTGAAGGAATCTTCTGATGTCATGCCCACTAATGAAAGAGTTTTGATATCATCCCAGGTAAAGACAGACTTCTGATTTGACCCTCAGTAAAGAAAGACTTCTGATGTCATCCCCAGTAAAGATAGAGTTATGTTGTCATCCCCGGTAAAGAAAGACTTCTGATGGCATCCCCAGTAAAGAAAGACTTCTGATGTCATACCCAGTAAAGAAAGACTTCTGATGTCATCCTAGTAAATAAAGACTTCTGATGTCATTCACAGTAAACAAAGACTTCTGATGTCATTCACAGTAAAGAAAGACCTCTGATGTCATCCTTAGTAAAGAAAGACTTAAGATGTCATCGCCAGTAAAGAAAGACTTGTGATGTCATCCCCAGTAAAGAAAGACTTCTTAGGTCATCACCAGTAAAGAAAGACTTCTGATGTCATCCCTAGTAAATAAAGACTTCTGATGTCATCCACAGTAAATGAAGACTTATGATGCCATACACAATAAAGAAAGACTTAGGATGTCATCCTCAGTAAATAAAGACTTCTGATGTAATCACCAGTAAAGAAAGATTTATGATGTCATCCCCATTAAATAAAGACTTCTGATGTCATCCACAGTAAAGAAAGACTTCTGATTTCATCCCCAGTAAAGAAAGACTTATGATGTCATCCCCAGTAAAAAGACTTTAGATTTTATCCTCAGTAAAGAAAGACTTCTGATGTCATCCCTTAAAGAAAGACTTATGATGTCATCCTCAGTAAAGAAAGACTTCTGATGTCATCGCCAGTAAAGAAAGACTTCTGACTTCATCCCCAGTAAAGAAAGACTTCTGATGTCATGCCCAGTAAATGAAGACTTCTGATGTCATCCACATTAAAGAAAGACTTATGATGTCAAACACAGTAAAGAAAGACTTAGGATGTCATCCTCAGTAAATAAAGACTTCTAATATCATCCACAGTAAAGAAAGACTTCTGATGTCATACCCAGTAAAGAAAGACTTCTGATGTCATCCTAGTAAATAAAGACTTCTGATGTCGTTCACAGTAAACAAAGACTTGTGATTTCATACACAGTAAAGAAAGACTTATGGTGTCATCCTCAGTAAAGAAAGACTTCCGATGTCATCCTCAGTAAAGAAAGACTTCTGATGTCATCGCCAGTAAAGAAAGACTTCTGATGTCATCCCCAGTAAAGAAAGACTTCTGATGTCATGCCCAGTAAATAAAAACTTCTGATGTCCTCCACAGTAAAGAAAGACTTATGATGTCATACACAGTAAAGAAAGACTTAGGATGTAGTCACCAGTAAAGAAAGACTTCTGATGTCATGCACAGTAAAGTAAGACTTATGATGTCATCCTCAGTAAAGAAAGACTTATGATGTCATAGCCAGTAAAGAAAGACTTATGATGCCATCCTCAGTAGAGAAAGACTTATGATGTCATCCTGAGTAAAGAAATACTTCTGATGTCATTCCCAGTTAAGAAAGACTTCTGATGCCGTCATCAGTGAAGAAAGAGTTATGATGTCATCATAGGTAAATATAGAGTTCTGATGTCTTCCAGAGTAAAGAAAGACTTCTCATGTCATCCTCTGTAAAGAAAGAGTTCTGATGTCTCCCCCAGTAAAAAAAGACGTCTGATGTTATCTCCCTAAAGGAAGACTTCTTATTTCATACTCAGCAAAGAAAGACTTCTGATGTCATACCTAGTAAAGAAAGACTTCTGTTATTATTTTCACTAAAGAAAGACTTCAGATGCCATCCCCAGTAAAGAAAGACGTCTCATGTCATCCCCACTAAAGAAAGACGTCTCATGTCATCCCCAGTAAAGAAAGACTTCTGATGTCATCCTCAGTAAAGAAAGACTTCTGATGTTATCCTCAGTAAAGAAAGACTTCTGAAGTTATCCCCAGTAAAGATATTGGCAAAATGTTCATTGAATACCTCCACTACAATTGTCGAGCTAGAGAGCCTTGCAATCCCTGCGCGCTCTACGATTAATAATGTATCTATAAAATTCCTCAGGTTCAAGTTTTGATGCGGCAGGTAATTAATTCCCTATCGTGATTCCTCTTAGCCATCCTTATGCTACATTTTACAAGACTAAAAATATATTGATTCCTGTTTTTGACATTAAGATTTGATACCGTCGATCGCGTTCTCGCATACATTCTTTGATCTCTTTAACTTATCTAACGCACTTTTCCCCAAGGTTTCCTTAAGGTATAGACACAGGCAAATAACATATTTTCAATACATTTTATTTAATTTAAATATTAATTAATAACATCTTGGATGTGATTTCCACCATTTGTGATGCAAAGTTCGATGTGTTTTGCGAGATTTGACCGATGCATTAACTCCAAATTCCCGTCAATTTGAGCACATTCATTTATGATGCGCTGTTCGCTCGAGTCTCTAATTTTAGTGGGTCACCTTCTCCTTTAGCATGCTAAAGGAAAGGAAGCCAAGGGGCGTACAAAGGAATGGTGAACGAGGGGACCGTTGTAATATTTCCTCTGTGCAGACTTTAGTGTCACCCTATAGATCTAAGAGAAACTCTAGGTTATAACCCAGAAACCCTGACGGTTTGCGTACTCCACTTGAGGTTTATGCAATCCCCCGGAATGTAATGTAATCCAGGGAATTATGTAGCCAGATTAATATTGAGTTATTAGATGTGAAGGATAATCATTTATTGACCTAAAGCTATATGCAATCCATATGGATCTTCTACATAGAACCTCATTATATCTAGGAACTCCACAGGAAGGGTCTGTAATCTATTTAGATCTTGTGTAATCCTTAAGAGGGTATGTAATCAACCCTTTTTTTTAATCGGTCATAGGGTTATGAAATATATCAGGAAATTATGTAATACACCGAGATCTTATGAAATCCAGCAGAGGGATGTGTAATCTGAGATGGGAGTGTGCAATCTACCTGGACTTTGTAATCCATCAGTAGCTTAGGAAATTCACCATAGGATTTTTGAATTAAGAAGAACATAAGAACATAAGAAAAGAAGGAGACTGCAAAAGACCATTCATGGCCTACACTTGGCAGCTTGTGTAATATATACGAAGATTGTGTAATCCATTGGGAGTTGTTTAATCTGTTGGGGGGGGTTGTATAATCTACCGAAGGTTGTTTAACTCACCTGTACTTTGTCTAGTCCTTTGAGGGTTTGTGTAATTCACTAAAGGTACATTTGTAATCCAATGAGTGGCTGTGAGATCTACTAATTTGTGATATAGTCCACTGGTGTATTGTGCAATCCACTTTTGAACTTGGGTAGTCCCCCGCGGGTTTATGCAACTCTTTGGAGACTTTTGTAATAAGCCGGAGGTTTATGTAATCACTGTATTGTGTCTAGGGGAGGGTTTGTGTAATCCATCAAGGAACATTTGTAATCCATTGTTTGTTTGTTTTTGTAATCGATTGATTGGTTGTGAGATCTAACAATTTGTGGAATAGTGCCACAGATTTTTGAGCAATCCACTTTTGAACTTGGGTAGACCAACGCGGGCTTATATAATCCTTCGGAGGCTTGTGTAATCAACCTAAGGTTTATGTAATCACCAGTCTATGTAATCTGCTGTAGCTTTATGAACAATCAGCCTCTCTAGGTGGCAGCTGTTAGGAAGTATTTGGATGCTTAAGTTGTCGAATTGGCAGAAAGTGCTAACTGCGATAACTAGTCTCTATTACTATTCCTAGAACTATCTCTAGAACTATCTTTAGGCATCTTCAATTGACTATCGCTCCTGGTAGTGTCTTACCTAACAGCTATATATTTCCTCCTCGTATTTAGGGTATTTTCAATTAAACCAGCTTTTCTCCGGGGTTACCATACCTCACACGTCATGTCGCGGGTTCAATTCCCGGTAGTGGCTGATTTTTCAACGGGTTCGAATCCCGGTGGTGTCTGATTTTTCAGCGGGTTCGAATCCCGGTGGGGACTAATTTTTCATCATTCGGGAAGCGTGCTATTGTGTCTTATTGCATTAACCGGAGGGTAATTTATTCAAACAGGCTGGTTTAGCTCAATTTACGGACTATTAGGATAGGTACCTGGCTTTTCCCGGGATAAAAAATCATGTGGCAAATGAATAAATTGTAATGGTAGGCTTGAGAGCATAAGAGTTGACAGAAAAAGCGGAGAAGTGGTTCCTTAGTAAGTATGGGGCTTAATCAAGTGGCACAGTACTACATAGAAGGAGGTCGTGCTGGTCTGGATTTGCTGTGAGACATTAATTTAGGACGAGAAATCTCCCCCCCCCTTCCCTGTTGGTGAGAAAGTATCCATAACAGAATTGGACCCATAAACCTTCATCTCCTGGTGCCTTCTGATTCACCAGTGATTGCCATTCTAATCCTTATTTACAGCTAATTATCTACTCAAGGATTTCGTCCCCGATATTCTAAGAGCGAATGGCGCTATCCGTACTAACCAATCAAACTATAACCTATAATTTATACTAGAGACCTACTGAAACCGTTTAGCATCGTAACTTGAGGAGACGATCGCGAAAGCGACGAGTTTCAGTGAAAGCAAATTCCGTGCATTCCATCTGGTTACATTTAATTTATTTCTAAGTTCTAGAATTAATTTCGTCGCTCGACGTTGGACGTTTTGTAAGGTTAAGATATCTTTTGGAAGAATAAGAGACCAAAATTGAATGAGATATTCAGGATGATTTCTAACAAGCGCTTTATATAATGGAAGAGTTCTCGTACTGTCTTTCGATTTAAATACAAAAGTCCTCGATATGTAGCCATGTAGTCTGTTTGCTTTTAGGACTGCCACAACATATTATTTTGAAATTTTAGTTCACTCAAATTTAATACCCCAAATCAACTTCCGACGTAAGCGTGCATATATTATCCCGGCCATGTGATACATTATTTGCTGACTTTAGTTACCTAACTGCAATTGCATGGCATTTATCTACATTGAAATTGTATATGAAAAACGGCGCGGATCTTTTAATATTTCCCAACTGGATCTCTTATAGAACCCTAAGAGTTGCATCTTTTTCACTGTGATCGTGGCGGGACTATTTATTTCCATAAAAGTAACTTTTGTGACAACACCATGTAGTTACATGCTGGTAAAAGGTTGAACTATTTTGTGAAAATGATATGATATTCAAACTCGGGCATAGACGCCAAAAAACACATTGAGTATTATTCTGAGCACGAGCACTGCTGATACTTAATGTGACGCCAATTGTTGTGTCCACTACCTTCGAAACAAACGGGGTAATTGAATACTCGGAGTGAATTTGGAGGATGTTTTATGTATATTTTTGTACTCTGGAAGATTGCAAGGAAAGATATTGGATTTTGTATTTTATTAATATACACAGTAAATAATTAGCGAAACGAAATGAATTAAATGTGCTAAAGGATATGGGAACACATAAAGGATGGAATTATTCAATTCAACGGATATTATTATTAAGAATTAACTTACTAATATTGCACTCGATATATCGCTTCACTTTATGCACCGTGAAAATATTGCAATTATATATGAATTTTTAATAAAACTTTTCACAATATGTTAAAGTTTGTAAGCGCGCGGAGTAAATTAAATGACTTTAAGGAGTTCGGTGAAGTTATACGAGAACCATAATAAAAAACTTGCCGAGCAATTGAGAAAGTAGGCTTCGAAATACGACGACAATATGATCAGGATCCGTTGCCAGAAGACCTTTAACATGGTTACCAATGAGAAATGGAGATGTCCCATATTAAGGGAGGTGTCTCCTTGGAATGAAACATTCGGTTTTATTATTTCAAAAATTGATGGAGTCTGGTATGTCCAATATTTGGAAATAAGTTTCGTTCCTATGGAAGAAACTTCCGGCGGAGAAAGAAAAAGGATACAGCAAGAATCTCATCTGCTAAACGGGAACGAAGATGGCTTCTCGCTCTCCCGCTTGAAAGAGGCAGGCAGAAGCTCGGCTGGAAGTTTAACCTCGGTTGCACCCGCACGCGAAGGCTCGTTTAGGACTGTGGGTGCAGAGCGTTTGGGAAAATCCTAAGCCGGCGTCACCTACAAATTTTCCACTATTATGTCTCCCGAATAGTGGATGGAGTGGATGTACTATAGAAGGGACCAGAGGTGACAGAGACACACAAGAACCTCAAATTTCCCCTTCTGGAGCATCACTCCTCTTCTGATCAGCAAAGGTGTGTAAATATAATGTCCAACATGAACGTGAACGGTAAAAATCCATCCTCCTTCTTGACACCACATTTGAAGTCAGCAAGAGCTGGCTTTCCCCATGCGCAGGCTCTCGTATAAGTTCAAATTCCATGACGCGATGATAGACACCAAAGATCGTCTCCTGTTGAGCTACCCACTACTTCCAAGCGCTAGCTTTCTTCACGTGCAGGCTCTCGTAGATGTTCAATTCTTTAACGCGTGCGTACACGGAAGATCGTCCTCTGTTGAAGGACCCTCCATCTTCAACCTCCTCTTTGTCATTACAATATCAACTGCAATGCGTGACTTCCCTAGATCCCTATCGATATCTCTTAGTAGTAACCTCCGCGTCACATCGCATATAAAAACAATTCGAAACAAAATGAAATACCGTATTCGCCGTGCACTTACAAACAATCAAAAGGTTAACGCCTGCTCTCACTTTCACTGATGCCATCGTCTCCACGGTATCTGTCTTTTTATTGTTTTATTATGAATAATAGGGCAGACAAAGTCACCATTCGGTGACCACCTGCAGGATTTTTTAAACGATGCCCTAATATTTCATCCCATCTCGTTGATTTACTTGGCTCTTTCGAGTAGCTGATCTTCGTTTCCCAATTCTCGGTGCAGACTTTATTCAGCATATTTGTCCTTGACCTTAGGAACCACGTTTTTATAGATACGATAACGAGATATTATATGAGGGTCATACCTTATTCCCTTTCCTTAACTGTGGCATTTACTTCCTCTATTAGTGACACACAAACTAATCGTTTCACTTTCACTAACCAATTAAATCACTTCAAAGAATTTAGGAATCATTCTTCGATTTTATCCTTCTATTCTTCTCTCTATAGCATCGACACTTTTAGGCCCACTATATACTTTAACCTTTGTTGCTAAAAGTTGTAAAGGAATTTTAGTAAAACACTTATAGGCCTGTTTGCGATTTCAGAGAGCAAAATAGGGTCAGTAAGCCAAATTAGTTCACCTGTCCTATCTAAATACAAGATTTCATTTTGCAAAGTTTTAGCAAGACAATGTTTTCTAAAATTTATCTTAAACAGGCATTCCCCCCAAAAATAAAAATAAGAAACAAGTATCCATTGAACTGCATTTTCTACCCCTTTTGGACTTTGTAAATTAATATTCATAGCATTATTTCTCAGTTTATTTGCCCAGACTTATGTCCGTTTTCTTAATGATTGGCTATAACATCTCTCATTCATATTTCCCTTTGTAGATAATATATTGATATTCTACAAATCCGAATACGAGCAGTTTCTCCACCTTTGAAGAGTTTTTAATCACCTTTCCAATCCCTATATATATATATATATATATATATATATATATATATATATATATATATATATATATATATATATATTGCAGCATCCCTCGTAATATTGCATAAGCCTACACTATATTACGACATCCCCCGTAGTATTGCATAAGCCTTCGGTATATTACATTATCCCTCATAGTATTGCACAAGACCTCGGCCTATTATACCATTGCCATAATATTGCATATATTCAGTATAATACATGAACCGCAGTAGTATTGCAGAAGACTTCGGTATAATACATGATCCCTCGCAGTAATGCATAAGCTTACAGTATATTGAATCATCCCACGTAATACTTCATAAACCTTACGCATATTACACCATCACCAGTAGTATTAGATAAGCCTTCGTTATATTACATCATCCCCCGTAGTATTGCATAAGAATCCATTATATTACACCATCCCAGGTAATAATGCAAAAGCCTTCGTTATATTAGACCATCCGACGTTGTATTGCATAAGCCATCGGTAGTCTGGCATAAGCCTTCAGTATATTACACATTCACGCCGGAATTACACGAATTGGCTTTGTATCGGTATTTATATCCCCCTCCCCCTCCCCCTCCCTCACCCCATTTGTGCTCTTTGTTTTTTGTGGCTTTCATCTTTCCCACACCTGCGATGCACACTTTTCCCCACCTTTCCTCCCACGATTCACCTGTACCCAATTAATTTGCGCTAGACACTCTTTTCTCACTCACCCCCCTTAATAATGAGTCGTCGTAGACTCATTAACAAAACATATAGGATTTTTTATTATTCTTTATTATTTTTATTTTAATCTGCTACACGCAGTCATCTATACCCAATCCAAACAAACCTACGTGAAATATACACAGAATGCATGCGTACATACATATACACACTTACATTTCCCCTTCTTAATCAGTTAATTGAGCTCCTCATTGAAGGTTACCTCAAGGTTCTTTAGGGCCGGGATCCGATGGCCATCAATGCGCCGGAACCAACGGCGCTATTGTGCGAGTATCGGATTTGGGCCCTGTTTTCCCATTATTAAAGCCGCCTCGTTCAGTAAAAGCATTTTGAATCATTTATTATTATTATCATTAGTAGTAGCAGTAGTACTATTATTACTATTTTTATTATAATTTGTAGCAGTAGAATATATTATTATTATGCTGATGGTATTGTTGTTATTATTCTTATTATCATTATTATTATTTTATTATTAGACATATAATAAGATGAATATAATAAAAAACAAAGAACGAAGCGAGCGACACTGGCTTTTATAATAATAATAATAATAATAATAATAATAATATTATTATTATTATTATTATTATTGAAGGAGACAACCAGAGTTACTAGCTCCAACAGTAAATAAAGTGTTGAAGTTAGGATTAGTGAAAATATTTGCAAAGAACCTACATGGCCCGATTTGTCATAAGAGGAGATTTCTTGTGTTGCTAGGGAGCAGCGCGCACGGATCTCTCCTTGACTCGACGCAACGCAACACAACGAAAACAGGTTTTTTTGCTTTGTAGTTTCCTTTCTACATGGTCATTTGCACTGTAGTCTCCTTCCTACAGGTTCATTTCTACTGTAGTCTCCTTCTTACAGGTTCATTTGCACTGTAGTCTCCTTCCTACAGGTTCATTTGAATAATAGTATTCCTCTTACAAGGGGGATATAATCCCCCCCACTGTATTCTCCTTCCTACAGGTTCATTTGCACTGTAGTCTCCTTCCTACAGGTTCATTTGCGTATAGTATCCTTCTTACAAAGGGTGGTATAATTATTTCGCTTTGACTACCAAATTTTCCTTGTTCCTGTATTTTCGTTATCTCATTTTTACATATTCCTATTCTCTACCTCACCATTATTCTCTTTCTTTTTTATGCAGGTAAGAAGAAAACGGAAAAGGCGATTCCTGGAAGAGAGAAATCATCACCCTTTGACTTCAGAAATTCCGACCAAAATTCGGTGGCTAAATGTGTCAACTCTTATCCCGTTTTCTTTGCCTTCGGAAGCTGGGCGACACTCTTTTACCGACAACTATGATATTTCTAATGTAGAAGGTTTTGTTTTGTTTTGTTTTTCAAACAAATTAAATTGTTAGAACATATTTGTATCATAAATCCATAAATCATATTTTAAAAGTTTGGGGGGTGGACATCGTTTGTAAATACGTCGGTAAGTATAATTGATACCTATAATTTGGTTTATATTTTTGTACATTAATTTAATAATTTATCATATTATATGCGTATGGTTATAATATATATATATATATATATATATATATATATATATATATATATATATATATATACCAGGCAATGGCTTCGCAACTCCCCCCTACGGGGGGTAGCTTGCGCTTCACTACTAAGATTAAAATTTAAAATCTAGTATCTTTATTATAATAATTTTAAAAGGGACTCTAAACTAAATTTCCCCCCTTTCAAAATATCACGTTGCTAAAATATAGTTATAGAAGAAGATATATAAAAATACATTTTGTGAACTTCATCATTTGTAATTCTTTGGGTTCTAAAAAATTCACAAAATTTCGATAATTATATTTATTTCTGAACTTTGATAAAAAAACTCATAACCAAACTAAGATGAAATTATTATTCAAATACTCAAAAAAATCCTCTTCTTAAATTATAGTTAGTGATGATATATATATATATATATATATATATATATATATATATATATATATATATATATATATATATATATATATATATATATATATATATATATATATATATATATATATATATATATATATATATATATATATATATATATATATATATAATGAAAGATATCACATTGGTGTGATGAATATCAGTGCAAGATAATGGTAAACCACAATATTTGAATCACGATTTTTTTATAACTATCGGACTAGTTTCGACAAGATGCCATATATACTGTGTTCCTTGCCTAGTTTCTTAATTATTAGTTGAAAATTCCATCTTGCTGAAACTATTCTGATAGTTATAAATAAAATCTTGATTCAAATATTGTGGTTTACCATTATCTTGCATATATATATATATATATATATATATATATATATATATATATATATATATATATATATATAGATATATATATATATATATATATATATATATATATATATATATATATATATATATATATATATATTCTTTCTCAGGTGTACATAAATATTTAGAAGGGAACTTATGATGCATTGTAGTGGAAGGCTAAAGATATCCTATAGACAAAGCAAATATTTTTATTGACTTAAAATTCCGCCTCTAATAAAAAAATAAACAATGTTCTTAAATGAAATTCACAGCTTATGGCGATATACGAAAGGAAACAAAAACTTTATCGAAAATAATATATAGTGTTATGGAAAATACTGAAATAAAGCGAAATTTGGGATGGATTGTATTTGTTACGAATCCCCCTGTAAATTATATGCTGTATATCAGGGCTCCCAAACCCTTAGAGTACCGTGGGCCGCATCGGCCAGTCCGAGACGGCCTGAGGGACCCACCAATTAAAAAAATCTGAACAACATATGTACAGAGCAAAAACACTCAGAGAATTTATTAATGATATCGTTGGTGACATCATCTCAACACAAAATCTATCAAAATCAGGGATAATGGAACTAACACTTGGCGAGAGAACGTCGTCGAAGTGATCAATTAACCTGACCTAACCTAACCATAACTTAAATTATCCTAAAACACGCTATTGTAAAAAAAGATGTTTCAACACACGTTTGGAATTATGGAGGACCACAATGCTGACCCAAGGAATGACCTGGCGGGCGCACGCAATGTTAATTTTGACAATTGGCCGCGGGCCAAACGGAATGCTCTTGCCGGCCGTATGTGGCTCGCTAGCCATGGATTGAGGACCCCTGCTGTATATAATAAAAATAATTCGTGTTTTTATAAATGTTGAGGATTCAAACCGATACTTCTTGCTTGCCAACCCACCGCCATAACCGAATGAGGTAGTCCATATCCCTAAAAAATGAATTGTTTGGGTTTCCCTCAAATGAATCGAAAACGGCAAACGCTTTATGGCAAGAGTTCGACACCGCCATTTCAAAAAACGCAGCATTTTTTTAATAGAATGGTTTCACTGTTATTTGAAATATTTGTATCATACATATTATATATGCGAAAATAACTCGAGCTTTTGTAGATGAAACAGGATAAGTCGTTCAGAAAAGTTCAACGGATAATCTAAGTCTTTCCAGCTTAATCCTCAATCGCTGTACGATATTAACATCAAGCATTAGAGAATAAGATTATCTAAAACAATTCCGAGAAGATACTTAACTAATTACTTTCCAACTAGGAGCTGATACTAGTAGTACCACCGAAAATAGAACCGTACTATTGTCCTCTGTAACTAGAGCTTCAGCACTCATCAATGTTATGAACCAATCTTGCACCAGGAGTTCCACAAGGTATTTAATACATTTGCGCTTTGTTAAATATGCTTCTTCCTCAAGTGTGCCGTGAGTTTCCCTCTAGCACTTATCTGCACCCATTACCTCCTAACCTACACAAACAGTATGTCACCCAATCTCTCCAGGTAGAAGTTATTTGTTCCATCTGAACATTCTAGTCATAACACCAAAAGACGCTTAAACTTGGATCAGTATTCAGTTCTTCATGGTGGTAATCTATGTAGCCCACCGACGGTAAAAGTGAAATAATGACAGTGGTAACTTTTCATTTTTTGTAGTACCAAAATAAAATTTTGTGTTTGAATAAACGCTTCTCCCTGTATTTTATTTACTTTTCTAGCCTTTTTTTTCAAACTCGCATTAACAACAATTTCAAAAGGTCACACATAAACTAGAAGAGGTCCTCCTTAAGTAGGACACTCCGTATTTTTCTGTCCATATCAATATTTTATAATCGTCAAACGGAAAATTTGTATCCAATAATTATTTTGATGTATTTTCAGAATGTTATATAATGTTACTATTTCATCATTCGGAACGATAATATGTGAGTTATATACTAGGTAATAATCAACGACTAATACCAGGAATAAGCTAAATATAACCTTTGTACTAAATTGAGAGGTTATATATTAGAAAAGTGTTGGACATCGGTAGTATTCTATCTTTAATATGGAAGACTGTACACTTTCCAACCTAGTATCTTTATAGCTTCCAAGTTACTAGAGATTTGTCCGTGTATTCCTGGTAAGGTATTAATTAGTTCATTATACCCCCAATAATTAAATGTCAATTTTTAATTTGTTCATTATTCCCCAAATAATTAAATATCAATATTGAATTTGAAACCTTTCATATTTATGACAAGTGACCCAGTAATTTGTCAATTTTCAAATCATTCAAGTAGTATTTTATAATTATAGTATAATTAGTGTTTTAAACAGTATTTTGGCCAGATATTCCACGTCAACTGAGTTCATAAATTTGAATATTATATTCACATTATATTGACACTTTTGCCAATGTCAAACCGAACAAATTTAATTGTTTTTTTTAGTATTCTATCTATTATTCAATACTATATTTATATTAAAATCTTATGTTCGCAGAAAATTTATAAAAGGGTTAAACAATCTAAACTCAGAACAATGATACTCCTATATCTTTGAGGGGGGATTAACTTCGATTTTTCCCACAAACACAGATGGTGTGGGTATTTTGAGGACAAATTTATCCCTATCATGGTGTAGACATGTCCGTCTCATGTCACTCTTTAAGTACAACAAACTTTCAGTTCATTTCTACGAATTGCACAAAAAAACATAATTGCGCTGTTGGCAGCTTAGTTTTTTATCAACGACTATTAAATATACGAGGATGAATCAGAAGAAAAGTGACATAAATTGACTCATCTCGACTATTATTGAGATTTAACTTAAATGCCTCGACTCATATCTACACTATTAAGGTATAATAAACATGAATCGAATCATCTACATGGCGTTGAGATAAAATAAAATGTCAGGAATTAACTCATTTATACGATCTCGAGATTTAATTGACATGAATTAACTCATCCTCGGAATGTTAAGATAAAATTGACCCAGGTGACATCAATCAACTCATCTCCACAACATTGAGTTGATTCTTGAGTGACATGATCAACTCATCCCCACAGCATTAGAATTTAACTGACATGACTCATGTCTATGAGCAGGATGCTTGAGTGACACGATCGACTCATCTCCACAGCATTGGGAGTTAACTGACATGACTCATGTCTATGGGTATGGATGCTTGAGGGACACGATCCACTCATCTCCACATAATTGAGATTTAACTGTCATAACTCATGTCTAGGGGTGTGGATGCTTGAGTGACATGATCCACTCATCTCCATATAATTGAAGTTTAACTGTCATAACTCATGTCTAGGGGTGTGGATGCTTGAGTGACATGATCCACTCATCTCCACATAATTGAAGTTTAACTGTCATAACTCATGTCTAAGCGTGTGGATGCTTGAGTGATATGATCCACTTATCTCCACAGAATTGAGATTTAACTGTCATTGCTCATCTCTATGGGTGTGGATGTTGGAGTGTGACATTATCGACTTACCTTTTTGCTCCTCTCACTGTCAGAATGGTACATGAGGTAACTGCTAATCCTCCTCTCTATTCAACTTACTCAGTTTTGTAATACTCATCTTCTATCTGTTTTTGCCATAATTTACTCATTTCCATTCTCTTGGTTATTCATGCCGAGTCCTCTTTATTCCGTTTAGTATATTTATTCATATTTATTTAGATTCTCTTATCCCCTTAGCACTTTCATCCGGTTGAATTTCGTTATGTCCCTTTTTTTTACTCATCCCAACTCATCGAAGCAATTTTACTCATCTAATTATGTCAGTTTGCTTGATTATTTCCTCCTACTGCTCGTAGCCAAAGTCCGAGACTCATTATTCATCTCTTCTTGCTCCAGCATCCTTCCTCCTCTCCGAACTTTACATCTCCATTTACTCAACAATTTTTATTCATTTCCACTTACGTAGTTTCAGGTACTTATTCATTTTTTTAAATTATATTTTCCTTATTTAAGTCATCGTATTCGTTAACCCTAATTTAATTAATTTAAGATCACATTATCTTATTATACCCCTCTCCTTTTTATTCATTTACTCATATTCATATCTTGTCAGTCATTTTCCTTTGCCCTCTTTACTTATTCAGACAGATTTTTCTTAGACCGATTGAGTAAAGAAATAAGTTTCCATTAAATCCTCCTGAGACAAATTTCTTTACCATTACAAATCCACCATTAATTCTACTACATTATTCTATTATATTCACCTCAACAGTCTTACTACTCGGCCTCTGCAATTCACAAATAGTATAAACAGTAATGGAGTTTCATTTCACAGTAAATATATGTACAGAAAATTTTTACCAGTAATTTATTGCAGCATTCTGCTACATCCCGCTTCATCAATTTATTTTTGTAGTTCTTTATCACAACATTTAATAAGTTGATTTCTTTCCTCACTTATTATACAGAGTGGGTGGACCTTTGAACTCTGACAGTTTTAATAACCTTGTAATGTTTTTGTTTCTTGCTTAAATCAAATAAGATTTAGACAAAACATAGGTACAGAAATAAAGTTTGGGGGATATGAACATTAATCACTTTTATAAAGGTATATTGTTATAAACTACATGATTTCCACCGATTTCGATCAGAATCAAGGTGTGCAAACTTAAACAAAGAGGCAAACTTAGGTAACTGACGTAAACTATCCCCATAAGAAACACGATATTGTCTTGTTTAAATCTAGAAATTATGCAAAGGAGTTGGGCATATTTATTATAAGATATCACAATATTATGTCTTATTCAGATTAACAATTATGCAAGAACTTTGGCTTATTTAGTATAAAATTTTCGTGATAGGCATTTTCTTTGGTATTGATCCAAGGTTTTCCTTCCCCATTTCTTTAATTCCTAACCTAGACAAACCATATATATATATATATATATATATATATATATATATATATATATATATATATATATATATATATATATAGAAGAAGGAGCAAATGCAAGTTCTGCGGGTGATAACAACCACCACAGGGCTTTCGCCATATATATATATATATATATATATATATATATATGAAAAGAAACTCACAACTTGCACGTGAGTCAGAATTATGATAAATAACACCCACAAGGGAAATGGAAAAACAATTCCGGGCGCTTTCATCTTTATTCGAAAAGACCTCTTCATGGAATAACGTAGGTCAGGACAGACAATTTCTTAAATAGTAGCCATTTTGACCTCCCCCCCCACTCCTTACTATCTAAGACATTGTCTGTCCTGACCTACGTTATTTCATGAAGAGATCTTTTAGAATAAAGATGAAAGCGCTCGGAATTGTTTTTTCCATTTTCCTTATGGGTGTTATTTATCATATATATATATATATATATATATATATATATATATATATTAGGTATATACATATATTGGTTTTAGATACTATTTGATTTTGTTCTAAAGCAAACAAAACATAAGCCTACTTAATCCGTCAAACTTTAAAGGCTCACCCTACTTATTCACAACAATTTTTACTACTACTCTACTGAATTATTCTGCTGCACTTATTTGCCCAACTTCACTCCTCACTTCCTTACCCTTAAATTAAATTGTAGTTCATGGCTTCATACTTTCACACAAAATAATTACACCACCTCAACCTAAACACTGCACTATCCTTTAACGCTTTATGTAAATTCAAGAGTGGACATTGCACATGTTAGCAGAGTTTCTCATCTTGCACTTCTGTCTGATGCCATTACACATACAGTCACGTAAATCATACTCACAACTAAAACTATATCAATAGCGAAAAGTAGACATTTTTCTGAAATTAGGTTATATAAATATTGACTAAATAAATAAATATAAATACCTAAACCTTTGGTATTTTTTTCTCCTGAATAAGAATAATAATAAATACAAAAATAGGTCAATTAAAAGTGGTATTGAAAAAATGGGACAAATCTTGCCATAAATAAGACAGAAATTCACGACGCTTAATGGAACAGATGTACCTGGAATAGAAGTATTGATAAAAAAAAATAATGATTCGAATGATTGATAAAAAAGATAACATAGAAGAACAAGAAAGAAGAAAAAAATAGAGGGAAAAAAAGGAAGAAGGAAAAAAAAGAAGAATTCGTATGAGATTGAATATCACTACCTGAAAATCGATCGTGACCCAAACCTACGATCACACCTTCTTTTATGAACCTTCCCCCCAACGTTTTACCCCCATTTAAAGATATCGATCGTATTCCCCCACAGCTTGTACCCCAACTTTCTTTCTTATTTTCCCTCCCTCCAAAACAAATCTTTCAAACGCGAAGTTATCACGTTACAGAACATTGGTATTCGCCCAAAATAAGAGCACCAACGTTATAGACGGATCCCCTTTCTGGATGAAACCCTAAACACAAAATTCAATTAAGAAAAAAAATTGTAATCTTCTAAACATAAAATAAAATCATCCAGGCGATTTGGACCTTTTATTTAAAAGCGTGCATCAATACATTGTGCCATGGAACGTAAACGTGGATGTTATGAAAGGTGAAAATATGAGATGCGAGATAAAAAACGATAATACAGGGTCAAACAGATTTTGAAATAGAAAAGCTTAATGATTAAAATACAGTGTACTAAAAGTTGTGCTAAATATTCCATTCAATAATTAGCTGTTAACTAATCAACCTTTGACTGGATAATGAAATTCACATAAAGATCAAAATGACAATCAAGCCATTATGCAAATATCTAGTGTTTGAATATGGGAATTTTTTACAAAAGCAACAGTTTCTACTCAAATATTAGTGCTTTATGGGATATAACACATTGTGCTAAATGTCGTTCACCGAAACTAACCAACATTTATATGATATCCTTTGAACGGAAGCAAACTCATTTATACAGACGTTTAACACATCGCCTACAAATTGCACCACATGTGGTACACAGTTTCAAAATAATTTACTCCTATTTTGTTGTGAGATATCGGACTCCTATATCAGGACATTAAGGGCGATCTCACTGCATTTGTTACAAGAATTGGTTACGCCTTTTGTGATCAATGGCAGCCGATTATATTGAGTACAATCTCTCGTACTCGAATTTACGCCCAACCATTATTTGTAAATAGGTCAAAATCTCTTTATGAAGTACAATAATGATAGCACTTTTGATGTCAATATATTGTATTCTATAAATATCCAGTGCTTTTATGTAGACATTTGCTCCACTCTGTGCAATAAAACCTGAAAGTAAAGAAATCAATACAATGATTGTTGATATTGTGCTTTAATTCTTAGCTGGTTTAGCGCCATCTTCCCCTTATACTCTGATCCATCCGGGTAAACGGAAAAAAAATGAGACAATAATAGGGGAAGAATAAAATAGGATAGAACACATAGACGAACAAATAAAGAATAAAATTAATGAAAAAATAATAGTAAAAGGATTACGGATAAAGAGACATCTGCTAGCATGGACTTTCAAGGATCAGATTGGCATAACCATCCCTCAGAACTATTGGGAGGAAACTGACTCAAATGTAACGAGGTGACTCTTAATAATGAGTCGGAATCCAACAATACAATGACAGGAATAGGCGCAATCCTGCATACATAACATATACCAAAATAAATATATAACCACACGGGGCAAGGTTATCGTGGAAAACTCAACGTGAACACAAAATAAGATTATTTTCAAAATATGTTGTGTGAACATAGTCCTTTTTTGTAAATTCTGCTATAGAAGAATAACTTTTTCAAATGCCTTTAATCTCTCTCCAAGCAATCCCTCTTATTTCACCTTGGGGAGGTAAATCCAAAAAGATGATAGATGCAACGATAGATAGCTCACAAAAGAGATAGAAAAAAAATATATTTGGAGCGGAGTAGCCAAGAATAGACCTTCTACGGAGTATTAGACTTCACTTGCCATAACATCCGATAATCCAATAAAAAAAACATTCAATCAATAGATAGGTATATAGGTAGCTAATAGTTTAGAGGTAAGTATGTAGATAATAGGTAAGTAGATAGGTAATACATGGGTAGGTAGACAATCGGTAAGTAGATAATAATATGTAGGTAGATAAGTAATAGATATGCAGGTAGAGAATCGGTAAGTAGATAGATAATCTTTTGGTATGTATGTAGATAATTAATCGGTAAGTAGATAAATAATCATTAGGTATATAATTTGTAGGTAATGTGTGAGGTGGTATATAAGCAGTGGGAGGTAGATAATCGGCAGGAAGGTACGTATGAATATAATATCTAGATAGGTAGATAATCGGTAAGTAGATAGATAATCTGTAGGTAACATGAAGTGTGCTAGATAAGCAATGAGGGGTAGATAATCGTTAGTTGGTTAATAATCTGTAGTTAGTATAGATAGTAAATAGTTAGGTAGATAATTTGTAAGTAGGTGATTAAACGGTAGATAATCTGTGTCTGAAAAGTAAAATGGTAGATAATCGATAGGTAGGTACGTATGAATATAGTCTGTAGGTAGGTAATACTCAGGTATATAATAGGTAGGTAGCTACATAATCTTTAGGTTGGTAGATAATCGGTAGGTAAGTAGATCATCTGTAGGTTGGTAGATAATAGGTAAGTAGGTAGATGTTAAGAACGTAGGTATAAATGTGTAGCTATATGGGTAAATAATCTGTAAGAAGGTAAGTAATAAGTAGGTAATAAGATAGAGACTAAAATAAACGAAAACCTGCTCATCTTCTCTTGCCTCAAACCATACTAAAACAGGTAGAAAAATTTCCCTTTCAATACATACACCCTAAATGCGTATACACACACCTCTACACCCACATGCACACCCAGACACGAACATACAATCACAGGCCTATACTAACCTACACCCACTGACCGAGAATAGATGCCTTAGTATTGAATTTAAGTCGTGACAGAGAGCTGAAGATGTGGAAGATAGGAAGGATGAGGGGAAATTGGGGCTGGTGGGAGAAGGAGTGGAGGTTGAGAATTGTGGGCGAGGGATGCTAAGGAAGGGTGGTGGAAGGATTATATTTCACCGCTAAATCATCAGTTAATCCGAACTAGGCAGTTAGTAGGCAATTACACCTCGTTTCACACCGACGCACCCAAATCTACACTCCATCACGATGCAAAGATGGTGTGTGCGTGTGTGTGCATGTATATCTATGTATATGTGCACATGGCTATATTAGCATCTGTTTAATTTTATTTGTGTAAATCGTTATGTGTGTAGTTGTAAGAGTGTATATGTGAATGTGTAGGTAGCTGTTCAATTTTATTGGTCTAAATCGCTGTGTGCGTGTGTGTGGTTGTATGAGTGTATAAGTGGGTGTGTTGGTCAGATTAATATCCCAATGTATGAAAAATAAAGACATTTGTAGGTAGTTTTACCTCTTATGTCTGCCTTATATGATTCGTTCTCTCACACACTCTTCCTTTCTACTCCTTTTCTCTTACACATTCTTTTAATGAGCGGTACAACGAGAGGCCTCGGTGTGTATCGGCAGATTAAAACAAAAAAGGGATTTCCAACTCTGCCAGAGAATCCTCATTGAGCCATGCAAGAAGGTTAATTTCACCCCCACACTTTTATGATACACTCCCTTCCAATTCCCCTCCTTCTACCACACCTCAAACTCCCTTCCCCCTAATTGACCGCATTGGTATGCTGTTTATTTTTATTAGTGGTTTCCGACTCGCTCCACTGTGTTCAGACTTAACACTCAACACATCCAATATCATCTCTCCCACACAGCAGGACACGAATGTATGTGACCCATAATACCATGTACGTTTTTTTTGTTCCTATAATATACTAAATTTTTAGGTAAGTAATAGATATGTAGATAATAGCTAGGTAGATACTCGGTAATTAGATAAATAATATGTAATTAAGTAGATAATTAATCAGTAGTTAAGTAGATTATCTGTAGGTAAGAGGTGTGGTTGTAGATAATCGGTAGGAACGTAGGAATATAATCTGTGGTAGATAATAGATAAGTAGATGAGTGGAAGTTAGGTTATCTGTAGTAGGTATATAATCGGTAGATAATACGTAAATAGGTAGATAATTTGTAAGTAGCAGGTAAGCGTAGGTAGATAATCTTTAATTAGCATATTAGCGTAGGTAGATAATCTATAGATAATAGGTATGATTGTAGATTAGCGTTAGTCTGTAGATAATATGTAAGTACGTAGGAATATAATCTGTATATAGGTAATAGATCAGTAGATTAGTTGTAGTTAATTAATCTGTAGTTAGGTAGATAATCGGTAAGGAGGTTGATACTCGGTAGGTAAGTACGTATGAATACAATCTGTAGGTAGGTAGATAATATTTAGATTAATATGTGGATTATCTGCAGGTAGATAATCTATAGATAGGTAGATAATATTTAAATAGGTTGCTAAGTGGTAGTTAATGCATAGGTGATAGCTAAGATGGTAGATAAGCGGTAGAGAGGAAGGTAATCTCTATGCTAATAAGTAAATCATCTGTAGGTAGATAATCGATAGATAGGTAGATAATCTGTAAGTAGGTAGGTAATCGGTTGGTAATAGTTAGGATGGTAGATAAGCGGTATGGAGTTAGATGATCTGTAGGTAGGTAAGTATGGATATAATGTGTAGGTAGGTAGAAGCACTAGGTATGTATGATCAAGTATTATTAGGGTATTATTTTTATTAGAACCGATTTAAATTATTGTTTCTAGAAATGGAATTGATTAGAATCGGTTCCAGATCTGCTCGCCGGATTCTTGGCCACGTTTCGACCCGTAATCCAAACACGTCTGCACTGAGACCGGAGCACAAATGTTACGTGCAACGTTGATCGAATAATGACGTGATATTTCTACGGATTCTGAAACAAGTGTTTCAGATACTTATGTAATCCACTTTTTCAAGGATGTTTGTTAGCATCACCCTCCATTACCTTCTGAAAGATATGAGTAAAATCTAACATCCACCACCTCCAAATAGACAAGACAACCAAGCTATTCCAGCAAATAGAGTTGAAGGGACATCTAAAATCTCTCAATCATTGTTTTAATTCTTGGTGTTGTGAATTAATTTTTTTTTTAGCGGAGTGTAAAGGAAGAAAGTCAAATTGATGAATAGCTATAGTGTTAGAGTGACCACCCATAGGTTAACGAACCGTGACTTTGTACATACATTTCCATTTTAATTACAAAAGAATCCATCCACTACGTGATAAATTACCTCATAAACTTATAATAATAACAATATTTACAATTGTTGTTACAGGAGACTAAGTGTGGGTTATGTGCAATAATATTAAACAGTCTAGACAATGACTTTGTCCTGTGGCAAATCTTAAACCACAGCCAAAACAAGGGCCTCATCTAAATAAGATTCTCCTGTTGAGTTTAATGGGATATGATTGTCATAATCTGTTTTGAACATTTGACCTCAAATTAGACTAAGATCAAAGAGGTTAACTACCCTCAGTTGGACCGTTTCCATGCATCACTTGAAGAAAAAGGCCAGCATTAATTAACCGAAGATGAGGGACCTTTTATAAAGACAATGCCCACCTCATATTGCAAGAGATACCATACAAAAGATTAATAATTTCGCTTGGGACTAATGATTCATCCACCACACTTACCTGATTTAACTCCATTAGATTACAATCTTTTTATAGGAGTTTAGCGAATCACCTAAAGAGAATAAAGATGTCAAACGCAAATGAGTTCGAAACAACATTTAAGGAAAGTTTCTAAAATCAAAGCCAAACAATTTTTACAAACATGCTATTGAAAACTTATTGAAAAATAGAGACTAGAAATAAAAACTAGTAGAAATTTTTTTTCTTATTAAATCAATAAATAAATATTCATTTAAATATAAATAACTTCAAAGATTTGTCAGATTTATATTTCTAAAATAATTATAAACATGAAACACAAGCCACATTACTTATGAGATGATCTAACTCATAAGTAACTACTTCATCACATTTGGCTTGGCACTTCAATGTAAGTGGGGATAGAAATGAGACAAAAGTATAATCCTACTATAGAAACTTATATTAAGACTTCTGTAGTGAGACTTTTGTAGAAACTTGTATATCGATAATTTTAACAGAAACTTGTATATATACTTATTTTTTTAAGACTTTTTAGAGAAGCCTCGACAGAAACTTGTCCAGCAATACTTTACAACAACGTGTCTACAAAACGTGTATAGAAACTTGTCTAGCAAGACTTTTACAGGACCTTGCGTACAATTGTGTATGGAAACTTTTCTATCGAGACTTGCACAAACTTATATGAAAAGTTGTTTATGAAATTTTACAGAAACTTCTTTAGAAACTTGTTTATAGAGACATAAACTTATATACCGATAGTTTTACGGAAGTTTGCATAGAAATTATCTATCAAGACTTTTACAGAAACTTGTATACTGAGACATATGGAAACATGAATATTGGATCATGTGTTTTGATATTTCAATTATACCAGACTTTCAAAGAAACTTGTTTCTTGTGTACATAATATTATACACCCAGACTTAGCTACTTCCCGTACATCATGCACACAGAGTGGTAGTATGGTCAACTACCATGATGTGGCGTATATCTCGACGATTGCGTTCCTCCACTCCCCTCAATTTGCCCTTCTGGCCCCAATACCCGCTGGGGGATTTTCAGCTATATTTTAAGCCTATCCAAGAATTAATCTCGCTTTTTTATTGATCTTATTTAGTGTTAAAAAAAATGAAATTAATTCTCGGACAACTTAATAATCACTTTCACACATTATTTTACTTCAACCCCATCACTTTCTGCAGTGATTCTTTTCTTACAACCACACAGCGTGGGAAGAAAATGTGAATAGACGCGACAGGGGAAATACAAACATATGAAGAAAAGGGGATGAAAGAAATGAAAGCAAAGGGGTTTATGCCCACCCTCGAATTTTTGGATAATTCATATATATATATATATATATATATATATATATATATTGGTTTTTAATGTAATGCTTTTTCTTGGGCAAATGAAAAAAATCTACGTTTTTATGAGTTTTTTTGTAGTCTATTGCAATCGCATCATATTATATTATATATCATTTTTAAAGGTATTATGAAATGGGGGTGCTTCGTTCGCCCCCATATCCCCACTTAATTGTGGCGAGGTGCACCTCCCACTCCCTGCAATGGAAAAAGAATTCGTAATATTCCTAATTTGAAAGTCTAACCTTAGATTCGAATTCAAAAGGCGATTGCTAAATGTCGTTAGACCTCGAGTTCTCCAACCGCGTTCCTTGACATCAGACATAGAAGCCTCGCCTTTAAATCTTATTTAAATCAATCAGATTAAAAAAAACCCCCGATTATTATGAAATTTCCATATCATATTTTCATTCAGAAAAAAATAAATTTCCTTCAAAATTATGTATAATACAATATGATGCAATTCCAATTAAAACAGTGCCTCCCAAGATGGCGGCCAATCTATTTTTCGTTGTAACACCATAGTTAGAAATTTGCCCACATTAAGTAGGCATACATTAAGTAGTATATATATATATATATATATATATATATATATATATATATATATATATATATATATATATATATATATACACTATATAGCATTTGCGTATTTTATTTTTTTTAAATAGAGATATTTATAACAAAACGCCCACAAAATTAAAGGGTGGGCATAAACTCAAAATTAACCGATGTTAGGGATGTTAATGATCTAAATGGGAAAAGGATGTGATTTTAATGATGTAATGTTGTTGTTTAAAAGTTATAAATAGATAAAACGATATTAATGATATATATATATATATATATATATATATATAATGTTAATAATGGAAATGTTTATAGCGTCACACGTGTGAGAAATAAGGTCGGGTAATAAACACAAGTGATCATAAGTACGAACGCGAAAGCACATGTCAGAAATGTGTTCGTGTAAAGAACCTAGGTGCTTCTAAGTGAGACGCGAACACACACGTGAGAAATAAGTTCGTAATACATAAGAACGAACGCAAACAAACCTCTGAGGAATAAGTACGGACAAGAAGACTTTGAAAAATAATTTCGTATAACGAACACAGGTGCTGATAAGTACGAATGGGAAATATTTGTGAGAAATAACCGTGGAACGAACCCTTGCTCGTAAATACGAACGCGAACACAAACGTGAGAATTAAGTCCCAATAACGAATGCAAGTGTTCATAAGTAAGGACGCAGAAACATCTGAGAAATAAGTTCGTATAACGAACACAGATGCCTATAAGTAAGAACATAAACACAAATGTTAGAAGTAAGTCCGATAAACGAACACAAGTGCTCATAAGTATGAATGCGGAAACATATCTGAGAAATAAGTTCGTATTACGAACACAAGTGTTCATAAGTACTAACGCAAACACATTTGGAAAATACGTTTTTATATCAAACAAAGGTGTCTATAGCTAGAGACGCGAACACACAATTTATAAATACGTAATACGTTCGTATAATGAACCCAGCAACTCATAAGTACGGACGTGGATTAAGGTAAGAAATAGGTTCGCATAAGAACACAGGTGCCCATAAATACGGATGCAAATTCACATGTAATAAATAGGTTCGTATAACGAACCCAGGTAATCATAAGGGTAGACGAGAACACATAATATGTGAGAAATAAGTCCTCATAACGAACACAAGTGTTCGTAAGTACGAACTCAAGCACACATCTGATAAATAGATTCATAAAAGGATCACGTTCTCCTAAGTAAGTACGCGAAGACAAATGTAAAAATAAGTTAGAATAACGAACACACGCGTTCATAAGTACGGACGTGGAACAAACCTGAGAAATAAGTTCGTATAACGAACACCTGTCTATAATTACGCAACTGAACACATCTAATAAATAAGTTCATGTAACGAACAGGGGTGTTCATAAATACGGAGGCGAACAAATCTGAAAAAAATCCTTCGTATAACAACACATGTTCCTATGAATACGGACGCGCGCGTATGTGATAAATACTTCTGTTAATAGCACAGGAGCCTATAAGTACGGACACGAACACGAACACACGTCATTAATACGTTTTTATAAAACACACTTAAGTACGAACACGAATATATATCATAAACGGTTCGTATAACTAATTCAAGTGCTATTATACATAACATTGGTGCTCATAAATACGGATGCAAATACACATGTGAGAAATAATTTCGTATAATGAACACAGGGGCTCATAAGTACGAACGCTAGCACAAGTGATAAATAAGTAAGTATAACGAATACAAGTTCTCATAAGTAGGGATGTAAAAATAACTTGAGAACTAAGTTCGTATAACAAATACAGGTGCTCATAAGTACGTACTCGGATATACATGAGAAATAACTGATAATTATAATATTCCCTTAGGGTTGGTACTTTTCTCACTTGATCATATTGTTATCATTATTATTATTTATTATTATTACTAATAGTATTATTAATAATAGTTTTGTCTTCAAGAGATTAGTAACTAATTGAGCTCATTTTTAGTGAAGGTTTAGATATCCGCGACTATTACAACGCCGGTGTTTGAACCCAACCTGAAACTCCAGATTGTTCATCTCCGGCGCTACTCCAGCATGGTCAATGAGCCCAGCTTCTTCCTGAACACTCCATACTCCCTCTCTCACTCCATTTAAAAGTTAGAAATAATGTCTTTCCCTACATGGAAATAATTATATCTCTCAAGTCCACTGTTGTGTTTACACCTTTTTTAGTATTTCCCGATTTGTTTTCAATTACCAACTCTTTCATAACATTCATATTTTCATTTCTTACTCCCTACTTAGTAAATCTTTCCAAAAATGCTATAATGAATATATAAAAAAATACCCCAAATATCGTCACGTAGTAACGTATTAAAATACGATCATAAACCGAAAACAGGAGACCCGATTTCAAGACTATAAAATGACACTGAAATAGAAACAAAGGAGAAAGTCAGAAACATACGCTCAGAGAGAGAGAGAGAGAGAAAGAGAGAGAGAAAGAGAGAGAGGAGGTAGAAAATGAGCGAAAAGCAAATAAGTTCTCAGTCTCTTGGAATGATTTGCCTGAACGAAAAGATTTATTAGAATCTCCAGCAAAAAAAACACCCGAAGAAAACTTGAATAATTTAGAGCCATTTTCCAGTTACGATATTTTCCCCTATTAATCCCATTCTTAATTTTCAAACTGTTAATTTTCAAAGCAATCCACCTTGTCAAAAAGTTTAAATTTTATTAATGGTCCTCAATTCGAAACTCAAAATTTATTGGTGGAACTGTTTAGCTGTTGTCTTTTTTTTTTCTTTCTTACATTTTGAAAATACAATTCATTCTCAGGGAGAAGGAGAATGTCGACCAGAAAATGGAAAGTCTAAAAGAAAGGAAGGTGGTTACCGACATGAGTTCGTGACGTTAGAATTAATGGACTTAAAATGTGGGGTGGATGTGTTGAATACTCAAAATTCTGCCATTAGGTTGGCGCTGCTTTGCACGAAAAAGAAGCTTCCTTGAATGTACGGCAACTTGAAGCGGGGGTTTTCTTCTTTCAATAAGAGATCATTATTATCATTTTATGGGAAATGAGAGACATTATCATTATTTTCTTATAGATACGTATTTGGGGTTGTAAGAAGTTATGTGTGTGAAGGATCCATGGCGTAAAGTTCTGCCTCACGATCAGGGGATGTTTGGTGATCTGGAGTGTACAACCTCCTGTCAGAGTGTTTGTAAGACATCTCCGCCTAACATAAATCATCGTTAGAAACTAAAGGAAGATCACAAATATTGGGAAAAAAATCGAACTCAATTCCGTCATCTTCAGTCATGGACGGAGAGAGTAATGAACTGATGTCGTCAAGTTGGCCTGCTCTAAGAGTACTCAGGAGAGATATCCACTGTTCAGAATCGCTTAATGATTGCTGAGTGTGTTCAGGCAGTGCATCCCAATTATCTACATCCTGAGTTAAGATTTCGTCACCTCGATCTTCAACTCTAGCAACTTTACTGATTAATTTTCCTTCAGTGTCAAATTTTCGTTTCTTTCCTTCCTGAACCATGTGAACTTCTTATTCGGTGTTTTACTACTAGTGAACTTTACTATCGAGCTTAATTAGCTCAGGTTCTGACTACGCCATGACAAGAGATGACTAAACGTGTTGGCAACCTTCTGCCTTATGGCCTTTAGGACAATTAGACGATTTAGGTTCTACCGTAGAACGTACGTTGGGCTCCGCTACGCTTCTGTCTCTCGTCTTTATACCAGCGATTCGTTAAAGAAATTAACTTACTCCCGAACAGGACGTAAAGAACAGTTTTAAAACCAATGAAGACAAGCTAAAATTCACCTCCGTTCCTCTGTTCATTGATGTTACGGATAATTTGACCGAAATTATAATCATAATCCTCAAATTAATATTAAAAAAATAGAAAAATACCAGGCAATGGCTTTGCCACTCCCTCCTATGGGGGGAGCTTGCGCTTCGCTTTTAAGATTAATTTTAAAAAGGAACTCCAAACTAAATTTCTCCCCTTTCAAAATATCACGTTGCTAAAATATAGAGTTATAGAAGATATATAAAAATAAATTTTCTGAACTTCTTCATTTGTAATTCTTTGGGTTTTAAAAAATTCACAAAATTTCGATACAAATATTGATTTCTGAACTTCACCCTTTTGTTTTTTGATATTATAAAAGAATTATTAGAAATAACTTTGATAAAAAACATGTCATAACCAAACTAAGATGAATTTATTATTCAAATACTCCCAAAAATCCCCTTCTTAAATTATAGAGTTAGTAATGATGATGATAATAATAATGATTACTAATAACTCTGATTATCGTAAATAACTAATTATCAGAAAGTCTCCGTTAAATACACTATTTCATTCATTAATCACTCTAATCCATAACCTTATATTTTAAGAACGAGATTTTTTGAAGGTTTGAATAAGATTTTTTCTTTTAGTTCGGTTGTCACCTAAGTAGATTTCAATTTGGTATCAAAGTTATTTCTAATAATTCCTTTATAAGAAGAAGAACAACAAGAACAAGAACAAGAACAAGAACAAGAGCAAGAACAATAACAAGAAAAAAACAATAAGAAGAAGATGAAGATGAAGAAGAAGATGAAGATGAAACAGAAAATGAAGATGAAGATGAATATGAAGAAGAAGATAAACATGAAGAAGAAGATGAAGAAGAAGATTAAGATGAAGATAAGGCTGAAGAAGAAGATGAAGATGAAGAAGAAGAAGAAGAAGAAAAGGGTGTTCAGGGTGTTAAAATAAAGTCTATAAAGGGGATTAAAAAAGGCGGTTAAGATTAGCAAATAAGGCCGTAGGCCACACCCCGCGGGGGTTCCTGTGTAACCAAGCTCTTCCTGTTAAGGACGAGAACAGCGGCTTGTTAAATTATAAATATATTACGGATTAGCTTGTAAACTCCTTATTAAGGCAGCTTCACGAAACTTCTATTATATTTCCCCAGATGAATAACTCGTTAATTTTAAGGTTAGAAATAACCTAGCAACCCCTTAGAATCAGTGTGCATGAATAAAGGACACTTGTATGACTACTATACTCAAATAGAGATCTTTGTTACGTCAGGCTTACGTCATGGGATACGCGAGATCTCATAAGTAACGTAATATTACCTGATACTATTATAATTATTGTTATTGTTATTATGAAAAGATAAATACTATTATTTACCTTTAGATTATTTAAATACTGAGTAAGTATAGCGAATTCCAGTTTATTGCATTTCTTTAACCAGCTGATTCGTACATATGTGTAAGTGCGCTGTTTGTATGATTGGTCCTAAGGGTTTTCAGTTTTCCTATAATTATTTTCAAAAGCTAGTTCAACCTTACCAATAGGGAAAAGATGGTGTTAAATTCAGTCATAAGAATAATGACTAAATAACAAACTATCTAAAATCAGATTCTAGTTTCTTTGAATCAATTGAGTGTTTGTTTTCCAGTAGCGAATAAAACCCCACCGGAATAGTAAAAAGATAACAAAGCGGCTTAACCCAGAGCACCTGAGTTTCTATTCTAAAACCCTAATGAACAACACACAAATTCATAAACCTATCCCACCTGAACCTACTCATGAAAATACATGTTCGTTCACACGAACGAAACAGTAAATACTCTTAAACTAAACATCCGTAAATACGAACGAAATAATACTCTTATGAGCAGATGAATCCTTTGAGATTGAAATACAACCTTAAATTTGGTTCTTGGAATGTCAAGACCCTTAGCGACAAGCCAAATTCTGACAGACCTGAATGAGCGACAGCAATTGTTGCGAGTGACCTCAGCAAACAAAACATCTCTGCATTCAGCTAAACTCGCTTTCTAATGATAAACAGTTAAGAGAGATTGATGGTAGATATAGGAGTATATACTGGAAAGGCAAGAAAGTCACCGAACCGCTTCTTTATGGTATGGATTTGCGATAAAAGCATGTCATCAACCAACTGAGTGAATACCCAGCAAGCATCAAAAAAGGCCTGTTGCAGCTTTGTCTAAAGCTAGCCAACAGTCAACAATTCATTTTATTCAATGCCTGCTTACCCCCCTCCCCTCCCCTTATACTAGAGCCATCTACAATGAAACCATCTCTAACAACAAAAATGAGGAAAAGTTGGTTCTTCTAGGCGACTTCAATACCAGAGTTCGTCGCAAGTTCAAACTTTAGGGTGTTGTCATCGTTAAGCATGGACCGGGCAGCGCCCCATGGTAGATGGTAATGACTGCTAGATTTATTATAGACTCATTAGATCTTTCATGTCGTTCAAGAACCCACCAAAGTACACAGCGTAAGAAACAACACAGCATAAAGATGAAAGTGTCTTTCTTCAGCAGTTGACAAATTTGTTGAAGAATTCCAACAGTCTTGGAGAGAAATTATCTCACTTAAACCTGACAACAACATATAGAGATTAAAGCGACTTGAAAATCAACATTTTAAATATATGCAAAGCTACGGTTTGATCTAACGAAGACTGTTGAATCCATTAACCGTAATGTTCTATGGAAGATCTTATCCCGTTTTACATGTCCTGACAAAAAGTCCTCAACATCCTCAGAATGCTACACAATGACATGCTGGATACTATCCTCTGCAATGGGGTTATGACGGACCAAATCGAAGTTAGTACCGGAGTTAGCAGGGATAAGGCATTGCGCCTACTCTGTTTTCACTCTTCTTGGCTACTGTCTTCTATATCACTGAAAGAGACTTACTTGTAGCGGTTCAACTTACGTACCGCACTGGTGCCAAGCTATTCAACCATAACCGCCGAAAAAAACCCAATAAAACTACAAACACCTCCATCGTGGAGCTACAGTACGCAGAGAATACCTCTACCAAGCCATTTGCTGAAGAAGACCTATAGGATATATATAGTAAATGACTTCATGGAGATCTACAACACAATTGGTCGGAAACTTAGCACGAGAAAGACCAAGGTACGCCTCCACCTAATACCGCAATACTCACCCTCACTATCACTCCAAACGGTGTACTTACGGATAGCTCTGAGTGCTTCTTTCACCGTGGCTGCTTCCAGTCACACTCAGCGGATATCTCCACTAAAATACAAACATCACATCTCCCACGCTAGTGTAGCTTTCGAACAACTTCGGCAGAGTATTCGTTGAACACAATATCCATAATAAAACTAAAATTTCTGTCTAGAAAACCGTAGGAATTTTAACACTCACGTTTGGTGCCGAATCATGGGTACCGTTTGTCTGCTACATCAAATCCCCGCAGAAATCCCACCAGCGATTTTTTCCCGACTCCTCGGCATCTCTTGGCGCGACAGGTGCACCAACACCCGAGTGCTGTAGGAGACCCATTCCTATGGTATTAAAACTATGGTCGCCCATCATATACTCCAGTAGACTGGCCACGTTATCAGGATTTCGGAAAATCTTCTCCCAAAACAGGTTCTCTACACTAAACTGACCAACGGCACCGGTCTCGCGGTGGTCGGAGGAAAGTTACCAAGGTATTGTCAAACGTAGCCGGGCCTAATGTGGCATCAATACGGACTAATAGGATATGGTTAGTCCAGTTCTTTATAAGTACATAGAGAAATAAAATTGCTGCTGGACTTCATTATCCTGAATCTGGAAGAACTGTGAAACTCGAGGAGAAGAGAACACGCCAAAACAACGCACAGGACAACACAACACGAACGACCAACTGTAAAGTCGTGACAACTCATGCACTCACAGTCACTGTAAGTGTAAATCATGCAATGATATTATCAGTTACATAATTGCACACTAATCTTAAATCTCACCCTATGATGAATGAACGTGAAGAGAATGATACGCGGTATTTTGAGATCACGTGAAGAAGAATATAAATGATGCTAAGGATATCAATTAATTAAAAGGTGGAGCTTACGCATACGATGTATAGTGTTGTAAATGATGTTTATAACGTATATTATAATAAATAATTAAATGTTGTAAATTATATAATGGTAATGATGTAAATAAAGTATAAATAACGTTTATGAAGATAAGGATGTTTATGATGTTAAGGATGGACAGTTAATAGGACAAAATTAACTGCTAGAATAAAATCTACAAATTGTGCACATGTACACAAGAATTAAAGTCACATGTATAGAGAAAATATCTATAAGATAACAAAATTTTACTTTCTACTTTTTAAATTAGACAAAACGCATATATAAAGAATAAAAATAAAGGATGAGTGCAAATGAAAATAACAAAAATTTATATTAGGAAATTTGAGAAATATCAAAAGACCAAAACGGCAAAATGTTAAAAAGGAACAATTTTATTATTATAAAAAGAACACAAAAATATAAGGGAAAAACAAAGTTAAAAACATGAAAGAAACTAAGAAAAAACAACAATAGAACAAAGATATCTTTACAAAACTAGGGCCAAAATATAGAACAAAAATAGTAAAAACATAAGGCAAAAAAAATTCAAAGAACAAAATAATAGTTTATTATGAATCTAGGTAAAAGGTATCAAACAAAAAAAAGAACAGTAACACAAAATGAAGAACAAGGAACAAAGAACAATAACACAAAAAGAAGAAGAAGAAAAAAAATAATAAATAACGAACAATATTTTATAAAATTAGACAAAAGATAAAATAAAGAACAGCAAACGAACAAAAAAAGTTATTATCTGGTTCTGATTGCTTTTAATTCGTATCAGCACCGAAAACTTCGCCAGTTTCTATTATAAATGGCGAACACTCAACCAGACGTTTATCCGTTGTGTCTGAACCGATATAATGGTGTTGAGGAGGATCCAATCTTTCACTAAGAGGATCTGATCGCCTTAAGGCCGCGATTCAATCCTATTCCCTTCGTAGGGGCTGTGATAGGAAGAAGGCTGTGTAGGGGAGAGTAGGAGAAAAGATCAGGACAAAAGACGTTCAGGATAAAGATGTGAGATGACAGAGTTCTAATGTATGAGCAAATACGGTCTATCTGAACTAAACTTGCTAGAAAAAGTCTTTAGCCCGAACACAACTCCAATAATAAGCATGTGCATGGACAACCCAGGAATAAAGATCGACGTAAAGGCAAATAATAATGAAAAATAAAAACAAATATAAAAGTGAGCTTAGACAAACCAAACTCATAAATTTTGGTTAGGGATGTTTGTACGTATGTCTGTATCCATTTATGAATGTCATTTTATACATATATGTAAGTGTTTTGACAATTCTCAAAAGCAAAAACGTATATGTAAATGTGTATGGTCTTGATAAGTGTACGTGTTTGGAATGCGGTAAAAGAAATAATGATATTTTAATAATGTAAATCCAATACTATTTTCTTTAGATAAAACATCGCCGAAAATCAACTATGAATAGAAATCAATTTAAATGACCGTTAAAGTTCGTTATTATTTTAACTTATTCAAATAATTATGCTTAGTAGATCGCGAAAGGAAGAAAAATATATTTAAGATTAATTTTATATTTATTAGGAAATCAATGGCTGAGAAGAATGAATTAATATTCGATATAAATCATTGAATTCGAGAAAGGATCATTTGATGATGCCCCTATATCTATATAAATATATGATAGTTAACATTTAAATATAGGAATGGTGAAACAATATGAGTATATATTGGCAAATGACATATGATAAGGAATAAAGTGACATAATAACATGCGGACGCGTGGTTCAACATGAGTTTTTGCTTTGGAAGTAAACATGTATACGTCTATAGATAGTAAATAATAACAAAGACGATGCCAATATTAAGATACAAGAATTCAATTCATAATTAGAAGAAAGAAATTTAAATCATATTTGGGGAGGACAAATATTTAAAAGGGAACAGAAATTTGAGGATGAACGAGCATAAATACTTTATTGATTTATAAAAAAGACGAAATAAATAGAGACGAAAGATTTCTGAAACTACCATATAAATATATTAATTAAAAGGAATGATTTGAAAGTAATTTAATTAATAAGGAAATAAATATTTCAAACATATGGAAAAGTGGAGCAAGTGATGTTAATAAAGCATATAAAGAAAAGGATGAGGAAAACAAGAGGTCGTAATTATGCTGATATTAGTGAAGGAAAAGTTGAAAGAGGTCAAGGAAATTAACGATGAAAGATGAACAAAGAAAGGAATAAGAATTTTTTACCATATGCATACACACATACACACACATACTCTCTCTGTGTGTCTCTCTCTTTCCCCCTCTGTCTGTCTGTCAGTATACGGTCTACTGTTTACTTTCTCTCTCTCTCTCTCTTTCTCTCTCTCTCTCTCTCTCTCTCTCTCTCTCTCTCTCTCTCTCTCTCTCTCTCTTTTTCTCTCTCTCTATCTCTCTCTCTCTCTCTTTCCTATCCCTCTCTCTCCCCCATCCCTCTCTCTCCTGGATCTCTCTCTCTTTCTCTCTCTCTCTCTTTTTCTCTCTCTATCTCTCTCTATCTTGCAAAAAAGCAAACCGAATCCTAGGATATATTGCTCTGAATTTTACTTTCAAATCGAAAGATATAATCCTGCCACTATACAAATCGCTCGTGCGCCCACACCTCGAATACGCGGTCCAATTTTAGTGTCCCTCCCTAAACAAGGATATAGCGCAGTTAGAAAAAGTGCAACGTCAGGCTACTAAACTAGTTCCCGGAATCCGAAACAAACCGTACGAAGATATACCCTGCTCATTAAACCTACTATCCCTTGAACGTAGACTATTACGTGGACAATTGGTCGAGGTATTAAAAATCTTAAAAGGATTTAATAATATTGATTACAATAGTGTAAATATAAGGTAGTAGGAGCATAGAAGAAAAGGTCCTACGAAATAAAGAGTTGGGAATAAAATGAAGTGAGCAATAAAAAGATGCCAGTGACGCCCCCTTGCATGGAGTGAATGGGAATTCCCTTTTTCTTTTTCTATCTGTCCTTTACCTATATCATTTTCATCACTAGCGGGCGAAACCTGCGGGAGAAGAGAGTACTGTCCTATCAAACCCGCCTTCCCACCTGGTTCGAAAAAGCGTGTGCGTGTATTTGAGGGATAGCTGAACCTGCATGTCAAGGGTACACATGTAGATAATTGTGTATCGTATGAGTGAAATCCTGCCACTATACAAAGCGCTCGTGCGCTTTACACCCTACATCCTGCTCATAAACATCTCCACCCTGCTGCACCCTACTCATATGCCCTACACCCTCTTATTAACATATACATCCTGCTACACCCTACTCATACACTATAGACCCTACTTATGAAATATACACCGTACACCCTACTCATAAACATCTCCACCCTGCTCCACCTTACTCATCCAACCTACATCCGACTCATAAACATTTACACCCTACTCATAAACATGTACATCCTGATACACCTTACTCATACACCAAACACCCTACTCATTAACATATACACCCTGATATACCATAATCATAAACATATACACCCTTCTCATATATCCTACTCATAAACATTTACACCCTGCCTACTACCTACTCATAAATATCCAAATACTGCTACACCCTACTCATAAACATTTCCACCCTGCTGCACCTTACTCATCCCCCTTACACTCTTCTTATAAGCATCTACACCTTACCACACCATACTCACCCACTCATAAACATCTACACCCTACTCATAAACATCTCCACCCTGTTGCTCCTTATATATCCACCCTACACCCTATTCATATGCATCTACACGCTGCTACACCCTATCATAAACATGTATATCCTGCTACACTCTACAACCTACTCATTAACATCTACCACCTGCTCCACCGTACTCATAAACATCTACATCCTGCTACACCCTATTCATACACCCTACACCCTTCTCATATGCATCTCCACCTCGCTACACCCTTCTCATCCCCCCTACACCCTACTCATAAACATCTACATCTTGCTATACCGTACTCATACACATATCTACCCTGCTGCACTCTACTCATCCACCCTACACCCTACTCATAAATATCACCCTGCTACCTGACTTTAGCGCCCAAAGGAAATGCGTTAATTTCGAATATCGACCAAATTGAAGGGAGGGAAAAATCCTTTGGTATGTCGTTTTCCACTTTTGGGTTGTGTTTGTCTTGGCTCAAATTGGCCCGGAGAAGAAAAATGATGGATAAATTGTGGGAAGATAATGTTTTGGTAAAGTCTGGTCCTGGTTTTAGGTACGGGGATTCCTTGACGACGATTTAAATAGTTAGAATAGTTCCCCGGTCGCATTAAAACATTGGTATTTGAAAGCTTCTAAGGATATCATCAGGTGATCTTGGATTTATTTTCCTTCAGTTGTTTATTTTGGTATTACGCTTTTGGGGGGTTGCTTTTTTGCGTCTTTCAAAGGAATGGTTTATTTGATTCAATATAATAACATTTCGGTAATTTTTATTTTTATTTGCCATTGAGATATATTAATATATTTTATTACCTTTGTGTCGATTTTTGGCCCCCTTTTAGGCTCAAATTTTTCGTAATTTCGGTTTTTATTTTAGTTGGGTGTTTATTCTTTATTTTCTCTGTCTCATGTTTTTTTTCTATTTCGTGTCTCCGTCTACCTGTTTTTGAGTGTGGTTAGCTATGTTTCTATGTGACTGAACATCATCCTCTCCCTCTTTCTAACCCCCCCATATATATATATATATATATATATATATATATATATATATATATATATATATATATATATATATATAAAATTATGTCTGTTTTATTCCGAGTATTTTTGTGTTTTCTCGGACTGGAGCAAATTAGGGGGCTTAATTTATTCCAAGACTCCTACTCGGGACCTTTCTAGACGTCACCTGTGCAAGTTAATTACTTAATGGAATTCTATCCTATTTTTCCGCCTACCTGTTTTCCAAAGACGATGGGAAGGTTTCTAGAATGTAATAAAATGGTTTAAATAATTGGTAATTTATAGAATTTGCTAATCAGAGTTCGAGACCCAACTCTCGAACTTGAATAGATCAACTGAACCCAAACAATTCATATTTTCGAGGCTTAGTACTCGCTTTTACATACCTATTCCTTGATTTGGTGTGTTGTTGCCTTTTCGTCGCTACGTCCCTCAAGGAAGTTGGGTGTCCTCCTCTATTTCAGGTTGTGTGTGGGTTTGCGTAATTACATAGCTGTTAACCGTTATTTTACCATTCTATTCGTTAGTTCAATTCTTCCTAATCGTACGCTTTGAACTTAAATGTCACGGTCCCCATTAAAGAGGAGTCTTGTAATAACCGAATTCCTACTTTCACTTTTTTTAGGAAGTTCGATGGCTTCATAGATTCTGTTTATCAACAACTTAGATTCTCTATTGGGCTCAAATCTGGCGAATTTTCGGGCTAGGATTCCAAAGGTTCGATGATATTTTAAGTCAAGAACTTTGTTATTGCTTTTGCTTTGTGAAAAGGTGCGTCATCATGCTGAAAAATACAGTTATCATCCTTAAATTGATCCTGAAATGTTTGGATAAAAGTTGTTGATGAAGCACGCTTTGGGGGGAGATGAAACCGTACGTGCTCCAGATCCCTTAGATTTGAAGCAGACCCAATCAGCGAGTGTGTCCAGATGCTTCACCGTTGGCATAACACATGACTCGTGAACGCGCACGCCATTATCTTCTTCTCACAAGGGTCTTCCAGAAGAGTCAAACAGGCTTCATTAAAGAAGATCATTTTGCATCAGTCTTCATCACTACATTCTTTATATTTCCTACAAAAGTAGAGCCTCTTCGTAAGGTTCTTCGTGGCGAAAAGAAGCTTCTTTGCAGCTTTTCTCACTTTGCGACCTTTGAAGTAAAACAACCAGATCCTTGATCTGAGACCTTACCAGAAGGCTACCTTGGCGCAGATCTGAAGTATTATTGAAGTTATTAATGATCCTAAAGATCCTGCTCCTTGATGCAATACGATGCAATACCCTTAGCAACTATCTCCTTGCATTCCTCCAAATAATTTTCTTAACTCTATGAAGAACGTAACACAAAAATGCCGCTGTGTTTTTAAAAGCACTGGATATTTTTAATATTGTATCACAACAAGTTCTTTTTTCCTTTTTGAACTCTAGCCAAAGATTGACACGTGAGAAGAATATCTTTCCGAACTTCTCCGATGCTGTAGGTGCAGGTTGCAATCGTACTTTTATTACATGAGAAACATTTGCATGAATCTTTGAACACATAACAGGGAGCCCGCAACTAAGGCCCATGGGGGACACTTACCCCGGCATGGAAACGCCGAGACAGGTAGCCAACTGTCTCATAAAGGGTTACATTTTATCTCTACTTGATCAAAGGTTGCTACACCCTATTTTCACTCATAAGCCCCCCTTTACTCTCTGTAATACTATATATATTTTTAGTATACATCGATTTCAATGACTCTCTATGTAAACTTATATTTATGGTTTCATGGCATCATAGGTAGGTCAATGGCAATGAACGTTGTGATGGTATGCGGTTACCATAGCAATGAGTTGCGATCTTCCCACTGCATCGGGCACGCCTGAGACATGGTCTTCATCCATAGCAAACAACCGTTCCTTAGACGTATCGATGTCATGTGAAGATCACGACTCATTGTTATGGTAACCGCAATTCGTGACATTAATGTATATATGCATCAATTGCTAAATTGCCATCCAGGGACGTAGTTTTTGAGATACCCATCTTCGAAACATGATAATAAGAAATCAAGATTTTACTCTTCAATGTTTACAGTTGCTGTTAAATTTTGAGGTTGGACCGTCTTGTCTCGATTGTAATGTGGCTACCATTACATGAAAGTTGTTATCAAGTAGGCCAATGTTTTTTTTGCTTTTATGTCAATTGTTTTATGTAATTTGGGGTAATTTGGTATTTTGTTATCTTAATTAGTCATGGATTACTTTTTTCTTTTATCAAGCTACCAAAGCCTTTCCCCAGGGTGCAGATACAACAGAATTGAATCCACACAAAATACCAGGGGTACTGGAGAAAGGCAGAGGCAACAAAAGGAAACAGGCCCCTAGTAAGCCCAAAAAATGAATGAGGAATTACTGTAATAAATAAACATTTAATCGAGACTTAAATGTTGAGATGTTAGGAGAAGAGACAATATCCTTGGGTAAATTGATGGCAAAATTTGACCAATGAAGGAACAAAACAGCGAGAAAATTGCAAAATCATTAATACTACGAGTATGCCTTGTCACACGGACAGGATTGAAAGGTCCAGGCAAGACACTATGTAACGGATGCTGATTATTATTGAAAACCTTAAATAAAACACTAAGTGCGCCAACTTGCCACCGATGGTACAAATCAAAGGAAAGCTCAGGAGAGATGCACTTAATAGAATTTAAAGCTCTATCCAGCAACGTCAAATGGGAGTTGGCCGCAGACATCCAAATAGGAGCTCAGTACTCAAAATGAGGCAAGATGAAAGCATAAAAATATTTTATTACTGTGGAGTCAAAACCAAAGTTTTTAAAGCATTTATGAAGTAAGCTCGTCTTCTGGGCAATTGATGAAGATAAGAAACCGATGTGCTTCTCAAAAGTAAGCTTAATTAAAAAATACCCCCAATAAAAGCAAACTAGAAACTTCATCAACCTGTTCACCAGAAATATGCAAACAGGGATGAGGTGGATCCAATATACGGGATCTGCTGATAGTAATAGAATACGTTTAGCTAGCATTAAGTTTCATGCCCCAAAGTTGACACCAATAAGTGATCCTAGCCAAATCTTGGTTATAGGACGCAGTAACTTGACCTCTGTTACTAGGAGAGTTAATAGAGGAGTAAAGTGTAGTATCATCGGCATAAGATACAAGGTTATTTTCAAGATAAGTGCCCATATTGAAAGTAAAAATAATAAAAAAACAAAGGACTAAGGACACTGTCTTGTGGAACACCAGAAACAACAGGCACTGAAGCAGAAGAGATATCATCGAAAATTACACAATGAGATCTAAATTATTTAAGAAGTTCGTAAAGATTTTAAGAAGATTTCCATCTATACCAAGAAGTTCCAACTTATGGTTTACCACGTCAAAATTAGAACTCAGATCAATAGTAACGACTCGAGATTCAAACCCACTGTCCAGAAAAGACTGCATCTCATGATAGAGAGTCAAAAGTGCATCACAAGTTCCCAAACCCTTACGGAATCTAAATTCAGAATCAGGAAATAAATTAAAGTTTTCACTTCACAGTATTTGGATAGCCGCTTAGCCAAAACACGCTCAAAAATCTTGGATATAATAGGTGTAATAGATATGGGGCGGTATTCAGAAGGAGAAGTTGAAGCTGAAGTAATTTAATTATATTGCAAGTGACTCTTCTATGTAGAATGTCTAATAAACATGAATACGAGCTGAAACAGGGTCACTGGATCGGAAAATAGCATTCCACTGAAGTCTCTCAATTTCATGAGAAACATTATCCCAATTAACACGAGACTTAAGATAAACCCGACAGGAGATGGTGATATCAGGCACAATAATGTCTACACAAATTTTACAGCTGATGGCATTATGGTCATAAGTACCAATGGGAGCAAGGCCAGAAGCTTCAACGACTCCTGAACATCAGTTTAAATAAGATCCAGGCAGTTACCAGAATTGTGTGTAGGTCCACGAATTAGTTGTTCACAACCAGACAAGTTCGAGAAATCCAAAGTAGCAAAACCATTTCTATTTGTTGGAGATACAGAATCCAACCATTCTTGGTCATGTGCATTCAGATCTCCAGCAAAGATAAAGGGAGCTTTAACATCTACTGATTATATTGACGCCATGGCAGTTAAAAGGCAGTCATTATTCGCAGTAGGATTTCTAGAAAGACTAAATATATAAAGATTATTATATTGACTGGAGACTTTAACAAGCTGCATCTCATGACACTGGCAAACAAACTTGGTGAAGTGTTGGGCACTATAGCCTGATCTGATATACAGTGCCATTCTACGGGCACTGGGAAAGTGATCTCGTCTAATAAGTATCGGTTTGTCGAAGTGAAGTATTGGTAGCTCAGAGATTTGTCTAAAATTAGAGACAAGTCTCTCTGAGCAGAAGACAACATCGTAGTTAGCGGCAGCCAACGAAAGGTCCTTTAAGTTTTTGTATAGCCCACGGATGTTTGAATAAAGAACACAGCAACTATTAGGGAGGTGCCGGCGTGGGCCAGGATTACACTCCCCATCACCACAGAGCAAAGTCATTAAAAATATATATAGTAAATATAAATAATCCATAAACTAAAAAAATCAAACGATGGAAATGAAAAGTCAGCCCAGGAGGAGCCATCACATCTAGGTAAGGCAAAAAAAACCCCTCAGAGAACATCACATCTAAGAGGGAATAGTAAAGATGGATTTTCAAGCAAAGCAGTAAAGGAAGAGAAGAAAGAGAAAAAGCAAGAAAAGAACAATCTCCTAAGAAATCCACCAGACAGTGTATGTCTTCTTCTTCAGTCTCGCTAAAACCACTTTGAAGAAAGAAAAAAGGAGATTGTAGGGAAGGAGCTGTATAGCACCATGACAGCAGGGAAGGGAAGAAAACGGACAACTGCCTCTTCACCTTTGCCTAAAAAAGGCAAAACCTACAAGGCAGAGGTGATTTGGATTTAGAGTTATCTTCCTCTAGCCTTTACCTAAAAAGGCCTATGCCTATTTTTATAATCGTGTAATACATTTAATTTTTCCAGATGGACATACGAAAATATCTTAAATCTTTGAAACAGAACCAGATGAAGGAGTAATCAGCAAGAAGCAGAAAACGAGAGATTTGACAGCGACTAAATCCAACTGAAAAGTATTGATAATACTGAAAATTGGTCAGACTTTAATGATAGGCTTTTTCTGCTTACAGTACCCCCCTCGTAGAGAGGACCCTGTGTACTGTGTAGACTGTAACTCTTGATACATGAATGAGCTTGGACATCCTCCTGACCTAAGTGCAAATTAGGGAAACCCTGGGTTGACATAAACTCTCCGATAGGTCGTGGGACAGTTGTTGGTGCGTTTTCCCCTCGTCCCCTCTTACCGCTACTTTACCTTATTATTATTAGTTATTAGTATTAGCATTATTATTTCTGTTATTATCGTTCTTCTTATTATAATGAATTATTATATTCATTATTATTTCGTAGTAGTATTTATTAGTATTAGCATTATTATTTTTGTTATTATCGTTCTTCTTATTATAATGAATTATTATTATTATTATATTTATTATTATTTCGTAGTAGTATTTATTAGTATTAGCATTATTATTTTTGTTATTATCGTTCTTCTTATTATAATGAATTATTATTATTATTATATTTATTATTATTTCGTAGTAGTATTTATTAGTATTAGCATTATTATTTTTGTTATTATCGTTCTTCTTATTATAATGAATTATCATTATTATTATAATTATTATTATTTCGTAGTAGTATTTATTAGTATTAGCATTTTTATTTTTGTTATTATTGTTCTTCTTATTATAATGAATTATTATTATTATAATTATTATTATTTCGTAGTAGTATTTATTAGTATTAGCATTATTATTTTTGTTATTATCGTTCTTCTTATCATAATGAATTATTATTATTATAATTATTATTATTTCGTAGTAGTATTTATTAGTATTATTTTACTAGCAAAAATCCGCCCTACTGGCGTTTTTTGCTAACCCTGACGCGTTTGTTAAATTCGCTCGCAAAATTAAGAAAGTGTGCGAAAGAAAATGGTTTTTTTTTCACAACACAGTCCAAAATTGGTGTGCAAGAAAAAAATCATTTCACACACACATACACACACACACACACACACGTTAGGATATCATAATAAGATTTTGATTATTTATTAAGTATTAGAATTATTATTATTATTATTACCAACTCATTATTACCGGACATTGCAAAAGTCATGTTATACTCTTTACGACCCTCACAGCAAATGGCACAATGATAGTTTTGATGCAGTTGAACACGTTTTAGTGCTGTGAAGCTCTTCCATAAACAACGATTCCGGTCACTTTTAATTATAGTTGAGGTTATGTGTCTACTGATGTGCCAGCTTACAATAGAAACTGCATTTATTATCAATTTTTGTATGAAATATGAATGTGTCAACGAAATATTAGTAAAAAAACAATCAACACCTGCAAACTTGAATGAATATGGTGGCGGTTTGTTGACATATGTTTCGTGAAGTGTTGCCTGTCTACGTATGTAGCTTTCATACCCTACAGTGATAACTTAAGAACATTTTAGCTACCTATACATAAACTTTATAATTCAGTGAATTGTAGTATACTGAATCCATTGGCAATGGCTGCGAAGAAGCAACCGAATACCCCCGTTCAACTTGACGGTGAAGGCCCGCTATGCGAGAAGGTGTACCTGTCCGGAGAAAGCAGAAAAATATAATTCAACTAATCTCTGATTAGATATATGAACTGAAGAGAGAACTGCGTCAAAGAGACAAGCGTATTGAGCTGTCGAAGCGTGAGGTAGAATGTTTGAATCGTACAGTTGCCAAACTAGAGGAGCGCATCGATAGATCCGATGCCTATGAACGTCGTGATACCATGTTGTTCGCTGGCGAACAGATTTCACCTGCTCAAGAGGGCTAGAACTGTTGAAGAGATCATCTGCAGTGTGATAAAGGAAAAATCGAAGCCGAACGTAATGCGAGCAGTGATTTCAGTTGCCCACCGCCTTGGTAAGAAACCAGCAACACAGGGGCTAGATCAAAGGGCTATCACTGTCAATCTCCTTCGTAGCGATCTTAACCGTGATATCTTATACGCCTATGAACAGCTAAAACCTAATAAGCTATACATTAATGAGAGCCTTACCCCTACCAGAAACACCATTATGTACACTAGCGGCCATAATATAAGGGTCAGTAAGAACAAGTGTATTTAAATATTTATTATAGAAGTTTAACAAAATGTTTAGACTATATATTATACACATATTTAGATATATCTAATATCTATCTTTCCTGGAAATTTCAAGTGAATGAAATAAATATTTCGTAAGTTATGAGGAAATAAACAAACTATCTTCCAAATTGCAGTGCCCAAAAGTTAAGGGTCACTTAGAAAAACAATGTAAAATGGAACAAGAAGAAAAAAGATACCCATACTATTAATATTTTGTGAACATCCTTTTACTACCAATGACCTCCCGACATCTGTTACCACAGGACTGAATTAATTTCTTGCAAAATGATGGGGTAATATTGTTCCATTCGATTTACCGATTGTCATCTGCTGAATGAAATAGACAAAACAAGCCGAATGAACCTGAAAAGTAATTCTGAACTCTGAATGGATTGACGATAATATTTTTTATTTATTTTTACTAAGTTTTTACAAATATAAACATCGTTCTGGAACTCTAGACATAGGCTAGCAAAATAATACACAAATTTTTGTCAACAAACAAAGATATCCAATGCGATTCAGTTCGATGGCTGCTGCCCAGATTAATGATATAAGCTGCTGGCAGAATTAAAGGTAGACATAGCTGAGTGTCTCTCGCAAAACAGCAATGAACAACTCGTTTTGTATTTTTATTTCGATCAAATAGTTATTCTATTTCTATTGCATTCATTTTATTAAAAATAAACTAGTAAGTTTCTAGACTTATCTATTTCAATAAGACTGAAACTCTGCATATATAACAAAGGATACCGGGTCTATTAATGAAGACCTGAACTGTAACTGTATTGATAATGTGACCTGTTGTATAGGATTAGAGCATTCTTCAAAACAAGTAGTACTCTTGTCCTGATTTAGGTTGATACAATAAATATTTTTATTTTTTAGAAATTGTCCATACGTATGTCCAATACTCTTTCTACCTCCAATACAGACTAAACCAAAAGGTATGGTTCGATAACTCCCTGGGAGTTCAACTTGTTTACGACAAGATGAAGAGCATGTGATGAGTTATTTTGTAGACAAATTAAAACATTGATAGTATAATGCGTGTTACTTCATCTTTATTTTATTCATATTAATCAGAGAATATTATAAATGATTTAAAAACATTATAGACATACATATAGAGTTAATAATAGCTGACAGGGATTCAATATATAGTAACTTTTTAAAAAATGTAATGTAAGATCCCTTTAAAACCGAAGAGTATGGTTCAATAACTCCCTGGGAGTTCAACATGTTTACGAAATGTCTTTCTCGAAACCTTTTCTCCCCTCACCTCTTTCACTCCACTCTGTTCTTCGGCTCTGAAATCCATAAATGGTACAGGGATATGATTATCAGCATTCTCTCTATCATTCTCGGCTCCAACTAGGCTTTTCATAGTATCGTAGGTTATTATATCCTTCGTCTGAGTGTTAATGGTTAATCCTTTAGCACGAAGTATATACTTCGCCTCACTTGTCGTTTGGATACGTACCGAATAGGATTTGGAACCCGTAGAGCAGAATGAATTTTCATACACATCGTACACATCTTTGATCTCATCGGTGAGATAACCTAGGAATGCTCCAAGTCGACGTTGTGGGTCATCTTTTCTAGCAATCAAGATGGCACTATCTGTTTCAGAGTGCAACAACCGTTCACCCAACGAGTCTAAGAGGCCATATAGCTTGATTCGAGCGTAAGCGGTTGTGAATGCTGCAATTGGAAGATTCGTTACGTGGGAGTCAACTTCTAAATGTTCAGCCTCCTCCGCTGTCTCTATGTATGCATTACCAACCACATTCAAAGAGTTCACGATGTAATCGTCGGTTTTGATCAGATCGATTACATCAGGATCCGAACCGCAGATGACCGTTTTCATCCCGCCAATCCTCTGAGCGAACTTTCCCCAGAGCCCATTAATCAGCATTAATTGACTGTTTTTGTATTATTATTATTATTTATTATTATTCTTATTATTATTATTATTATCGCCTCCAAGTTTTATAAATTATTGACTTCATATTTGTTGTACAATATGTTAATATTTATTAAAATTACATAATATATGTAATATATCAATGCCGAAAAACTAATCGCAGCAATAAATCCTTACCTGTTTAGGCAGTGCCTTGCTCTAAAACGCTTTCCAGGATTCTTTTCGATGTTATTTATTTGTATGTTTATTTCCTCATCTTGATTGACCCTCTCTCCACATTTTCCATTTTCTCCTCTCCATCCACTCCTAGCAGGAATCCAGAAGCTTCTATTTTTTTCTGCTAGAAAAGTTTTTACATACTCTTCAAACAAACCATCCCTCTTTTCAAACTACCGAAACTTATATATCTTTTCCAGGGCAAGTTTCAGTTCCGGGGTTGTGTACACTCCATAAACTATACATTGCTTTTCAGAGTGATCGCACTCGCGTGAGTTTTTCTGAACTCATGTGGTGCTAAGTGTGAAAGTAAGTTGACCACCTATGGATTGTGGGAGAACTGGAATAGAGAGAAAATTAGGAGTGAGAACATCAACTTTCACAATACCAAAATATGTCTTATTCACACTCTCGGTGAATTCTTGAATAGACGGAATTTCTCGCACAGATACGCAACGTCGAGGTGATCCTACGGTAGGGGCGGCAACTTTGGGCCCGTGGGCCAAATCCGTCCTACAAAGGCCTGCGTCTGACCCGCCACCTTGCTCAGCATTAATATTGCAATCCGGCCCGCGAAACCCCAGCCATCCCCCAAAATATAAAATTTTGCCAAACAGCATCTGTCTCCGTAGACTCGTAGAGGGAGAGGGGAATGAGACTTACGTCTGTAGGTAAAAATAAGTAAACAATGAGACAAAAATGCATTTCTCTCACAGATACGAAAATTTCATTGACTCGAAAGTTGTAGAGGAGGCAATTCTAAACAAAAAATACTTATGACTTTTTTCCCTGCGATGGATCCTTCTTCCGCGACCTCGTCCTTCCTTCCAGAAATTTTCCAAAATACTTTACGCATGTTCATTGTTCAACGCATCGTTGCCATGTTTGGCAGCACCTACTCTTGCGAACAGCTCTCCTCCAAAATGAAGTACACGAAGTCTCAATTTCGCTCCCAACTCTCGGAACGCCACCTCAGTGACATTCTTCTGTTGTGCAAGCAACACCAGCCGTCTCACTGATTTGTATGTTTTTCAATAAAATTCTTGTATAATGTATTCTAGTATATATATATATATATATATATATATATATATGTATATATATATATATATATATATATATATATATATATATATATATATATATATTGTCACTTTGGGGATTTCGTTTGTCACTCCGGCCCGCGGTCTGCTCCCAAAAGTCTCATCTGGCCCTCACTCTGAAAAGTGAGCCCACCCCTGTCTTACAGGATAAGGATTTTTAGGAAGTACGGATATAAGGAGCAAAAATCGACGTAATGGATTTTCACATCTTCGGTTGGTGGCTAGTATAATATAAATGGGTTGCATCTGCCGCCAAAAAGTGCATTCCCCACATTCAATACACCATTCACTACATCGGTGGAGATTCTATTAACTGTCTCACGTCTTCCTGGAATGGTTTGCATCCTGGGTTCAAATTCCCACTCCCAGAGAATGATAACCTTCTATTTGATATCGAGAATTCGATCACTCTCTATTGTTTGGTATTAGCGGTCCAACGACCCACATCCATCAATGACAACATCTTGTTTGAGACTACGGTCCTCTTTCTAACACCCATGCCAATAGCATCCGTGAAAGAGAAACACAGTTCCTCCTACTGATGGTGAAAACCCATCAAGAAAAAATACTCTCCCACCAACAGAAAAGCTTCGCTCATCACTATTTTTTACATGGAAAATTAATGTTCTTCAAACATAAGCCAACGTAGTGCCTTATAAGAAAAAACTTTTGATTTCTTCCTGTCGATAATTTCAATTGGATTTTCTGGTAAGAAGACATCTTTATACACCTTGTAACACAATGAGGCTAAACTTCTCAAAACACAAGCCAAGGATAGAAACATCTTGAATGCAATATTTAATACACTTTGTACGAATATTTTATTCTTCTTCCTGGAAATTCGGGTAAAAATTACTGGCAAAGTAAAATTTTTCCTCATTGTTCATTTCCTCATAGTTAAAATACCTTTTTTCAGGAGCCGGACCAATATAGTTCAAGGTTTCCTCTGAAAGAAAATCGTAAGGAAAATTACCTTTTTCATTTCGGACGATGCAGATCCAGTTGCTTCAAGGGCTTTTTACTTGTTATATAACGGAATAAGGTGTAATGGAAATGGGGAGAGTATTGGACTTACGTATGAACAATTTCTAAAATATAAAAATATTTATTGCAACAACCTAAATCAGGACAAGAGTACTACTTGTCTTGGAGAATGTTACAATCCTATACAACAGGGCACATTATCAATACAGTTACAGTTTAGATCTCCAATAATAGACCCGATCTCCTTTGTTATATATGCAGAGTTTCAGTCTGTTATTGAGAAAGATAAGTCTAGAAATTTGCTAGTTTATTTTTAATAAAATGAATGCAATAGAAATAGAAGAATTATTTAATCGAAATAAAACTGCAAAACAAGTTTTTCATTACTGTTTTGCGATAGACACTCAGCTATGTATAACTGTAATACTGCCAGCAGCTTATTTCATTAATCTGGACAGCAGCCATCAACCTGGATCGCATTCAATAGCTTTGTTTGTTGACTAAAATTCTGTGTATTATTTAGATAGCCTATGTCTATGGTTCCAGAACGATGTTTATATTCGTAAAAACTTAATAAAATTCAATACAATTACTATCCTCAATCCATTCAGAATTCAGATTTACTTTTCAGACTCATGTATCTTGTTTTGTATCTATTTCATTCGGCAGATGACAATCGGTAATTCATATCAAACTTTTATTGAACAATTTGATTCTTATAATGATCAAAGAAAAGGAGGAATCGTTGTAAAGAATACTTGTAGTAGAATGTAAAGAAAATAATTAATATTCAACACCTAATAAATATTAATTGTTAGTTGGAAAATATTTAATTATGTAGCCTATCTACTAAATTGTATATATTATATGCCATTATATAATCTGGTTAGTATAAATTCAAGGGTTTTTTGCGATTTATTAATCTGTAGAAAATTTATGCGTATTTGAATTTAGATGTAAAATAAATCATTATAACAATCTTGACTTTTTTTTAAAAACAATTTCCCCCCAAAAAAATGTCTTACTCAGTAAATGTAGCTGTGAATTGCGAAACGGTCAAATGTTCGAGAAAATCGCTGATCTCGCCACATGAACTCCATTCATCTTCTGTTAATAGCTCCATATTCTTATGTTTACTTAAAAAACTTTAAGTTCGATCAGCTGAACAAAGAGGAAAAAAAGATTTTACCTACAAAGCTATGAATTATAATGATAAATGAGAGAGGTTTCGAATGGGTTTTTATATCTCTACGGATGAGTGGGAGGGAGGGGGGCATTTTGACGTCAAACCAGTCCAAATTATTTTTTCAAGTATTTTCACTCGAAAAAAACTGGAGATGCCAGATATGGGGTGCAAGGTCGTGTGTGCGTATGTATTCTTGTGTATGTGTATACGTGTTTGAATGTGCTCATGAGTATGTGCGTGGGTGTAGACTCGGGGTTCACCTTTCAATACTACTATCGTTGCTGGTATCAAATTATTTTATTTTGCAACAAGATGGAACACCTTCGCATACAAGCCACGCCACACAGTCATTTCTAATTAGCAATAGGCCAAGATTAATAACGAAAAATGAGTGACCATCGCTAAGTCCCGTTTTTAACCCAAAGGATTCCTTAATTTTTGGAGTTACTAAAAGAAAAGGTTTATCGATGTCGGAGAGAAAAATTTACTGAACCAGAAATGCAAAGCAAAATACGTGAATCTTGGCAAGAAATTGGCTTTAATAAAGTAAAAAAAAGTTTGGGTGTGTGAAAAAAAGGACTCAGATCAGTGATTTATCAAAGGGGTGCTCCAATCGATCATTTACTGTAGGTAAGTTAAATTTTTTATTATTTTTCTTTACGCTCCATATTCACGTTTTTTTACCTATATTGTTATTTTTTTGAATTGCAAGAAAACTGTAAAAGGTATCTAAATTCCGTTTTTTGCATTCGAAAAAGGAAGATTGAAAGTATCTTGCATATGGAAATTATCATGAATAAGAAGGATGTTACAGATATATTAATTTTTTTTTAATGCGTCATTTTGGTGGAAGGGGCAGCCGATATATACAGGGGTTGGATAAAATAATTGGAACATGTGTTAAATTAAATAAATAGGTATTTAATACGAAATTGGTCCTTCTTTTGCTTTCAGAACAGCGTCGATGTGTCTTGGAATTGATTCATACAGCTTCCTGATTTTATTGCCAGGAATCTTATGAGCCCTTCTTCTTGCAATACCTGCTCCAGCTGTTTCAGACACGACGGTGGAGGGTAACGACTTCTAACTTGTCGTTCCAAGAAGCACCATAAACGCTCAATAATATTAAGATCTGGAGATTGTGGGGGCCACTCCATGTGTTGTAGCTCACTCCTATGCTTTTTATACCCCTTCTTAACCACATGAGCGGTGGGTGTGTATTGTGGCATTGTCATCTTGAAAAAAGCCCTCACCATCAGGGAATAATGTCTGGACCATGGGATGGACTTGATCTTCTAAAATATTCAGATATTCGTTGCTGTTGATCCTACCAGGCAGGGCAACGATTGGACCAAGAGAATTACAAGATATAGCTGCCCAAACCATTACTGACCCTCTTCCGTGCTTCACTGTAGGAAGAAAGCAGTCAGGATTGAAAGATTCCGTGGGCTGCCTCCACACACAAACTCTCTCTGCAGTGAGGAAAAGAGAAAAACTGGACTCTTCGTAAAATATTACTTTCTTGTATTGGTATGTCGACTATCCCTTGTGATCTCTAGACCAGTTCAGCCTTTCTGAATGTTTTGATGAGAAAGCAGAGGTTTCTTGATGGATGCTCTTTTATGATACCCGGCTTTATGGAGCTTATGGCGAAGAGTTTTGGTCGAAACTGGGCAAGTGAGATGTTGATTCAACTCTGGAGTCACTTTAGGGGCAGTTGTACGGGAAATTTTTATCACAATGCGTTTCAGCACTTGTCGGTCTCTTTCAGAGCTTCGAGGTTTTGCCTTGCTTCTTGAATTCTGGTATAGATATAGGGCCATCGTGGTATGAACCTAGATAGATACTTCACAACAAACCTATATCTATAAGTTTTGGAGGAAAGTTATTGAATCGAAAAAAGGCTCGAGCGGCTAAGCTTATGGCGAAGTTAGGTTTAATGGTTAAACACGAAATCGTTAAGGAATGGATGGAATACAACGAGGATAGAACAAAATATATAATTTGAAATTATATTGATTGAATTTGAATATAATTATACAAAATGATCATGGGTTTAATACTGAATTTTCGTCGTGACTAAGCTTGGTATAAGGAAGATAAGTAATGGTAAGTAGGTAACAAGGTAATGGTAAATAGGTAAAAAGGTAGTAACTAGTGTGTATAGGAGTCTGGAATAAGAGGACGAGGAATTAAACTAAATATGATTTGTTTGGAGTTAAATGATTAAATGGAGTATGAATATTTACCGACCTTTCGATGAGAATGACGAGAAACGAGTGAGGAATATTTGTGTTTAATTTTGATGAGTTGAAAGCGTGTTAGTTTGTGTGTTTGACTAAAGTAAGTGTTGCCAAAAAGAATGTATCTTAGCTACGATTTTTTGATGTAATTATTTATACAAAATTATATTGAAAATACTTATACGTATATATTGAAGATTTTTGATTGATAAATGAATATAGGATTATTTGAGATGATTAATAAGTTATACACAAGATTGTATAGAAATGGTATAGGTTGCTAAGTGGTAATTACGCCAATACACTAGACAGCTCTGGTCACAATAAGCCCCAAAACCTATATTTTTGTTATACAAGGAGAATGAAGTTAATCACTAACGGTAAATCTGAATTTGCAGACGAAATTTCCTTAGGCTTAAATCGGCAAAGTCGTCGGAATACGTGTATTAAAACAAAGAGATACGAAAAATATATATTAGGGAATGAACAGTTATGATTAAAAAGTGGAATTATAGTTTATGATTGGATTTAATTTTATGCGGTTGAATTAACTTTGCACGAGTTAATGAGAATTAGAGTACACATATGATGATTGACAAATATTAATTAGATTATAGTTGAATGTTAAGTGAGTAAATATTATAAATGTATGATATATATTTATATGGATTGATAAATAGATTATATGAACAAATAGATTATATAGTTAAATGGATTGGGTAAATATTAATATAGATTGATATGTATAAATAGATTGTAATTTAAATACATAAATGAATTAAATAAATAGGTTGATTAAATGGATTGAATAAATAGATTATATAAATAGGTAATATAAATAGATTATAACGGAGTTGGGAGGGTCTGTAAATGAGAGAAAGAATCACGTATTAAAAACGAGATTCTTTTGGGACATATTTAGCTAAATATTACAATTTCAATATTACAGACCTGATTCCGATGAGCCGAACAAAGTGAATGAATGAACAGGTGATTTTATTTGAAAACGCTCGAGAGATCGGTCGTACCAATCACACGATTTAAGTTATGGTTACCAACCCTTGTTGAAACTATATATATATATATATAGTTATGATTTAATATTTCCACTGGTAGGGGTGTAGACCACTACAATACTACTCCTCCGAGGGAAAAGCTCACACAAGGTGTTTACAAAAAATCTTAGATAATATAGCGGCGAGGCCTCCTTACGACGCGTCCAGAACCAGTTATAGTGCCAATTGGCTGACTCGGATTGCGGGTCAGGTGGTGATTAGAAGTGCCACTCGATTGATGCGGGAGATTGTCGTGAGTGAGGACCGGAGCGTCGTGTGACGATTGTTCTGGACCTCCCGAAAAGGCGACAGTCGGGAGTTGCGCGTTGGTTGCTTGATGTTCTCCAGCTGCTGTCGAGGCGGCAGCAGTTGGGAAGAAGAATTGGGGGGTGTCGAGATGGTTGGCGGAGGGTTTGCGAGTAAAGAGGTAGAAGAAAAAGTTTCAATTTGGTTTGAAAGAGCCGAAGAAGGGTTCGAAAGTAGAGTTAGTTGGGTCGGAAGTGTTGAAGGAATAATTGGGTACGGCAGGTAGGCTGGGATAACCACTGGACCTATATTAGTGTAAGAGAAAGGTAGTGACTGTTTCAGGTGAACGGCCTCTATAAAAGCTGGTTTCAGGCGATCAATGGAAGGTTGCAAGGATGTGTGAGTGGAATCGCACCTTTTTGTGCTTAGCAGGTCTGTCCTTAGAAGGAGGCAGACAGATGCTTGGGAACTCCCGCACGAGTTGCTGGAAGGGGGGGGGGAGTTGCAGGGAGACGAACAGAGAGAGCTGGTGAAAGTAAAGAATGAACCATTAACAGTTAGTGTCGTGGTTCTGTAGACGAGCTTGCGGTGACGGGAATTAACCAAGAGGTCATGAGAGGAAAGAAAGTCGAGGCCCAACATTGGCATGTCGACGTCGGCAGCGATGAAGGTCCATGGGAAAACGCGACGTAACCCGAGAGAGAGAGAGAGAGAGAGAGAGAGAGAGAGAGAGAGGATACGCCTCCCATAAGTCCTTATGTCTGATGAATTGGCAGCTTTAAGGACCAGATCAGAAGGGGTGCAAGCTTTCTCGACTGAAGAGCCTGGAATGACACTGCATTAAGCGCCAGTGTCAACCAGGAAGGACAAACCAGAGAGTGGGTCATGAACTCTAAAGGGAGGATCGACCTGATGAAGCGATGAGATTGCAGAGGTGACAGACCAACGTATCACTTGCGAATTCAGTTTAAAGTTCCCTGTGCTGAAGGTGAAATTTGGATAAGGGAACCCGTAGAGTTTTATAGGATTTGAGGTGGTGAATTAGGGTATGTTAAGATTGGGGATTTTGATGGTACGAGCATGGCTTTGAGCATTTTTCTGTTCTTGCACCAAATTTGAGGTGGTCCTAGCAAAAGCCTGAAGGTTGAAATATAGTAGTATGAGCAGCACGACCAGTATAAGGGTAAAAGTTGGTGGCATGAATTGATGCATGGTAAAAATTGCAAGGCTGTACACAGCGGATAGCGTTGCTCCCATAATTAGAGTGGTGCCAGCAGCTACCCTGAGAGTTGTCAGGATAGGGGGAATTAGACGAAGATTGAAAATAAACCTGCCTTGCCTCACCTCTTGTGCTGGAGTTCCCTCGTTGGTTTTGCCTTTTTCGGGAAGAGGAACGACGTCTGACTTCTCCGTCCTGCTCACGATGTTGCTCTCAGTCAAGACCCGTTCGCACCTTCAGGGCACGAATATCCATTTCAATTCTCTCTAGAACTGATAAAAGACCCGAAACGGGGAGGATTCATCCTGAGGGAGTCCTGGCCGGTTGTAAGGAGCTCCGGCCGGTGACTTAACCTGAGAAATGGATACATGTGAGTGTTTATTTACATCGCTAAACGACCCATGGCTTGCATTTCCCGAGTTGATGAAAGGATTATTATACAGGGGGTCAGCCGTCTCTGCCATTTTATCCACGTTCGATGGGGAGGACATTAATATGAGGGGCTTAATTTGGTCCAGCAACCCACGCATGAATATCTCAGTTATGAGTGGCTCGAGTTTATCGAGCTATGTTCCTCTGGCATGTGCAAGAGCTTTGAGATGTCTCAAAAAATGCGTGGGACGCCTATCCCCCATTTTCTGCGTATCGAGAAGGATCCGCAGGTCCTCTATTTGCGATCTGCCAAATTGCTCCTTGAACGCCCTCTTGAACCTAACCCAAGAATCAGCAATTACCCCATCCAACAAAATATTCTTAAAAACGCAAAAGATACTCAGAGGTAATTTCTGGGCTACGCGATCGTTCTATGGTCCTTAGGAACTGCCTGGTGTTGAAGGATGAGCTCCTCCATTTCCCACCAGCCAATGGGATTTTGTGATTCGAATGGTGGCAGCTGAACCATAGAGGGAGTGGGAGGTGAATGCGAGAGAATGCTTGCGTGGGGGGCGAAAGTGGTCGAATAGGTCATCGTTGTTGCTGGGGAAGATGCTTGCGTGGTTGTAATTGTCCCCGATGTTGGGGCGTACCTTTGGGCTCTGTCATAAACCATTTATAAAATATTAAAAGTGTGTGCGTGTGTGTGTGTGTATGCACAAATCCAATTCACCCGCTTGAAGGTAAAAAAAAAGTGAAAAAAATTATCGAATTTTGATCACTCTTTGTCCTTATTATTGTTTTGATAATTAATTCTATGAAATTGCTATGAAAGAAACTAAAAGATGTTAAGGCAAACTTTGGATTGAGAAACGAGGACGAGTCAAAAATGAAAGTCCACGCGAAAGAAAATGGAACGAGTGAGGCGGGATGAGTCGACCGAAAAATGCAACACGTGACGGTGAAAATTAATTTATTATTACGAATGAATGAATGGATGGGAGATAATTAAACTAATCTGGGTACCATTTATAGGTTGTTAGGTGGTTATTACGCTAATACACTAGACAGCTCTGGTCACAATAAACCCCAAAACCTATACTTTTGTTATACAAGGGGAATGAAGTTAATCGCTAACGGTAAATCTGAATTTGCAGACGAAATTTCGTTAGGTCTATTTCGGCAACGTCATGGGAATACTGTATTAAAACAAAAAGATACGAAAAATATATATTAATGAATGAACAGTTATGATTAAAAAGTGAAATTATAGTTTATGATTGGATTGAATTTTATGCGGTTGAATTAACTTTGCACAAGTTAATGAGAATTAGAGTACACATATGATGATATGATGATTGACAAATATTAATTAGATTATAGTTGAATGTTAAGTGAGTAAATATTATAAATGTATGATATATATTTATATGGATTGATAAATAGATTATATAAACAAATAGATTATATAGTTAAATGGATTGGGTAAATATTACTATAGATTGATATGTATAAATAGATTGTAATTCGGATACATAAATGGATTAAATAAATAGATTGAATAAATAGATTGAATAAATAGATTATATAAATAGGTAATATAAATAGATTACAATGGAGTTGGGAGGGTCTGTAAATGAGAGAAAGAATCATATATTAAAAACGAGATTCTTTTGGGACATATTTAGCTAAATATTACAATTTCAATATTACAGACCTGATTCCGATGAGCCGAACAAAGTGAATGAATGAACAGGTGATGTTATTTGAAAACGCTCGAGAGATCGGGCGTACCAATCACACGATTTAAGTTATGGTTACCAACCCTTATTGAAATAATATATATATATATATATATATATATATATATATATATATATATATATATATATATATATATATATATATATATATATATATATATATATATATATATATATATATATATATATATATATATATATATATACTGTTATGATTAAATATTTCCACTTGTAGGGGTATAGACCGCTACAATGGTTGAAATTAATTAATTGGATATTTTAACATTGGATTTAAAAAGGAAAGTATGCTAATATTTTATACGAATGCTAGAGGGCATTGCTATACTGGCACGGTCCTTAATATGGTAGCCCTCGAAAAAAACAAGGAGTTTAGCTATTCTGGTGACGGAAGCTCATGCAATTCGAGCTCCAACAATGCCCTTTTCCGAACTCAGTGAGGTCACGCAACGTCATACCACGATCTGAGAAGAAATATAAATAATCATTATTAAAGTTGATAAATAAAACTATGTATCTACAATAAAAACAAAACACTCACAATGAAATTTAGATAGATATTCGTAATTGGAATATTGGTGTTAAATTTCTACTATTCCAATTATTTTGTCCAACCCCTGTATATATGTAGTGATCATGTTACTACATTTCACCATCGCCTAACGATGATACGAGCCTTCATTCATCTCTCCTTAAAGCTCTGTCAGCGCAGGCACTGTAACCAGTATTTATTGACCCTTGACCTCTAACACCAATAATTCTGTTTTTCAATTCCCCTATCGAGTCTGTGCTAGGTTTACACGACCTCTCTCACTCTCTCTCCCCCTTTCTCTCTCTCTCTCTCCCATGGTTGCGTTCACCTTCTATAAAACAAGAGAGATCATGCTCAGAAACCCAGATCAGCCTTAGAAACAATCAAGGACACTTCATCGTTGTGATTCGTTCCACTTCGGTGGATGGATTCACCAAGCTCAATTTCTTCATTATAAAAACCTCAAATTCCGAAATAAAGTTATATTTTTATCAAGTTGTTTATAGAAATCTAAGTACGAATTTATTTGGTCGGACATCCACAAGAAAAAGCAGACCCCTCTCGCTACATATATATATATATATATATATATATATATATATATATATATATATATATATATATATAGTTGTACATTAGTTGTACTTTTTTAGTTGTCTTCAAAATTGTTTTGAAAGGCAGAAAATATATATGGCGAAAGCCCTGTGGTGGTTATCACCCGCAGATCTTGCATTGCTCCTTCTTTATATATATATATATATATATATATATATATATATATATATATATATATATATATATATATATGGTAGTATCTGAACGGCTGAATGAATGCCTGGCAGTCTATACAGTTGAATGATTGTTTGGCTTTCTGAATGACAGAATGAATGGCTGGCAGTCTAAACGGCTGACTAAATTGCTGTCAGGTTGAATGAATGGCTGTCAGTATTGAACGAGTGATAATGGGTAGCAGTTTGAACGGCTTAATGAATGGCGGGCAGCTTGCACGCCTGAATGCATGGCTGGTATTCTGAACGGCTGAATGAATTAATGGCAGTCTGAACGAGAAAATGAATAGCTTGCAATCTGTATGTATGAGTGAATGTCTAGAAGTCTGAATAAATTAAGGGCCTGAACGGCTCTGTAACCTAATAGTTCACCTGCTGTTATTCTCTTGTAGTAGATTATTATCGCATCCGTCAATTAACCACCGAACCGAAGGAAAAGCATTCAATGAATAACTAATCTCTGATCGCATATTACTGCATTAGATTATTCGATATTATTTATGCATCAATAAATAAAATGAACTTGGAAAGGTTCTGATTAAACATTTATGTCGACATTTTTATATAGGTAATCATTTTACGGAAGAGAGGAGAGATGGAGGAGTAAAAACGGCAAAGTTATGCATAGAATTATCATTGAATATGAGAATCAATTGGGGGATGGATTTTTGTAAAAACACACATGACGAGAGATGAGTGAATATAATGAGTATGAAGTGGTGAAGTGAAGTAATCATTTCCAATTAGAAAGATTTTAATGTATAGGGAATGAGGTACGAAGTGCGTAAAATTGTAGGTGCGAAGTGCATAAAATTGTAGGTGCGAAGTGCGTAAAATTGTAGGTGTGAAGTGCGTAAAATTCGTTGTTGTTTCAATTACCACTCTCTCCTGTAGTTCATTCTGATGAAATTCCAGTAGCTTTCTTTGGAGAACTTCCTGATATTAATGTCGCAGATTCCTTCTTCTTCCAGAAGAAGAAGAAGTATTTTTGACTATGATGCTCCACATCCTTTTCCCCCAAAGGAGTTAAATGATCTAGTTTGCGATATCAGCTTTTCAAAGTCCTCTTTCTCCTAACTGTTGGCATCCAGCTGACGGAAAAAACTCCGATCTGACAGTGATCACATCAGCTTCAACCGCAACAGACATCAAGAGTACCTCCGTTTTTTCTTTGAAAAGAATGACTTGCTGTACTGTACAGATATTGCCCAGCTTCTGCACAAGCTTGGAGTGTTATGGTAGCAACCTGAAGTTTGGAAACTGTTTATTGACAGCAAAAATAAATCACTGAACTGTGTCCGGCTGCATAAGGACAATCCGTTTACCTCTGTACCCTTCGCTCACTCGACAACATAGAGAAGTATGAAGCGGCAAAGTACGTGCTGGAGAAAATTATTTATGATCAGCATGAGTGTTTGATTTGTGTTGACCTAAAGATGGTGAACTTTTTGGTTGGAACAATAGTCCGGGTTCACCAAGTACTTCTGTTTTCTGTGCATGTCGGATATTAGGGACCAAGCTCAGCATTACACAAAGAAGGACTAGGCTATGCGGCAGGAAATGATGCCTTACAGAGCAAGGAACGTCATAAACGACACTTTGGTTGACAGAGACAGGATATTCTTCCCACCGCTACACATCAAGCTCGGCTTGATCAAACATTTAAACAAGGCTCTAGACAAGGATGGTGGCTACTTCACCTACTCCTGGAATTTTTGACGGTCCTCAACTCCGTCAGTTCATTAGAAATCCAAAGTTTGAAATCTCAATGAACAAAATGTAATAGCAAGCGTGGAAGGCTTTTTTATGGCTCTGAAGAATTTTCTTGACAACAAGAAGGCCACGAGCTACATAGAACTTGCCATCGATATGTTGACCGCTTTCAGAAACCTCGGATGCAACACGAGCATCAAAATGCATGACTGATTCTGGATCGGTTTCCTAAGAATCGGGGATCAAAGAACGGTGAACAGTGAGAGAGATTCCATCAGGACATAAAAGGGATGGAGACCAGGTATCAGGGACGCTGGAATGCAATTATGATGGCTGATTACTGTTGGACTCTGGAGAGAGACATGCCTACCGCTGAACATTCTGGGAGTTTGAAGAAAAGGAAGTTCATGTCCTGAATTCTGAGCAATGATGACCTAATATCCAATTTACATGTACTTACCTTTACCAATGTACACTATTCAATGTACACTAATCAATTTTCATAACATTTAATTAATAAATTGAGTTATAAAACGATGTTTTTAATCGTAAAAACCTATATCGATAAGAAATATTAACAAAAATCAATCGAAAATGTCACAAAAATGTAATCGATTTAGTTATAAGATCGGATTTTTAAAAAATCGAGTTAGCACTAAATGTTGATCTGAACGGAGGAAACTGATGTCATTTTTTGATTTAGTTGTGCAAAAGTGTCTTAAATAAGTTAAAAAAACTTAGACGACCTACAAAGAGTTTTTTTGTAACCTAGAGTTAGGATTTGTATATAGAGTATCATTATTCAACATTATTCAATTGAAATCTTGAACCGTGAAAGAGAAAGGATGGGATAAGAGGGCGGGGGGAGTTTGGAAGAGAGGGTGGAGGGTAATATTAAGAAAAGGAAGAAAGTGGTAGTCAGATTTGTATGTGGGTGGGTGCCCGGTGAACGGGTCATCTCCACTTGTTATTTTGTTTATTTTTTCGTATGTTATTAATGTTGTCCCACTGCGGGATCTTTTTATTATTTTCTCTACTTGTTATTGAGATACTATTTTGTCCCATTGCCGGTTTTGTTTTGTTTTTCAGTCTCTTATTATTTCCCAATTTTCTCTTACTTTTTAGTTGTGCTTTGGTACGGGTTGCGTTGTTCTGGTGTTGGGAAGGTATCTTTTGTATCCACCTCTCTCTGCTTCTGGGCCAAGAATCGCTACAGTCTCCATAGGGAGAATAGCCTCTAGTCTTGCCCATATGTCTCAACCTTTTTTTATAAAGGTATGTGTTCAGTGATTCAAAATCTGTTTCTTCATGGAAGCTCCTTAAGGTCCGATACTCATACCACTTAGCGTTGGTAATAAACCGGAGGCCTCGATTTTGCACTCTCTAGAGTCTTGACATATTTGTTCTTGACGTCGCGTTGAGCGGAATAGCAGGGTATACCAGTTTCGATCTGACTAAACTGGTGTACAACCTTTTTTTATTCGTTATGCTGAGGTTTCTGAATCGGAGGAGTTTATCAAGTTCAGTGTTAGCGTATCCAATCCTGAAGGTGACGTGTCTGTTCATTTCAGTACTAGCAAGTTTGTAGCCTAGAACTGACACGTGCGGTGAGTAGTCAATTTCGGAGTTTTCTAGATTGAAAGGGACGGAACGACGTCTCCCTATTGCGGTTGCTGAGAATTTGGATACGTTGGTCTGTATTTTCCAGCATTTTCTCGAACCTGTAGATTCTTTCGGCTTCTGCTGTTGTGGCTCTGGCCATCATGATCGCAAAATCTGTTCTCCGAACAACAACTTGGATAATATCTTCCGCATATTGGATGTTGAGAGTTCTTTCATCGGTTGGTTTACGGATGTCTCTCGTAAAGCTGGTGTAGAGAGTGGGGCTGAGGCATCCTCCCTTAGGGACGCCGGACAGGAGCTTGAAGGCTTCCCCTGTGTACTTCTAGAAGGGGATGACAGCTTGCCCGTTGGTCAAGTAGCTACATAGGATCTTTTCGAAGTGAGGGTTGAGTCTTAGTCGCGAGATTTTGTACTTCAGACCGTCGATCCAAACTTTGTCGAAGGCCTTCTTCACGTCTCATCAAACGACGTCAATGTAGCACCCCCTAGCTCCACCTGTCGCTGCATGTTGAAACATGTAACCTATGGCTGTTTTCGTGCATCGGTGTCTTATAAATCCGTGCTGTTCTTCATTCAACAGAGAGTGCTCTGACAGGTGTTTTGATAGTCTGCTGTTGAGAATTTTCTCAAAAACCTTCCCAATGGTCTCTAGCAATGATATAGGTCTGAAATTCATGACCTAGTTCGCTGGCTTCCCAGGCTTAGATATGAAAATCATTTTCGAGGTTTTCAGGACATCTAGGAAATATCCCATTGCTAGGGACGAATTGAGCAGGTTGAACAGCCTAGTCCGAAATCTTTCGGGTGCCTCCTTCAGGTGCCTGTTGGTGATTGGGCTGAGGTTTGGGGCTTTAGGCTTGAATGATGCAATTGCTTCCCACAATTCCGCACTGGTGATGGTGTTCCCCTCTTGAGAGTTGCCATGGAGATGGTGTAGGTACCATGTTCCATAAGGGTGGAATCTGTCTTCCCTCATCTCTATGTACTCGAGAACCTGATCCTTGAAGCCTAGATCCAAGTTCTCTTCCTCTTCACCCGAAATTTTGAAAACGTTTTTCCAGACACCACGGAACAGCCTCTCCTTTTTTCTGGGAGTAGTAGCCGTGGTACCTTCGCGCGAAATTGTAGTTAGGCCATGAGAACGGGAGTTCTCCTTTAGTTTGTTGACTGTTGCCTAAAATGATTTAGGATTCCTGAGAGTGTCTAAATTTTCAATTAGATGGTTCCACTTCTCCCTCAGTTCGTGTGACAGCGTTGTGTTCAGCTGCCCCCTGAGGTCTTAAACGAGTCGGAAATCCATGGGTCTGGTGTAGCCCATGTCAAGGATGCGGTTGTAGACATCAGTGAAGCATTGTTAGAGCACCACTCTCTCTTGTGTAAGGGTTGTTGGCAATGTGATTTTGTGAAAGGTTGTCGGGATAGCTATCGCGTCTGAATTTTAAATGCAGGCATTAATAGCATTAAGCTCATCGTCGATGTCTACCTCGGATGCACCGTCCAGGTCAAGGAGGTCCAATGGGAACACCCTCCTGTATGCTTCCCAGTTGGCCTTTGAGAAGTCTTTCCTCGGTGCAACAGCAACTGGAATAGAAGCAGCTGCCATGGTGATCAACATGAGAATGTGATAGCTAGGTGTCAGCGGTCCTGGACTGACGAACTGATGGAAGGGGAAGCCGGGATTCGCGAGAACTACATCTGGCTTGGTGGCCAACCCTGAATACAAGAATGTAGGGAAGTCCGGCCTGATGTGCTCAACGATATTCCTTCCTAGCAAGATGTCAAGGTTCCTGCCTCTTGCGTTTGTCCTTGCACAGCCCGCTGCTCTGTTCTTGGTGTTCAGGTTCCTGGCGAACAATACTGGGTGCTCTTTCTTGAAAAGGGTATAGTGTCGTGGTAGGGCAGGTATGAACGGTGGGGCGGTTGGTATTTCTCGCCGAATTCGATGTCACCCATAGAGCACCTCAGTATGATCGATAGAAACGATTTATCCATTGGATTCCCTGGTCTGTACTGCATACCTTTCTTGATCGCTATCATAGTTCCGTTGAACCTCTCTCCTGTGACATTCCTTTGGAGAACGTTGTATCCGAAAATCTTCTGATGTCGTCGTCCCTGATTCTAGTTTCTGACAACAGAAGAATGTCCGGATCCAGTTCTCGGTAGACGTTGTACAGCTGGTGTTTATTCGTCTACCACCGATGCACGTTATGTGCTAGAATAGTTAGCCTATTTCTAGTTGCCATCTTGTGTGTCTAAGCTGCTTGAGGGTTTTTAGTTGTTTGGTCTCCCCGATCGTAGTTTTTTGAAGAAGGATGGCTCGTAGAGTTTGACGTTGTCGTCATACAGCCTTACTTTGCATTTCAGTAAGGCTGTCTTGATCGACTATTCACGTCGGGTGAGTAATAGCATCACTTAATTTGGCCTCTTTTGACTCCCGAGGCCACCCCATGGATGGATATCTCTGTTTTTTGAGTGGTGTTTTTTTTAAGGGCGATAGTGAGTTTGATATCCCTTCCGTCGTCTCGTGTTCTTCCTGCTGTGGTAATCGTTCTGCTTCCTCCTCTTGTTTTTGGGGTTCTTCTTTTTTTCTCTTTTTGATCTTTTACTGTCTGGACGAGGCAGGTAGAGGTTTTTGGTCCACTGCAAGCTCAGGACCGGTTGCTGTAGGTACATCCCTGTGGGGTTTTGTTTCTTTTGTCGGCTGAGCTGGTTCTGCTTGTGCTTCCTTGTTGCATGTTGCCGAGAGAACTTTGCCTGACTGTGGGTTGTCCAGGAACGTAATAGATTCCAAGCCAGTTGCAGCCAGCACCTTGTTGATCTCGGCATTGAATGAACCAGGGCAGGATAGGTTCATCACATGTGCGTGTAGAATGCATGCTAGCATTTTTGGATGGGTCGCATCGGTGAGCTGTAAGACTATTTGGGGTTGTGTCGGCGTTGTTATTTTGTGGTGGGATCTTCATATAGCGCAGGTAGGCAGCAAACTGAAGTGTAAAAAAGGCCTGATAGACCGCACGATAAAGTGTAAAAAGGCCTGGTAGACCGCACGCTACGTGTAAAAAGGCCTGGTAAACCGCACACTAAAGTATAAATGACTTTGTAGACTGCACGCTAAAGTGGCACCGAAAAAAGAGAGTGAGAGAGAAAAAGACAGGGAGGAAGAGAGAGAGAGAGAGAGAGAGAGAGAGTGCGTTATAGATAGAGAGAATAGAAAGAGAGAAAATAACGTTTTTACACCTAAATTAGAGGGATAGGGGGAAGTTGAGGAAATAGAATGGGAGGAGGGTGTAGGCGTCTAAACAGACCAACAAATGAAAAAGACAATTTTGGCAACAAAGTCGTCGAAACGGGGGCATTTCTTTGTACCCGTCGGAGGAAAGAAAGGAATAATAAGGCAAAGGAAAGGGAAATCTATCCATCTACACACATAGGCATGCACGTGATTTAAGCAAACTCACGATAGACAGAACCGGTAAATCTGCTGCAATTAATTTTAAGAAGAGGACCTTTTTATAGGGCAAATTTTCAGCAAAAAAACAACAAAAGGTTAGGATTATTAAAATAAATTTAGCAGCTTCACAGGTTCTGTCTATCATAGGTTTACTTAATGCACGTGCCTAATGCATACATACATACACCTGATTCCTTAATTTTTCAATTTTCTAATAATAATCATGATCAAAATCAATTATTGACTCTTCCCGTCACTTTTCTTATCACTCATCCGTTTAGAAATTCCTAGACAACCTTTTTTTTCTATGATCTCGGATTTGAGATTCCTTTTTCTTAAATCTCTCTTCATCCCCCAAATACATATAAATTTTGAAGATCAAGATTTTTCCGAGAGAATGAAAATTTGTGAAAGATCTTCCATAGTTCTCTTGTTCTTTTTTTTTTTGTATTCAACACGTACAGTTCCATAATTAGTCATATAACATTTTTCGCTGAATTTCGTTCAGAAAGTAACAATATAATATATTATTATTTGATGAGAAATGAAGGTTCTGGGGTATATTTAGCAATAAATAAACTAGATAGGACTTTATAAATAAAATGAATTAATTTTAGTGTGTTTTTAGTCGCGTGCGAGTCAGATTGCGAGCGACTCTACATCTCACTATGTCGGTCAGTCCCCGTTTTGCTTTTATTTTGTGTAATAACATCATAACTATTCAGCCGATTCTAACAAAATTTAAAAGATTTATGTTGTTTTACATTATTTTTCGAATAATATAATTGTCAAAGTCCTCCCTAGGTTAGCCCGGGAATTATTTCATTTTGGCAATGACATCATAACTATTCGTCCGATTCTAACAAAATTTGAAACCCTTATGTTGTTTTACATCCTCTTTTGGATGATGCAATTTCCAAAGTCTTCCCAAGGTTAGCCCATGAGTGATTTTGTTTTATAAATAACATCATAACTATTCTGCTGATACTCTGCTAGAATAGACTAAGCTATAATCTGCTAGTCAAGCAGATTATGCTAAGCTATTATAGACTATGCTAAGCTAAGATATAATATACAAGGGTAAGATATACTATTCTAATTTAGGCTATAAAATGCTATGCTAGGATAGCATATATTATGTTAGGCTAGACAATACTAAGCTATGCTTGACTAGGGTATAATAGGATAGTATAGGCTATACTTGTCTAGGATAGTTAATGCTATGCTAGGTTATACTATGCTAGGCTAGGCTAAGCTATACTAGGCTAGATAGGGCTATGTCATGCTATTCTAGGGTAGGTTAAAGTATAATAGGCTAGGAAGTGCTATGTTCTGCTATGCTAGGCTATGCTAGGTAATACTATGTTAGGCCACGATAGGCTAACTAACCAAGGCCATAATAGGCTAAGCTATGCAAGGTTATTCTAGTATAGGGTATGGTATGCTATACTAGTCTAGGATATACTAGTTGCTATAATATGATACGCTTGGCTATATTATGTTAGGTGTGGTCATAAATCAGAATAAGTGAGGGCACACGACTCTTTGTTCAGCAGACCGTGTTTTACGTTGTTGAGGTATTGCTAACAGTACCTTCGAAACATTTTGAAACGGTTTGGCTCCAAAACAGTGATGCCAAATTTCCCCTATTTTTTATATTCATTTTATTTATAATCATCGAAATCTATGTGATATTTAGATATGTGCCTATTTTTAGTTATGCTAGGTTTACGTATATAGGATGTTTTGTTATGCGCGATATTTTGAGATATAGTATGTTTTAGGTGATGTTTTTATATGAGCGATATTTTGAGATATCCTATGTTTGGTTATGTGCGATGCTTTATTATGAACACTATTTTTGAGTCATACTATGTTTATCTGTGTGATATTTTGTATGTACATATTTTTACTTATGCTAGGTTTTCGTATGTAGGATATTTTGCTACGTTTAAATTTTGCAACCTGACAGTTTTGAGATATGCGATATTTTGCAATTTTTAACAGATATTTTTTGAGATATGCGATATTTTGCAATTTTTAACAGATATTTTTTGAGATATGCGATATTTGCCAAATTTTAAACAGATTTATTTTTAGAAATTCACCAAATTCTTAATTAGAATGATTATATCAAATTTGATATTATTCTTTTCTGTTCAACTTGCCTTTCTTTTCGTATTAAAATTGTAGTTTTATAGAGAATAAACTAAGGACTATATTTTTCGCGCCTGTTTAGAACCAGCAAAGGGTAAAAAAGGACGTAAAACACCCCCCTCCGCCAAAAGTATATCACTTTCATTAGTTATGCTGCGGAAATTTCTATTTATGCTTCTATAAATAAAAGTAGATTAGCAGCCATCTTGCCATTCATAGCTTGTTTTGAACTAAAAAAAATAATGCTTGTGGTAAGCGGGGGTTTGGGGTTGTTTAGTTTTTTGGTTTATTTTCAGGTTAGCTTAAGTTTTATTTTTTCGTTTAATTTAATTTAATAAATTCTATATGGTTTTGTGCGCTGGTTTCTTTCCTTATGTTCCAGTTCAAAATGGCTGGTCTTTGTAACGGTTGAGATACAATGGTGCTTGCGTTCTCACGTGAATATTAGTCGTTATCTGTAGAATTACCAGAACTAAACCTGTTTAAATAACCTACCACCTCTAACCTGCCACATCGTAGTTTAATTATCGGCTTACCTAAAGGTGATGCTAACTAACCATAATCGTTGCTTAATCGATGGGACTAATCTCTATCCTCCCATCCCAGTCTTATGATGTCATACCAAGGCTAACAGCTGCAACTAATGGCTCGATGGCTCGGAAAAAAACCATTTGCAAGTACTAATATAATAACTAGGGCTTTTCGTTCGAAATAAATAGCAACAGACAATTTAAATAGGCCTATATAATTGATTGAAGGTAAATCTTATGCATAAAAAGGTGGAGTGATTAATCTGTAGAATTACCATTTACCTGAAATTCAAAGTTCGTTTGTCTTAATTCTTAGACCTTGCGATCGTAGACCTTGCGATCGTAGACCTTAGACTTTAAGCTTTTCGAAAGCAATTGGTTGTTTATAGTTTACGGAGGATATCAGCTTTGATGTTATTATTTTCTGTTGAACATCTAGGGGTTTTTTTATTACTTCTGGTTTATAGATGGAATAAACAGGTTTTAATTCCGTACGTTATGTTTACTCTAAGCTTTCGCTAAAAACCTGACATCGTCAGAGAATTTGATTTTATAAAATTCCCCAGAGAGTATAAAGAGCCGAAAATGGGAGGCGGCTTAGAGTAAGATATGAGGATTAGTCCTTGGTGAGTCTTGCCATTAAACTTGGAGAAATCCAGGTCGCCACAGACGGGTGTAGTAATCCGAAAAATGAGTCCTAATTAGATAATTAGCAGTGGTGGACAGTCCGTCAGTACCGATGTCGAAAGGTCCGTCAGTCCGTCACTGACAGACTCCCGTTTCGCTGGCGGACTGACGGCTGACGGAATAAGCGCCGATGGAAGCAATTTCGGCCGTCACCCGAACCGTCACTAACCCGAAAAGCAAAGACGACCTTCGGCAAATAATGTTTCCGTCAGTCGTCAGCGAAATGGGAGTCCGTCAGTGACGGACCTTCCGTCATCGGTACTGACGGACTCTGTCCACCACTGATAATTAGATGAAGTATCACCGACTTCATTCAAATTAATCCTGGAATCTAAAAAAGAAACGTGGGCGCTTTTTTGTTTATGGGACACAAACCAAAAATGGCTGGTGGCGTCACCAGGGTGGCTGCATTTGAGACAGCCATGTGATCCACGAATGTGAACGAAGAAAAACACGTTTTTCTTATAAAGACAAAACTTGATTTGGGTCCTTTTTGGTTATATAACTTAACCTAACATTAACCTAAAAAATAATATAATGGACCGATTGAACCTGATTTAGTAATAATGAAAAGTAAAGTAGCACCAAAGATTTATTATTTTAAAGGAGAGAAATTTCTTGTCTTTATAAATTTGCTGAACCGAATCCAAGCGAAGCAGCTTCGCAGAATATTATTATGGAGTCACAGTGGCTAATCGACCTTTCTGGCTGGTGACGTCACCAGCCATTTTTGCTTTGTGTTCCCTAAACAAAAAAGAGCCGAAAAGTGTTTCACCAACGACAATGTGAATTATTAATTCTTGTGTGATGGAGAATCTTGTATATTCATATGTTAGGTACTTCACTAATCGTATCTGTCTGGATCATTTTGAACACTATATTTATAGAATAAAAATGCTCTTTTGCACGTAAATTTCAGTTTCCCCCATCTCAATATGTATATATACAACTTACAACTATGTTTAGCAGACTGGTCCAAAAAAGGGAAGTTGGAAAATTGCTAGCTCCACAAGTTTTATTTTATTACACTGTTCATAAATAACATTCAGAACAATTTTCAGGAAATTTCGTATAATTTTAGGGATTGCGCAAAAAGATGTCTTTTCCTGACACTAGAGAAACTGAAGGTATGTTAATTTTTGTTCTTCTTTCGCATGAAGAGGGACTTCAATCTATCCCTCTACACTTCAGCAACCACCATCTTTAATCAGTCTTCCCTTGGTCGGAGCAGGGAGGCGGCCACGGTGATTGGCCACGAAGCGGAGTAGGTACTGTTTCTGTTCTTCGTCCCTAGTCAGCGATGTGTTGAAGGTGTAGATGAGAGAAACAGTTATTTTTTCTGCATCTTTAGCGACCTTCAAAGAAAACGCAGACTTCTTTATTTCCTGGAACTTTGTGTTCGTCTTCCATTTATGTCTTCAGCGTTCTCTTGGTCACAAACTCCTCCAGCCAAACTCCGATCTATTGGACTCCTTGCAAGCGACGGGGGCACCCTGACTTCTTTTCCAGCCCAAGGTTGGTCACCATTTTGCGCTTCTTCACCACATCTACCCCCTTGTCGAAGAACGCCAGTCCAACCAGGCGCTCTGCCAGATACCAGAGATGGCGTACAAAGGTAGTTATGACAACATCTGTTACCTCTTTGTCTGGGTATGCTCGAAGGGTTTGGAGGAATTCCAAATAGTTGCGGGGGCTTGTAAGCCTCGCAGAGCCTCGTTCCATAGCTCGACATAGAACAAGGCTACATACAAAAAGCAAGAGCGATCTGATAGTACGCAACTCCTTGGCAGTGAGACGGAACTGGTCTCAAAATAGGAATATCTTCAAGACGTACAATCCCTTCTGCATCCACCGCGCAGGAATCGTCAGGCCTGATGAGGCTCGAAACCTGGCTCGCCGATCACCTCCTCCACCAAAGAAGAGGAGAATTAGGCCGAAGAACTCGGCGTAGTCTGCTCGCACTCGTTGCTCCTTCGTAGCCTGCTGGATGTAGGAAACCATGTCCATGCGCTGCTCTTCCAATCTGTGGTCACGGAACATCGCATCTAGCCCACTAACATACATCTCTTAATTGATTTGGGGCCAAAACTGTTGAAACCTCTCGAAGAGTCCATTTTCAGGAACTCCCGTTGACACTGGAGAAGACGATCTCTAAGAAATGATAATGACATACTAGCTCCCACCTAAGTCCTTCTTCGATCAGTGTAAAAGCTCCACGGTGGAGACGCGTGTTGCAGGCAGTTGTATCAAAGATCATTCCATGAATATGAGGATGGAGTGACCAACAATCAAGAGTCACCATGCATGACGCTGCTTGTGCGTCTCCTGTTCCCATTTCTGCCTTTGGCACAGCCAATAATTTTTCTAAATCAGCCGAACCAGTAACGAGCACGGCTACACAAGCTACAGATTCCCATCCCAAATGTAGTCTGGGAGAAGCTTGGCATGCCAGTGCAGGAGAAGTGGACCATTGGGGGTAAAATCATCTCGATCTTTAGTGTCCGCTTGAAGTCGTTCCTGCCGCCTAGATCACCGGACAAAGCTTATAGAGAGGGTAAGATCTGAAAGATCATGTTAAATGGCCTGTGCCACGGTTCCTGCCACTAACATAGCTTCGCGGTAAAGAAGGTTGACTTGGTTAAGGGTTGATGCGACAACGGGGAGCTGAAGATGCTTTCTGGACGATAAGAAGGATCTGCAGATACTGTAGAAGTAAAGTCTTCATCGTCCTTGGACTCTAGTTTGGAGAGGAAATTGGAATACAGCTGAGCCGCCGCCAATGGAAATGGATCTGCCTTAGCCTTTGCTTTCGACCTTATAGCCTTCTTTTGTTCTTCTCGAAGTCGCTTCTGACTCTCCCTCCCCGCTGTCACGAGATCAAGACCAGATATGCTCACGTTATATTTGGTAAAAGTTAAAATACACGATCCTCTTCAACAGTCATCTGCGCCAGAGTGTCACTGGCTCCAATGTCGAAAAAGTCGCCGAGTGAGTCTTGGAAAATCATTGTCTGGGGGTCACCTCGCTTTCGGCTCGTTGTGAAGTTCTGGTTTTCCCGCATCAACTTCTCCAGCTTCCTCGCACAGGAATCCAACCGCTAGTTAGGAATCCTTGCCCTCGTCTAGATGGCACAGCAGGCTTCGCAGGTCTTCTTGGAGCTTTCCGGAAAAGATAATTTCTGCTTCAGGTAGAAGAATTTTGACATGCGAAGTATTTCACCTAGCGTTGGAAGCTGTGCAGTTGAGAAAAGCTCGAGATGACTCCCTAATAACCACCATCATGGTCCACTTCGCGTACTCGGTGCTGATGATGCCATCTTTGAAATAGAAAAACCAAAGATGATATTTTGCGCGACCTTTAAATCTGTATGAAATCGTTCCAAACTTGCCACTCAATGCAGGCACATATAATGGAATAAAAATAACCTTGTGGAGTGCACTTGCTCGAAACGTTTTAAATTACCATCTATGTTTGAACCAGGCTATATTGCTTAGTTTTTATCTGTAATTTATTATGCATTACTTACGAGTACCATTATTTGATAGTTACTGTAAATTTTGTTTTGGAAACCTGTGTCCAAATCATTATGACCGCTACTGTATGTGTATATATATATATATATATATATATATATATATATATATATATATATATATATATATATATATATATATATATCATACTTTCCTCATACGCTAATACTACATACTCTCTCTCTCTCTATCGCTTGTCTCTCTCTCTTTTTTCTTTCAATCTCTCTCTCTCTTTCTCCAAATTAGGCCGTATGAAAATCGGGGAAATAAAAACAAATAAAAAAAATAACAACAGAAGCTTAAAGCGCGAGTTTAAAATAAACAAAAAAATCTTGGATGATAGTTTTCCCCTCTTTGAATTGTCTTAAGGAAACTTCGAAATGTTTTCTATTTATATTCATAAATGGCCCGAGGGGAATATGGAGGGGTGGGTTAGGGTAGGGTTATGTTGGATTGGGAAAGAGAGAAGGAGAGGGGGAGACATTCAAACCCTATGTTTTGACTCATCTTTTAATGTGATCTTTCTGTCCCCTCATTCCGCTGCTCCATTTCTCCTCTGAGGGGAGGCTCCTATGGAGAAAGAAGTTATCAAGTATTTTAATTGAATTTGTGATTCTTCCATTCGACGGATCGTTCACATTGGAAGTGGGATTAGGCGCCCCTGCCCCCACCCCGCCCCTCTAGCAGAAAACAAGTGATATTAATCTCCTGGCCTATGATGCGTGTGCACAAACATACACATATATTAATAGATATGTAGATATATGGATATGTACGTGCGTAAGTGTACATATTCCTATGGACAAAATTATATACATTGGTCCCCACATCCCATAATATATATATTTATTTTCGAAAGATTTTGAATTGGTTTCTAAACATCCAAATATGTCTTATGTTGATTTATATGCGTACATAGAGCTCGTGCTAGCCGAGTGGATACGGTGCTGGTCCGCTAACGTCGTGATACCTGGTTCGATCCCTGTATGGGCGCTGTGCTCACCCCTGTATTCGGGGGCGCTGTGCTCACCCCTGCATTCGGGTGGGTAGATCTTGCACTTCTTATCACACACATAGCCACTTACAACACTGTTTTCTTTTCTCTCCCATCTTCGCAGCACAACACGAAAAAAACACATACATACACACTGTGTTCCAAGGAATCCTGTCGATAGATATCTATATCTACATACCTTTGATGCGGAACAGCTCCCTCTGACCCGGGACGACGAAGGTTCCTACTCGAACGCTGTTTGGTATAAAAAACAGAATACTTCCTGGCCCCTCTCCCTAAAGAGGACCGTACCCTGGTACCCTCGGGCTCACCAGTGATTGTCATACTGACCTTTATGTCAGGATAAAGGCAGATTGGCGAACCACCACTACTATAACTACTTCATGTGTATATGAATGGAAATTTATGTATTGCAAATTCACGTCGGACTTTCATATCTAATATAGCAACGTGAAATACAATTGTTAAATGTGAAAGATCCCTAATAAAGAACGCATCTTTATTTTAATCTAACAGTTGTATCCAGGTTCTTATATTTATTATTCCAGGTTCTTATATTTATTATGTGTACTGGAAACCTCAGAGCTCAGGAAACATCTGGAAGGAAAAGTAGGCACAACTGAGCTTAAGGTTTATTCTCTAAGCTTTCGGGCTAATGCTAAGGTCTTTCCTCAGAGGTGTTCTTCCTATTAAGTCGAACCGAGAATGAGCTCCGATAAGTGGTGTAAAAGTGTATAATGTGAGATATTATTATTTTAAAAAGTGCGTAATGAAAACAAATATGAAAATAAGTGAGAAGTTGCCAGGATGACTGGCAAACTATCGTTTTGCTTTCATATTTGTTGTTCTTGCTGTTTTTTAATTTATACTTTATATATCATTTATAGAATTCAAACTTTTGTTATATGGATATATCTCATTATCATTTCTGTATACATGTATATGACCTAGGAGCGGAGAATTGTACTTATTGTATAGCTGAAATGCGGCTAGTAAAGACGAGCCACAGTCAGACTCCTTCTCTCACAAACAATGAATGGTAAAGGAGGCAAAGTTCAGGTCAGGGAGAGTTATAACAAAACGTGCGATAATTCGGCCGGAAACATTTAATTTAAGAAAGGCATGCAATGCATATCCTTGCCGGTATAATAAGACTAGGGAAAATGAAGATTTATGGACGATACATAATCTAAAAGGACCAAAGAGGAAACTACTCGGAGAAAAGGGAATCGAAGAGCGTGCAACTCTCCCTAACTCATTCCATCAATTAGCAGGCCCTAAGAGTGGGCCCAGTCCATGCCGTTGATGCCAGAGGAAAATCTGGGGTAACCAACGATGACACTTAACAGAACGAATAAGCGAAAGGATAGACATATGAAGAGGACAAATTTAATGAATAAAAGGATAACAAAAAAGGACGACGAAGACACCATTAATAAAGATCACCGAATTGAAGTGGGGCAAGCAAGGCACGGTGCCTGTGATAGAAGTTCGTACATGAGAATCAAAAGAAGTTCAGACTTAACTCGCCCTTGGATGGGTGCGGGTTGGGGGATGAGGGATGGTTTTCGGGGTGGAGGAGGGGTTGGAGGGGCGGGTTAGGGATGGGGTGGGAGAGGGTGTGGAGATGGTTTGGGGGGAGAAAAGGTTGAAGGGGTGCGGTGGGGTGTGCGGGGAGCAGTAAGATTAGAGGGTGTAAAATTGGCTATAGAATTCAACTTTCCTCCTAAACTATCACTATCCACTGAATATAGAAAATATTCATTAATATTCATTAAATATTGATTTAATATTGATTGAAAATATATTTTATATTTATATATATCTTAATATTTAATTTTATATACATAGGTCTCCATGAATATCTAATTAATATTCACTAAATATTCGTTAATATATTTTATAATAGTGAATATTTATATCAATTTTACCTGCATTTTAAAATTTTATTTAATAGTCATTTAATATTTAACTGAATATTTAACAAAACATTCGTAAAATATTCATTAGTATTCAGTGACTATTCAAACTTTTAAAAAAAGCTCATTCACAAGTTCAAAGTAAACCTCTATCCAGAAAATATTTCCGGCAAGAGTACACTACAACAAAGACGAGTACAAAATGAGGACTTCCCTACTTCTTTAGAATTCCAAACTGATATCTCTTTGTCTCGTTCACCACTCCCTGTCTCTCCTCACTGTCTCGGTCCCTTTTGGAAGCCCCCCACGCCCCCCATTTCCACAAAAATAACACCGAAAACAAAGGCAAAATCACTCATTTAAAATTCCAGTTTTTCTCCCTTGTTTATTTTCGCCCCCTTCTCTCTCTGTCTATCTATTTCCCCATCAAACCGTGGGATAACCTCTCCTACAGCTAACCTCTACCTGTAGAAGGGTGTGGTACCCCCCTCCTACAGCTATCCCTTAGCCCTAAGACGGTGAGGTCCTCGCTCCCTATCCCCCAAGATTTAAAAGAGAATCAGGTGAAAAGTTCCGCCGAATTTGAGACAAATATAATCAAAGTTGCTCCTAAGCTTGAATGCAGTGGCGTGTGTGTGAGAGAGGGGAAGTGGTTGTTTTGTTGTTTGGTGAGATTGTTTCATTTCAGGAGGAGAAATGGTTGAGCTCCGTGGATCGAGCAAGAAAAAGGCGTTGGTGGGAGTAGATTTAGATGTATGTATGTGTGTAGATGTGAAGGTTTATGAGCATGTAGAATGAGAGGGAAAATTGGCCGAGGTGAAAGTAGATGAGGAGGTATGAGTGTATATGTATATAGAGAGTTGCATGTTGAGAGAGTTGAAAAAACGGTGAAGTGAAGTAGATTGTGATGTGTGTATTAGTGTAATTGTGCAGGTGGATTTGTAAGTTCGGATGGAGAGAGTTACAGAAATGGTGTAATGGAATTAGATTGTCATGTAATATCAATTTTGGTGGTAGAAGTGCGAGTAGAGAAGTAAGAAAAAATAACGTAATGGAAGTTTTAGTGAATATTTGTAGGTGGAGATGTGAAAGTGAGAAAAATTATATTAATAAGAATTCATGATATGGCAGGGTTGAAAGTGAATGAAGGTATGTGAGAGTGGTAGCTGCGTGTATCAGTAGAATAAAAGAAGAGCACGTATCCATAGATGGTGAGGTGGTATGTATTGGGTGAAGTGTTAAAATGAATATGGAAGAGAGAATTAAGTTCGGTAGTGCTTTGAGTTTTAGTTATTTGGTTAGTTTATTTTCTCTACAAGACGAAAACCAACGAGGGAATCTCTTTTTTTTTAAATAGGTTCATAAAGAAAGAGATGAATTTATGGAAAGTGAAAATGTGGAGTTTATATATATCCAGCGGACTCGTACCGAGTGAGTACGCAGCTCTCCCACACCTACACCATTTCTTCAACGAATACAAGAGCTGTCGGCATAAGGGAAGGAGGTGTATTAAAAAGTTATAGAAAAGACTCGGGGTTCTCCGAGTGAAAGAGAAAAGGATGAAAGAGAACGAAAAGACGAAGGAAAATGTGTAATAACAGCGAAATGGAATCAAAATGAAGTATAAATTTAGTCCAAATTATACCCAGTAGAGGGTATTTAATAAAGAGCCCGGATTTGTTTGAAAAGTGTCAAATGCATCACCCTGTAGATTTGTATTAATAACGTTTGTCTTTGTTTTTAATTTCCGCAGGTCATTATTATTTGTTTCTCGGTCATTCCTTTCCTAAATTTATCTATTTATACATCGGTTTCTTTTTATGCAAGTAAAGTGGTTATTTTTAAGTGTTTCTGTTTCTATGAACTAATCTATGTTTCACACATACATACACACGGACTCCTTTTCCCTCTCTCTCTCTCTCATTTGCTCCCTCATTTAATCTTCCATTCGGCCCCTTCTTTCGATTATGTTTCTCTCCATATGGGGAGAGAAAAGAAGAGAGGCAAGGGTTTTTCCCTTCTCTCCTGTCATATTTGATCCCCCCTCCTCCCGGTACCTTATTTCCTTTGTCTTCTTTTTTTCTTTTCCGTCCGTCTTCAGATGCTACCTTTCATCCGACAAACTACCTCGCACCCATTATCCAATGACATACATTAAAAATTAAAGAAATTATATATATATATATATATATATATATATATATATATATATATATATATATATGTGGAAAACTCACAAAGTATCGCGTGAGTAAACAATAAATGCAACAAAGCCTACTGGGAAAATTAATACGAGGATTCCAAGTACTTTCGAACTCGAAATAAAGTTCGAAAGTACTTGGAATCCTCGTATTAATTTTCCCTGTGTGCTTTGTTGCATATATATATATATATATATATATATATATATATATATATATATATATATATATATATATATATATATATGTCAAATATACGCGATTAAATGAGAATGCCATCATAATATAGTATAATGTATTTTTAAAGGCCCAAGAAAATGAAAATTGGTAACACAACCAGGAAAAACACTTAGGAGAATATCACATGAACCAATAAAAGCTTAAGAAGGAAAATGGGATACGTAGAGAACGGAAAGATAGGACAAACTATTTTTAACCGTTATATGAAAATAAATAAAGAAGTTGGATTTGAATCTGTATCATTAAACCCTCATCGCTTATATGACCAAGACGCTGATCGCCAGAGCTACCATCCTCAACCAATTTACTATAATATAATGTATCTAAAATAGTGGGACAAGTACCATAAATCATTAAAATACTAACAGTTAGAATTAAAATCAAAAGATACTATTCAACATTGTTTATAAAGTATATGCACATAATCGTACATCGAAAATATATACAAAATAACTATGTAAACATTTAGAATCAGTAATATCACCTGTCATGTTGGTCCTTTGGTTGCGCCATGGGCAAATTTTAGTGTAAACAACCATTGCTACTGTTTTCAAGCGAGACAAGGTTTTTATACCTGAAGATCATCCTTCATGACGACATTTGCACGTCGTGACGTACAGTTATAGTCTCACAATATTATAAGCTAGTGCGAAGAGACTATATATGAAAACACATATATGAGTTGGAAGTCATGGAGAACAAGGTCAACTGACCTAGGTCACGGTGTCTCAATTATTCTGACTCATGACCTTATAACTTTCAAAAATTTCAATAATTTACGGGCTAACCTTGGGAGGAACTTGGTAATTTTATCATTCGAAAGAGAATGTAAACAACATAAGGACTTCAGATTTTGTTAGAATCGGCCGAATAGTTACAAAGTTATTGCTAAATAATTCCAGTACTAACCTTGGGAGGACCTTGGCAATTACATCATTAAAAAAAGAATGTAAAATAACATAAGGGTTTCAAATTTCGTTAGAATCGGCCGAATAGTTACAAAGTTATTGCCAAATAATTCCAGGACTAACCTTGGGAGGACCTTGGCAATTACATCATTCAAAAAAAAGAATGTAAAACAACATAAGGGTTTCAAATTTCGTTAGAATCGGCCGAATAGTTACAAAGTTATTGCCAAATAATTCCAGGACTAACCTTGGGAGGACCTTGGCAATTACATCATTCAAAAAAGAATGTAAAATAACATAAGGGTTTCAAATTTCGTTAGAATCGGCCGAATAGTTACAAAGTTATTGCCAAATAATTCCAGGACTAACCTTGGGAGGACCTTGGCAATTACATCATTCAAAAAAGAATGTAAAATAACATAAGGGTTTCAGATTTCGTTAGAATCGGCCGAATAGTTACAATGTTATTGTCAAATAATTCCAGGACTAAACTTGGGAGGACATTGGTGATTCTATCATTCGAAAGAGAATGTAAAACAACATAAAGGTTACAAATTTCGTTAGAATCGGTCAAATAGTTATAGTGTTATTGCCAAAAACTCATTGAAAAGTAAAATGATGACATCCGACCGTTTGACTTACAGCCGACAGAGTAACTTATAGAGACGCGAGCACGCGACTTAAAATGGCATTGGGGAAAATATTTTTTTCAGGGTTGGGAGAAGTTTATTAAAATTAGATGTTAAATGTTTAAGATTGTTTAAAATTTTGAAAAACCTTTGGGGGGGGGGGGGATTTGGAACAGTACATACTTATTCCGTTTGAAGATATAGATATTTCAGCGATATTTTTTGTCACTATCTTATAAAATACCAGGCAATGGATTCGCCACTCCCTATTACGTGGGGGGAGCTTGCGCTTCGCCAATAAGATTAAAATTTATAATCTAAAAAAAAGCAGCCATGGTTAAATTTTTATAAATTTTCTGAACTTCGCCAATTATAATAATTTTAAAAAGGAACTCTGGACTAAATTTCCCCCTTTTCAAAACATCATGTTGCTAAAATATAGAGTTATAGAATAGATATAGAAGAAAAGAAGATATATAAAAATAAATTTTCTGAACTTCACCATTTGTGATTCTTTGGGTTTAAAAAAATTCACAAAATTTCGATACTTATATTTATTTCTGAACTTCACCATTTTGTTTTTTGATATTATAAAAGAATTATTAGAAATTACTTTGATAAAAAACAAGTCATAACCAAACTAAGATGAAATTATTTTTCAAATACTCAAAAAAATCCCCCTCTTAAATTATAGAGTTAGCGATGATGATGATGATGATGATGATGATGATGATGATTATGATGATTAGCATTGTAATTAAAAGAAAAAATCCTTTAAATAACTTTAAAGCACGAGCTCTTGTAAATGAAGGGGGGGGTTCTTAAAGTAACGAAAAAAGAGGGATTACTTATATGTATTTACGTGTTAACTTGTTGTAGTTTATATTAAGCTATACAGTGTATTACGAAAGTCACGTTGCACTCATAACGAAGCTCTCACAAAAGACAATGAAATTTGCTGTTATGCACGTATTTATTGTGTTAACATATAAATATGTGTTTAACCTGTAATATTAATCAATGTGGCCACCCTCGGCCGCGAGCACACGCTCTAGGCGAGACCTGAAGGCCGCGCACACGTTGCGGTCAAAGTCCTTCCTCCTGCTGGCCCTCACGCAGTTGACGGGGGACTTCAGCTCGTCGACGTTGCTGTGGCGGATCTTGGAGGCCTTGCCCTCCCCATGTGCCCACACGCCGTAGTCGAGGGGATTGAAGACGGTCAAAAGTCCTTCGACCAGAAATTCATGTTCGACCGCAACCACTTTTGCACAGTCTTGCCCGTGTGAGCCGTGGCACAGTGCTGCTGAAAGACTTAATCCAAACTTCTTCGTGATCTTTCTTATCCAGGGCAGGACCTTCGTGGCTAAGATGTCCCTGTAATCAGCCGCAGTGATCCTGTAACCGACCACGAACCACACCGGTGGTATCTTCTCGCCGTTCGAAGTAACGACGCCACCTATCATCACGGAGGTCAGATGCTTGGTTGCGGACACGTAGCGGACCCCGTAGACGTCGTGACCGAAGCTTAAAAGGCGGTCCTTCTCCTCGTTGATGAGCGGATCGACCGTAAAGGGTTCTTTTTATCATAAAAAAATGAGAATTCGATTGCCATGACTCTACAAGTCGTTGTGAAGGCGAGAACAGTCCGCCCGACGTTGTTCTCGCATACGGTCGGTTAGCAGAGTCCTTTCCAAGCACCTCAAGCTCGTGCCGGCCTCTTCTTTGACGCCCTTGGATACCGTGGCCACCGAAATGTGCTTCTTTGCGAGTACAGTCACTTTGAGCTTCGGAGCACTTTCTACGGTCTTTCTCACAGCCAAAAGGTTGGAAACTTGAGGTTTGCCTCAGCGAGGTTTGATCTTTGAGCTCTTTTTCGTTCTTGAGCCTCTCTGCGACTCTGTGGACGGTCATCCGGCAAGGATGAGCAGCTTCGTGATATCAGACGTGTGACCCGCGCGCAGGAGAGTTGAAATCGCGATTCTTTTCACGTCCCTCTCGACACACCTGTACGGAAAGGAATGGACACTTCAATGATACATGCTTGAAAAGTAGAAATTTATGTTTGTCTGCCGGAACTTTTCTATTACACAATTAAACCTCTCGAAAGATAAAAAAAAACAAACATGTATAACAGAACTTTCGAAAACCCGGTACTCCTACAAGTTGGGGTGTTTCGTCTATGAGTTGACCTTGTACATCCAAATATTCTAATCTAATTAAAAAATGTTTAATATCCATTGTAATAATGTTATTCTTCATTACGTACTCATTTTATTACATAACATTACATAACTTAATTGGATTTTGTAAAATGGGTTAAGAGAGGGTCTGCCAGCATTGCACTTTAACAATTTCAACCCCATACAACAGGATTTTCGCAGTCGCACCGTTCGAGGTAACAATTGTTAACTCATGGCCGAATAGGATAGGAAAGAATAGCTCAAGAGATTAACCGCTCTCCACACATTAGTATCAATAATAATAGCAGTAGAAACGCAGATGATACAAATAGTAGTATAAATAGTGATAACAACGCCAGTGTGAATATTGATGATAAGTGTAACAGTAAAAATAATTAAAGAAAGGCAGCAAAAAAGCGTAAATTAGTGTGTATTATTATAATGCCAAGAATATCAAAGTCAAATATAATTATTGCCAAATATCATTACGACATTCTAACTATTTCATGAATAGTACTTGTCGCGGTACCATGACGAGCGTGGTTGCTACTGCTTGTCCCTTGTACTCGGGACTGGTTCGTGTACACAGACTTGTGGACTATCTGAGTTTTTGGATCAAACTTGACTCCTCTATTTTACTTGACTCTTTTTGTTGTAAGTCGCAAGTTCCTGCGCCGGAGGGAGGCGTATCTACCCAAGACGACGGAGTGCGTATCTTTCTTGTTTCTTTTTTGCATATCTTGTTTTTTGCTTGTTTTTTTTTTAGCTATGGTTTCTGTTTTTATCTTTGTTATTTGTTTCGTGCATTTTTTGCTTTTTTTTTTATAATCTAGCTTGGTATTAGGCCGTAGCGTGAATTACGGCGACTTTTGCCCTTGTAGGTAGTCGCCAGATGGGCTCTTAAAATTAAAAAAAAATATATATTAGCGAATAGTGATTCTATACAACCCACCGATACTCCTTATTGTCTTTTCAAATGTCGGCGTCTTGTTTTATGAAAAGAGCAAATTAAACTATTAGGTGCAAAATCGACAACGTAGCGAGTCGATCTGGATAAAATTAACTTAAACATTTTTTCTGATTATGGCATTAGTATAGAGAGCACTGAATTGTTCATTTGAAGAGGAATTCCCATTAATTAAAGATATTAATTTAACTAACAGTTACAAGACTATGTGAATTGTAGGTGATTTCAGTCTTTCTGCAGTTGATTGGCATACGATGAGTTCAAATTCGAATAAACATATCTTGAACGCACTTTTAAATATTTATTTGCATCATTATATCGGAAACCTTACAAGGAAAAACAACATACTTGATTTAATTTTAAGTAACAATGAAAATTTAATATAGTTGATGTTCAAGATAATCTTGAGAATTCGAATCACAACTCATTAGTATTTAACATAAATACAATTTGATTAATCATAAAGATCTTCAGACATGATATATTCTTTGTAAAAATGCTTTAAAATATATAAAGGAAAAACATTGGACAAAAAAATATCTTAAAACTAAGGACAGAAAGATTCACTTTATAAGCGGCTAATAGGCGACGAGTCATTTGCATAGGCGATGAGACTATTTGTCGCCATGCCTCTTCTTCCAAAGCTTCTACAGCGCCGGGAGTATTTCTTTCGGGCCTTTATGGAGCACACTTCGTGTCACGCTGGAACCGTACCAGCGTATACAGATGGCTCCAAGTCCCAAGAGGGGGTCGGTTTCGATGCCGTATCCCCTCTGTTTGAAGACAGCGGGGCTCTGCCAGGCCCTGCGTCTGTCTTGACAGCATAGCCGGTTGCAATACACCGCTCGGTACGCGAGATAGCGCGACGTGTCCGGTTCGGGAACGGGATTGTAATCTATAGCGACTCACAAAGCGCCCTGAGTGCTCTCGGGGCATTGGAATCTCCGCATCCTCTGGTTCGCGATATCCGTGACGCCACGGTTTTGGCGAGCCAGTTGAGATTATCTTCTGCTGGGTTCCTGGACATGTAGGAATTTCGGGGAATGAACACTCCGATGAGGGTGCCAAAGAGTCCACAAGGACTGAGCTACCAGAACAGCTTTTCGCTCTTTCTCACACCGCTTACATGACAAAGAAGATGGGAGACGGTCGAGAGGAACCTAAAGTTGCGTGATATTGTGCCCGATTGTTCCCATAGACCTACTTCCCAATGCTGCGACAGCTTCGTTGGGACACTCCGCCATTTAATGAAGTGCTCCCCTGCACTTTATTGCGACGATTGCTTTGTCCCCCAGTCTGGTTAATCTTCGCGCACGTTTCCTGTCCCGGTACCGGGACGAGCAGGGTCGCTACTGCTTGTCCATCGTAGTCGAGATGGGTTCGTGCACACAGACTTGTGGACTATCTGACTATTTGGAGTAGGCTCGCCTCTATTTTATTTGACTCTTTTTGGTGTTGGTCACATGTGCCTGCGCCGAGGGGAGGCGTGCCTACCCCCGACGCCGGAGCGCGCTTCCTTCTTTTTGCATTTTTGCTTTGTTATGCTGTTTTTTTTTAGCCTTTTTCTTTTTTTATCGTTACGATAATCAATTAAGGGAACTGTCTAAAAGTATTCTTTAGCACTATACATAAACATTATAGCATCGGTTCAAATGCTAAAGCAAGCCGAGCCATTGGTTCAAATTGATCTCGAAATGAGGACTATTTTAAATAATTGCTTTACTTCAGTTTTTACCAAGAATATTCCGAATTTAAATAATGAAAGCCTGAAAAACATAAATACGAAGATTCCAAAAATGAATGAAGGAATATTTACGGCTGACGATATAAAAAAAAATGCAATGTTCCAAGGATACTTCCCTGACGGACACCAGAAATGACATTTTTAATATCTCAAAGCTGTCCATCACCACTACTTGGGTGCTACCAGTTAATAATGGTGAAGTTCAGAAATAAATATAAGTATCGAAATTTGGGGAATTTTTGAAAACCCAAAGAATTACAAATGGTAAATTCAGAAAATTTATTTTTATATATCTTCTTCTCTTCTATATCTATTCTATAACTCTATATTTTAGCAATGTGATATTTTGAAAGGGGGGAAATTTAGTCCGGAGTTCCTTTTTAAAATTATTATAATTGGCGAAGTTCAGAAAATTTATAAAAATTTAACCCTGGCTGCTTTTTTTTAGGTTTTAAATTTTAATCTTAACAGCGAAGCGCAAGCTCCCCCAGTAAGGAGAAGTGGCAAAGCCATTGTTTCATGAAATCATAAAAGAACTATTAGAAATAACTTTGATAAAAAAGCATAAGTCATAACCAAACTAAGATGAAATTATTATTTAAATACTCAAAAAAATCCCCTTCTTAAATTATAGAGTTAGGGAATAAAATTTATGCTTTCGTATTTTATGTCATATTATAAGAAAAGAAAATTTTATAAGAAAAGAAAATTTGTGCCTTCCTTGTTTGTGTTGTTTTATAAAAAAAAGAAAATGTGCTTTCGTAGTTTTGTGTTAATTTATACAAGAGATTTGTGGCTTCGTAGTTTATGTAATTTTATAAGAAAACAAGCCGCTATTCTCTTCCTTAACAGGGAGAGCTTGGTTACACAGGCATTCCTGCGGGGTGTGGCCTACGGCCTTATTTGCTAATCTTAACCGCTTTTTTTAATCCCCTTTATAGACTCTTTATTTTAACACCCTGAACACCCTTTTTTTCTTCTTCTTCTTCTTCATCTTCATCTGCATCATCTTCATCTTCACTATCTTCTTCATCATCTTCTTCTTCTTCATCTTCATCTTCTTCTTCAGCTCCATCTTCATCTTCATCTTCTTCATCATCTTCATCCTCTTCATCTTCATCATCTTCTTCTTCTTCTTCTTCTTTTTAGCTATTTCAATCCTTTGAATTTCCAAAACACCCGAAGTCATCTGTCAACTAAGCCAAAAAAAACATTTATAAATTTTCAAAAAATCCCCATCTTAAATTATAGAGTTAAAGATAAATTTTTGCTCTCGCAATTTGTGTCATTTTATATAAAAAAAAAAATTGTGCCATCGTAGTTTGAGTTATTTTATAAAATAAAAGTGTGCTTTCGTAGTTTGTGTTATTTTATATGAAAATAAAATTTGTGCTTTCGTAGTTTGCTTTATTTTATAAGAAAAAAATTGTAGTTTCTTAATTTGTGTTATTTTCTAAGAAAAGAAAGTGTGCTTTCGTAGTTTGTGTTATTTTATAAGAAAAGAAAATTTGTGCTTTCGTAGTTTGCTTTATTTTATAAGAAAAAAAATTGTAGTTTCTTAATTTGTGTTATTTTATAAAATAAAAGTGTGCTTTCGTAGTTTTTTTATTTTATATGAAAATAAAATTTGTGCTTTCGTAGTTTGCTTTATTTTATAAGAAAAAAATTGTAGTTTCTTAATTTGTGTTATTTTCTAAGAAAAGAAAGTGTGCTTTCGTAGTTTGTGTTATTTTATAAGAAAAGAAAATTTGTGCTTTCGTAGTTTGCTTTATTTTATAAGAAAAAAAATTGTAGTTTCTTAATTTGTGTTATTTTATAAAATAAAAGTGTGCTTTCGTAGTTTTTTTATTTTATATGAAAATAAAATTTGTGCTTTCGTAGTTTGCTTTATTTTATAAGAAAAAAATTGTAGTTTCTTAATTTGTGTTATTTTCTAAGAAAAGAAAGTGTGCTTTCGTAGTTTGTGTTATTTTATAAGAAAAGAAAATTTGTGCTTTCGTAGTTTGCTTTATTTTATAAGAAAAAAAATTGTAGTTTCTTAATTTGTGTTATTTTATAAAATAAAAGTGTGCTTTCGTAGTTTTTTTATTTTATATGAAAATAAAATTTGTGCTTTCGTAGTTTGCTTTATTTTATAAGAAAAAAAATTGTAGTTTCTTAATTTGTGTTATTTTCTAAGAAAAGAAAGTGTGCTTTCGTAGTTTGTGTTATTTTATAAGAAAAGAAAATTTGTGCTTTCGTAGTTTGTTAAAGGCTTTATTTACTAGCCTAATACAGTTATTTCTAGTTGCTGCATGATTAAATTCGCCGACCGATTAAACAAAGTTTGAAGAAGCAGGTCATGCCAACGAGTGTTAAAGGGTCTACAGTTAAAGGTATATTGTTTGACTGTACTAAAGCAGGTTATAAAGACAGGCAATGGCAGATTGAATTACTGCACGCCGCTTCTGAATAATATTACTGCGAATTTTTACGTCGATATTGTTTTACAGTAGTACCATTCACATTGAGGTGATTTTTCATCCATTCTCTGATCAATTCAATGAAGATGAAAATCACCTTATTACAGCACTACGGGGCGACATGTCAAACATTTCTAGTGTTCCCGCAGCAATTCTTTTATTCAAAGCCCTCTACTAGCGACCACCATCGAGGTCATGATCTCCAAAAAAATTTAGCCTAATACATAGGATATATTAAAAAAACTACTAGCACAAAAACAATCACAACGCAAAGAGCACAGACAAAAAACATAAAAATCAAGCAAAACCAAATCTAAAAGAAAAGGAATGCTGAGGTATCGGAGTGAGGCACGATTCTTTGGCACACTATAACATACAACCAACCCTCAAAGATTATATACAGTGGAAGAGGCCTGCCTCTTCCTAAAAATCCAAATGCTGAACGTCACGAAGGGAAGAAAGTCCATAGTGCAAGTACAAGAGACCCTAAGGCTGCGAATATGGGCCTCCCAGGAAGGCGTCACTCGAAAACAGGACTAAGGAAACGCTGCGACTCTACCACTTCTAGGCAATCCCTGTTTAGGAACAAGTCATGCTGGAGTGGATGGCGACAGAAGTACTCTACCTTAGTACTGCCCAAGGACAAACAAAAACGACCTCACGCTTTAGAGAAGCGAGAGATGCACTTTGCGCCTGTTGGAGTCGACGCTCCAGAGTTATTGGCATCTGGCTGCACCAAATAAGATCAAAATATTGTCTACGTCTAGCGTAGCGCGAATATCATCTGACAACACTGAGGTGATACCGTTGATGTTGAAGGCAAAGAGTGTGACACTGAGAACACTTCCATGCGACACCCTCTTCTTATTGACTGGTAGAGAGCTCCTTCCCACTCTTACCCCTGAATTAACTATCTCGCAAAAACTAAGATATGAAGATTGTGTGCTGTTCACTCGCACCTATAGTGTGGAGGGTTTCCATGATACTGTATTGCTATGCAGTATCATAGGTCTTCCCCAAATTGAAAGATTTCACGGTGAAAGTCATCACACTTAGCATTTCGCAGCCAGAAAAGAGCGCCTGATGTGTAACTTACGACAGCCACACTGTGCAGAAGACAGGTAACTTCCGTTTTACCTGAAATAGCACATATAGTCGTATTGTCTCTAAATGCCAACAAACAAGGAAACGGACAACGTGCGAAATTGCCACATGTTCTAGAAATGGTAGTCAACCCCTCAGCGATGAGGATACCGGAAAAAACTTAACGGCCCCATCAACCGACTTAAACTCCTCGATTGGGATAGAGAAATCAGTCATTTCCTGAAATTCTGACCACCGCACCCGCTCCAAGGAACAATGAGGCTGGTATTCAGGCGGCAACGGCCCAGAAAATGATAGTTGAATTGGAAAGTAGTCACGAAGGATCAGGCTGTTCATCCGGGGAGTACATGGATAGATCGAGACAAGAAAGGACAAGCCTCTGCAGCTCCTTCCGGTTGGCATGAAATCCACGCCAATTCCATTGAAGGAAAATTCCCTCCAGGCCTAACTCGAAGGATCCTCGGTGGCCCTTTTCGGTCATAAGACCTTCGTAGGGATGGCCTTAGCTTTCTCTAAGGAAAAACTCAGGAGTTTTGGAGACGAAGGCGCCGCAGCCTTAAAGAACTTATTGGTTGAAGTTGGGCTCGCTTGCCGTCTTCTCTTCCGCCCGTCTCAAATTCTTTATGGGGCAGAGCGACCTTGGTTTAGGGGGACTCCCTGTCCTTTGGATAGTCCCGAGCCGTCGAGGTGTCTTGTCCAACCTTGGATCTGAGCAAGGGAGCCGAGGTTCTCATGGTGTTATCTTCTTCATGGGGGCAGACTTAGAATTTCCATGAGACGATCTCACGACCACCTTCGAGGGGTGCGCTTCCTCTAGATCTGATGACCTGCAGCGAGTTCATAAGTTCTTCTCTAAGGACGCACGATTAGTAAAGATTTAAAGTCCCCACGTTCTCCTGTCCTTTCAACATGCCACTATTATCTATCGCTCAATACAAATGGTCAATACAGTGTAAAAGACAAATTTGCACTCATTACAGAAACAATTGCAACATCAGCCACGAGGTTTCCGCCTTCGATATCCTTATTTTACCCGGGATTTGCCTAAATATGATTTGAATTACAGAGCTGTGTACTGATCTTGTTCGAGAACACTTTCGTCGTTTTCTCCGATGATGTCATTTCCAGCAACTCTTTATATATTCTTAAAATGATCCATAATTATACAGTGCTAGGGAACCCATGTTATTTTTTAATGCGCCACCCTGTACATTGTTCTACGCATATGCGGTGACCAGAATTGTACCACATAAGCGAAAAGAGAATTTAAAAGCAATTCATTAACGGGAATAATAATATATTTCGATTTAAACTAAAAATAACTAGCTACATATGTATCCTGGAAACCATAATTTATTTAGGGGGAAAACTACAGTGCATTTATTTGTAAATTTTAGATCATTGGAGATTAAGACAACGTAATTTTTTTTCCATGCTGACTGTATTTAAAATTTGACCACTCATATTTAATGAGCTGAACATGGATATTGCTCCTGGAACTAAAAGACTCTTCCTGGTGATCAAGACAACTTAAATCTTTTTCCATGATGACTATATTAAAAATTTGACCACTCATATTAAGTGAGCTGAACAAGGATACTGCTCCTGGAGCTAAAAAGACTCTTCCTGGTGAAGGAATCATAGAATAGAAAGAAAAACGAGCTGAACAAGGATACTAGTAGTGGTAGTAAAAGACTTATCCTGGTAAACGAATCATGGGGTAAAAGGGGGAACGAATTAGACAAGGAATTTGGTGATGAGGTTGGAAGACTCTTCTGGTGAATGAATCATGGGGTAGAAGATAACTGGACGAGGAACCTGGTGATGTTGTAGATGGACTCTTCCTGGTCAATGAATCGTGGCGTAGAAGGGAAAACAAGCTGGACAAGGAACCTGGTGATTATAGTAATAATGATAATAGGGTAATAACTATAGTTGTAATTGTGGCAATAAGTAGAGTAGTAATTAGGGTAATACTTATATAGTAATTAAGGTAATAATTACGCTAAGTAACACAATTTTTGTTTCTCGCCAGTAAAGTTTATTTTTTAACTCGTTTTATTGCAAATAATAGAAAATAGACATTGTGTTCTAAATTTTACGTCTGTAGCTTTTGTATGATGAAAAACTTACTAAAAATAGATGAATCTTGTTTTTTCATCCATTGAGGGCTAAAAAAAAGACACACGAGTTAAATTTATACAATTTTATTAAAATTTTCACATGAAATATATAAAAAGAAAAAAAAAGTTTGAAGTGAACAATTTTCCTAGAATTCAGTTGGTACAAGCCAGAAATATAGTCTGCCATCATGTGTTTATTGTATACTCCTTGGTGTCTATGCTCAAAGTTCAGTATATCTTGATGGAAGCGATCACCTTGCTCCTCTGAGTATGTTCCCATACTCTCCTTGAACTTATCAAGATGTGCATTAAGAATGTGCACCTTTAGGGGCATCGTGCAGCCCATTTGGTGATAGATTTCTACTAAGTTCTCAACAGGTTCCATATAATTGCAGCCCTGTTGTTGTCACAAAGCCCTGGCATACAAAAGCAAATCTCTTCCAGGATTCTTTTTTTTTCGTTTTCTAAGCTTTTCAGGGAATTCTGGAGAAGGATTTTTCTCATTTGTGGTCCAACAAAAACATCAGCTTTCACCTTTGCATCAACGAGTTTGGGAAAGAAATATTTAAGGTACATAAAGGCTGCAGACCTTTTGTTAAGAGCTCTAACAAACTGCTTCATGAGCAGTTATAATGCACTTGAGAGGACAACACTTTTAAGGGTCTATCAATTTTAAAAATTTTAAAGATTATGCCCTGGAGACCCATCAGAAATGCTACCATTTTGAAGTCTTCAATCACTTTTCAACCATACTCCTTCTAAGAGCCAAGGAAAGGGATGGATGCTTATTCCAATTATGGAAGAGTAGAGTTTTAATGCTTCTTGAGGAACTGCCAATGAAGAACCTCCACTCATCTGGATTACAAGTAATTCCAATTGCATCAAACATACCAGATACATTAGTATAGTAGCATAGCTCAGCATAAAAAGTAAAGAAGCTTGAGCAATGTTTATGACGTTACCCTTTGCTTGTCACTTGCATATTTGCATCCATTAAATCCCACTTTTTGAGCCTGGAAATCAAAAGCTCAGCATTTAACATACAAGCAATGATCTCTGACAAGGTCATTGAGGTCTCTTTAGTTTGGATAGTCTGGATTCCTCTCAACAGCCCTATCTCTGACACCGTTGTCCACATCTTCACTGACCTTTTTCAGCTTCTGAATTGTTGCTTTCTTCTGAAGGTGACTTATTCTTTTCTACCGTGATAGGTATAAGTACAAGAAGATCAACACTGTGTGGTAGTGATGCATAGAAGATGGATGATCAGGATAAGAAATAGCAGGTGCATTTTTGCTACTTGATCGTTTGGAAGGGTCCACCATGCAGAAATAGTAGTTGCTCGAGTGATCAATGGGTTCAAGCTAAATCCTGGGGATAGAAAACTTCGTCTCTTCTTCCACCTCGTGTAAAAGTAAAAAATATATACTTTTGACTTACAAACAAACATAAAAGCTTAAACACTTGTGACATTTAATATTATACTTTTTGTAACAAACTATTTTGTCACCTTCCAAGGATTTTTTGCAGTGTTCACAAGTAAAATGAGGTGCCCATGGTTTGTTTTTGTCCCCAACGGGCGTGCCAAAGTAGGCTTTGTAAGCTTCGCACATTATCATAGATGCTGTCACACTGAACGTTTTTGGCTCTCGTTTTGATGGACTATCCACATAAATAACAGAAGGCATCTGGACACTGATTGCAACTTCTTGATGCCATTTCTTTTCCGACGTGTTCACTAAAGCTGAAATGATAGCAGATCCGTGAATCCCTCTAGAAATATTTCGGAAGTGATATTCCAGAAGGTTCTAGAACTTTCCAGTGTGTTCTGGCAAGTTCTGGAACATTCGTAAGACTTCATAAAATTCTATTAAATTCTTCTATTAATTTCTCATTAAATCTAGAATGTTTTGGAAGGTTTCTTTAAAACAAATTTTCTACCATGCTTTTTAAAAAGAATTAAAGCTTACAGCCTTTTATATAGTCTCAATTATTTTTCCTAAATTAATAATACCCTAGCATTATTTTCCAAATGGGCAACTTTAAACATTCAGTGGCCTACTTACAAAAGGATCAAAATAGTATTTTCATTTACTTCATTTACGAACAACTGGAAAATACTATTTTTAAAGCAAGAGCAAGAAAATAAGTGACATTTTGTGACCCAGTGTAATAGTTGTAATTTTGGTAATAATTCTAGTAGTGCTTAAGGTAATAATTATAGTAATAAATAGAGTGGTAATTATAGTAATTATTTTAGTAGTAATTATTGTAAAAATATAATAATAAGTAAGGAATAAATTATATTAGTATTCAGGCGAATAGTTATAGTATTAATTAGTGGAATTATTATAGGAGTAATTAGGGAAGTAATTTTAGTAGTAATTAGGATAATAATATTAGGAGAAATTAGGGTAAAAATTATAGTAGTAATTAGAGTAATAGCTATAGAATTAATTAGCGAAATAATTGTAGTAGTAATGAGAGTAATATTTATAGTAGTAATTATGCTAATAATTATAGTAGTAATTAGTCAAATAATAGGTATAGTAGTGTTCATGAAAGTAATTATAAAGTTATTATGGTAATTATTTACTACTAATTAAGGTACTAATTAAAGTAGTATTAGAGTAATAGTTATAGTAGTAATTAGGGTGATAATTATAGTAGTAATTATTGTACTGTTTATCGTTGTAATTAGCTTAATAATATAGTAGTAATTATGACAATCATTATTTAGAGTAATTATGGTAATAATTATAATAGCAAGTTTGTAACTAATTATATTAGTATTTAGTGTAATATTTAGAGTAATAATTAGGATAAAAATTATTTTGGCGAAATAATTATAGTAATAATTGGGGTAATAATTATAGTCGTAATTAGGATAGTAGTTATACTAGTCATTAGACAACTATTGATAGTAGTAATTTGGGTAATAATCATATTAAGAATTAATATAATATGTATATGAGTAATTAGGGTAATAATTATAGTAGCAATAAACAAAATAATTATAGTAGTAATTATGGTAATAATAATAGTAATAATCAGGGTAACAATTATAGTATTAATTCGGGTAAGTGTTTTAGTAGTAATTAGACTACTTGTTAGAGTACTATTTAGGGTAATAATTATACTACTACTTATAGTAATAATTTTACTAGTAATTAGGGAACTAATCATAGTAGTAATTGAGGTAATATATATAGTATTAATTATATAAATAATATTAGTAGTATTGAGGCTAATAGAGTAGTAATTATTATATCAGTAATTATAAATTATATCCGGCGCTCGTTCTCATTTGGAGCAAGCCGAGCTGCTGCTCTCCATATTTACGAAAGCAGATGAGGATGGAGCCTCGTTCGACCTGGCGGAAACCGAGCAAAGAAGTCCCCTTAAAATTGAGTGAAAAGGGTTGTGAAGCGGGTTTAAAGCCCTCATGGATACCAATAATGCTAAATGTGGAAAGTAAAACACGGAAGAATAATGCAGGCGATGTTCTCATCACCAGGGCGGCCAAAACTCTTTCACTCCTCACACCTACTACACATTTCCTCATCAAAATAAACAAAAAAATTGTTAAATGGAAACTCTTATTTCGCTGAGACACCACAAACATAACCAGTAACCAAAATATCGGTGTTAGAAGGAAACTACCACCAATCAAATACGTCATCACGCCCATAGCGACTTACAACACCGCTGTTTTTCACATCTTCATTTCGCACACACCACATACCACTCTTCCCTCTACGGATTCCGCTGAAGAGAATTTCCATCCACATGGCCCTAACATTATGGAATGTTTAAGTAACCCTTGAGCCACACACACACACACACCCTTACTACGGCCCTTTTTGGTTCCGTCCAGTCTGCCAGTGATTGTCATTTGGATCTTTATGTTGGTTTCATTATTTTCTGTGGGGCATTATGCTCAACATTAAAGCAACAGATACCTTTACTAAATAGACGAGACTTAACTATAATAAAGTGCCCGTGACAACATTAAGAACGCAGGTATTAAACGTCTTAGTTTTAAACAAAATGTTCTAAATGAAATTTTAAACATGGAGAAATTTGTAGAATAAATATGTAGACTAAATTATTGTGTCATAAAACATAAGAATAGACACTCTACTATAATTGGGGGAGGGGAGTTAGTTATAGATATAAAAAATGAGGATGTTTACCGATTTTTTCACAATGAAAAAAAACATACGAATAAGAAAGACAATAAAAACCCCTAATTCCAAGTTGTGTAATTATTTAATAGTAAAGTGGCAATAAATCAATCACATCCTCATCATTTCCTACGCTTTTACACCTACCCTTTACCTCTCAGATACATTAATAATAATAATAATATAGGTTTATATGGTGCCCGTCAGAAGAGGTGGATTTTCAGATCCCACTTAAACGCGCCGAGCGAGAAAGAGAGGCGTATGATAGCAAAGCCTATATACAACCTCTCATTCCCATAAATTCTTAAACCCAATCCCTCCCTCAAGGATATATAATTCTTTAACAGTAGAGCCTATAGGTAACACTCTCAAGCTCATCATTCAATAGACCCACGCTCCTTTACGGGATTTACCCCCCTTCCTGCCCCTGCATCCAAAGCCTTAAGAAATCAAGCACCCCCTTTCGATATTAGCATCGCAACATCTTGAATGAGATCAAATGTGTTTTCAATTGAAGCAGAAAGCGAGACCTGACAACTGCGGAGTCATCTTGCCATTTACGGTTCATTTGTCACTCGTTTGACCACAGAATTCAGGAATCTGGAATCTGGACTCGGCACAGATTATCCAGTCGGAGTCACGACCGAGAATCGATTCTCTATTTTCTGCTTCATTGACGAAATCCGTTTCTCTGGAAACCAATAATAAGCAATTCATTTCTCAGTTTATGATAATATAACGATCAGAACCGATTCTGTTTATGACAGTAAATAGAAATCTCATGACTAAAATTACCAAAAAGGTTTCTAATGAATGATAATATAGCGATTATTGTTCTTATTTATAATTTATAGATAATTATCAAAGGGGGTCAGAGTTAATAAAAAAGTTAACTTGGTTTAGCGTTAATCTGTTAACCATAAAGTTAATTTTATTGATCGTTAATCCGTAAAATGTAACGGAAGTTAATGTCAAGACGTTAACGGTAATTATTATTATTAAACAATAGAGAAAACGTAATATATTTGCTCAAAAAACACCTCAAAATTGCCAAAACTATCAGAAATGCCAAAATTATAAAGGTAGAGAAAGTGAGTAAACAAAACTTGGCTGAAAAAACATTTTGGTAATAAACTAGAGAAAAATGATTGATCAAGTAGCCGTATGAAACAAAAGGATAAACAATAACAAAAGAATTAGAAAAAAACACGACAGACGATAGAGGCAATTTATGGTTTTGTTTCCTTATCATCATCATTACTTCACTAACTCTATAATTTAAGGGGATTTTTTTAAGTATTTGAAAAATAATTTCATCTTAGTTTTGTTATGACTTATTTTTTTATCAAATTATTTCTAATAATTCTTTTGTAATTTCAAAAAATAAAATGGTGAAGTTCAGAAATAAATATAAGTATCGAATTTTTGTGAATTTTTTAAAACCCAAAGAATTACAAATGGTGAAGTTCAGGAAATTTATTTTTATATATCTTCTATAACTCTATATTTTAGCAAGGTGATATTTTGAAAGGGGGGAAATTTAGTTTAGAGTTCCCTTTTAAAATTATTATAATTGGCGAAATTCAGAAAATTTATAAAGATTTAACCATGGCTACACGGAGGGAGTGGCGAAGCCATTGCCTGGTTCTTATTATTATAAATTTTCTCCATCAGATGCAAGTTCCCCTCCATGAAAAGTGGCATCTGAAAGTTTTCATCGGACAGGGATGATCTCTTCTCCCTCAAGATGTTCTTGCCAAAGGAGAACAAATGATTCACTGCAGCACTAGAGGACAAGGCTGTGTTGAACCTGATGAACAAGTCTACCAACACTTGCTCTCCCAAGGAAGCAGCATCTGTCAACAAGTACTTGGAGTTGGTCTCCAGCCAGGTTTTGACCAAGTTCTGTGACTTGGCCTTCATTGACCCGTGGCTTCTGCTGCTCTCTCATTGCTGGGTAACGGTGGTGAAGAAGTTATAGTCTTCATCTTCGCTGTTGCTATTTCCACTATTGCTGCTCAATTCGTCTATGTGGTGCCTCAAGGAATCCTCAACTTTACTCTCCATGCTTTTCCTTGCCTTGGCTACCAGGGTTTTGTCATAGTTCTCCAATCAAAAAAGACGAAACTTGGGGTCGAAAGCAGAAGCCAGCTGACATTCATCATCTTCCAAAGGGTGCCGGAATCTTTTGTCGATGCCTGCTAAAACTGCGGCGACCAAAGGGCTGCAATAAAAGAGGTCTTTTGACTTCAAATCCAAGAACTTTGAATGCATTCGCAGCAACTGTTGGTAGCAGAGTCCCAGGAGGGGTTTTGCTCCTCCCCAGCGATTTTTTCTAGCGTTTGGGGCACAGGTGACATGACTTAGAAATAAAATAATAAAAGATTTGTAGGGAAACTAACTAGTAAAGAATATATTACCCAGTAAAATCATAATTTATTTATATTATTAATTTAATAACTTATTACTGTGGCATACTGCTTCGGTAAGCCGACATCTGGGTTGTTGAAGCTCTTAACCTTCAGATGGGCCTGCTCTGTGGAGAGCAGGTCTCTTAGTCTCCAGGATGGTGTTTAGGAATACCACATAGTCATAGGTGGAGTTTCCCTCGTCGTGTTGGGCACAACCAGTCTCCTTCGCACATCAGCGTAGATGTTGTTGGCTACCACAGTGCTGCGACCCTTTAGGTTACAGAGGGCTTGTGCCTTAGCTATGGCAGCCCTGTAAGACACATTGAATACTGCACTCTGGACTGCAGCATCGCTGGCCACTAGGTTAAATGTATGAAAGAAAGTTTAAGACCAGCGCACCGCCGCAACATCAGATACAACCTCTCCTTCTTACTACTAGACACAAACTGAGAGCGCTTCTCTGTCATTCCTGCGCACTTGGCATTGTTATGTAAAATTCACACGCTGAAACTGGAATGAGATACGGATATACTTTAAATTAATGGATTTGAGTTAACAGAAGGTAAATGTAACGAAAGTTAATTAATCCCTTAATGATTATCAAAGTTAACTTAAAAGTTAAATCGTTAAAAAAAAGGTTAACCTCGTTAAGGAATGATTAACGGTTTTGGTGCCCAGCTCTCATAATTCATTAATGCAAGAGCTAAGTTTCAAAAAACATAAAAACTTAACTTATCAGGCCAATTTATACCGTTATGTGGTACATTTTATACATTCCCGTGTTTTCCCATCAAATTTAAAGTATAAGCCAACATATCTTCCTTAAAAGATTTGTAGGGAAAGATCTGAGAGTAAGTGATGAAGCTAGAACAAGGAAAATGTATGGAAGATATATGTATAGTCAACGATCCTCCTGCAATAAGCGAGGCAAGGAGAACTATTGCGGGTGCCTGGACCTAAAGGGGAGATAATTTTACAGATATATGCCTCAGCAATGCTCTCCATGCTACATCTGACATCTATTTGCGAGTTTTGATTATTAAATTAAATTCATTAATTATGAATATTTCATGTGTATAAGAAGTCAAATCCCTGGCCCTTGAATTTTTTGTTAACGTAATAAAAAAACATCCTTAATTCCCAAATATGGCTTGTTACACAATTCCGGACCAGAAAAATCCCTAAGGCCACCTTGGGGCAATTCCAAAAGACGAAGAGACATAGAGAGAGGAAATTGGTGAAAAATGTTTTACATTGGGGATTTTTAATTTTAAAAGGTTCATATATTGAAGAAATATTTATTGATTTTATTCTTAATCATAATGATTGTTTTAATTACTCCGCGCAAATTTTCTAAGGAGAATTAATTTACTATCATTGCACTGAATTTATTACTTCACTTTAGTCACTGTGAAAACAGTGTAATTAAATATAAATTTATGACAGTTTTTCACTGAATGTTAAAATTAGTGATGACGTGAGGAGTGAATTCAATGTTATGGATTGGAATGAATAGCTCTTGAATATGTTCTGTTCATCTTGATAAGCTTTATTATTCCCTCCAAATTGTGAGGGTCTAGCGTGTCTCCTGCTTGGAGGGCAACGTGTTCTCAGGAAGAATTATTTCCGGCGGAAAAGGAAGCGAGATAGGAAGTATCTTATCTGAAGAACTGCAAGAGAATCTCCCCCCTCCCCTGAGGCAGACATAAGTTAAGGTTGTAAGTCTCTCTGGTCGTCCGGGCATGCTATATACATATGCACGATGTGGGGGTAGCTGGGTTCTGCGTATCCCAAAACTTCGATTAGTTTTCCGAGATTTTTCAGTAAAGCGAAGCAGATTAAGATCACTCAGAGTGTCATCATATGATTTATTTCCTCCTTAGGGATTAATATTGTCATTGCATGCTGAACACCCTCTAAAGTTATGTCCTTTTGCTAATGATAAGACCAAAATTGAGCTGTTTACTCTAAATGATGTGTAACAAGGAAGAACAGTAACTGATATAAAGGAAGAATGCTATATTTCTATTTAAATAAAAAGCTCCTAGCTGTGTACCCAAGATCTCTCCTTGTTATTTGCGATGCTACATTATATTATGAGTTTTTATGTGGCTCGAAATCAAGACACGCAAATCTCTTTGAATAATAATCAAATTTAGACTATGTACACCTACTGAGAGTTTTAGTAACCTGGGTGCATTACTTTACATTCATCTATGTTAAATCTTATCTGCCACTTTTCAGCCCATTGTACTACTATATCCAAATCGCTTTGTAAATTTTAAAGCCTTATCTAATTTTGCTCTAATACCAAATTTTGTATCTTTAGCAAACTTTTAAATTTTAGATATCCTGAGGGACGCCTCTAGGGATAGATGCCCAGTTCCAGTTCATCCTAATAATTACCACTGCATCAAGTGCACAGCTCGAGTTAATCCCTTTAATTATCACTGTTTGCGGGGCAATATCAAAGCTTTTAGAAAATCAATATAAGCTAGAGATATATATTCGTAGAAGGTCGTTACAACATATTTTGTGAAAAAATCCGCAAAATTACTCAGATACGAACACTGTATCACGATTCGGCCTCTAATGAGTACAGTGAATTAATAAAAACAAAATACTCGGTACCTAGAATTTGTCACAAAAGCCTTCGATCAGGCAACATCGATTTAATTTTAAGAGGACTCCAGGAAATGGAGTTGCAAGAACGACGTTGACATAGGCAAAATCTAGAGTCAGGCAAAATCATAATTTAGGTCAAACTCAGCCAGTCGAAATATATGGAAAAAATCCAAAATGTTTTCTAATACTGAGAATTAAAAATACTAAGCCACAGACTTCATTTTTTGCCCCATAGAGATAAACTCCTACGACGGTGTAATAATGCGTATCAGCAGGGTGTGATTTGATGGATTAGTCTGGATTAAACCTCAGTTTTAAAAGAGGACCAATTTGAGCAACATGATCTCTTTTGGAATGGAAGCAAAGACTAACATCAAATTCTTGGTGTGTGGTGGGAGAAGAGTGAAACCAATCATGTTTTATGGAAAGTTTGCGGTTGGAGTGGAAAATGCATCATTCATTTTCTTCTTTTTCCACCATAATTCAACCAGAATTCGAGGTTTGTCCTCGTTTCCATTTCAACAGAGGTCAGGTTGCTCATCGAACAAATCACTTCGTCAAATATTCGAAGTTTATTGTTCTGGAACAAAAACTGAAATTTGATGCTTAGTTTTTTTTATTAATTCAAAATTTCCGTGAAATTACGAGACACTCTTGCTAATACTCGGCACAGAAGAGCTGGAAGAGATTTTCATCACTTCAGATTAGAAATTAAAAGCACTTAGAGCACACTACTGTCACATATGCCAGAAAATACTTTATTTCGCAATGTTAAACTGAATAAAAGTGTAAATAATTGATGCAGAATTTCCATCCTGATTTGGATGTGGCCCATATCTAATCAACCCTTCCTTAGATCTTTAAAAATTTCATCGAAATCCGTCAATAAAGTTTTGAAGTATCTTGTACACAAAGAGACAAACACACTTAGAAAACATACACGCGTGATCACATTACCTTCGCCAAAGTCTGTTGGAAGAAGAAAAAAAACAAACAATCAGAATTAATAGGGTATGTTTATGTCTCCTATGCTTTAGTGGTGCTATTATTATACCAAATACCAATAATTAAAAAAAAAATCAACCTACAACGGGTTTCGAACCAGCAACCTTGCGGTTTTGAATCGTAAACGTTACCAATTAGCCATGGTGAATTAAAGAATCACCATTCACCACGATTTAAACGAGCAACCTTACAGGATTAACCAAAACAGAAGAGCTAGAATTCGTGCCCAGATTTCAAAGCTCTTCTAGCCAATTGGCTGGTGAGACGAAGTGCCGTTCGTTCTATGCCTAAAAAAAGTGTTATATTACCAACCAAATTGCAACCAAATCACCAATTACGACTAATATCGAGCAATAAAGACTCTTTTCAACCAAAAGAAAAAAAGAAAGAAGACTGGAAGAAAGAATACACAAAGGACACAAAATCACACACACTACAAAATAAACAGAAAACTAAGAACTAAAGTATAATTTTTAAATAAAAAAACAAAACAGCAAATGCAGATTTTAACGTACAAAGTATATTAAGACTTTGAAGACAAATGGTTTGAACGCCAGTATAATATAACTATAATCACAACAATCAAATAACTCACAATAAAAGGAAATAAATGAAAGCGATAAGCCTGACCACCAGGCATCTAGCATCTCTTTGCAACGCCCCCACGCTACTTTCTCTTTTTACCACTATTATCTCTCCTATCTACCCACACACCATTTTGTCCCAGAAAACAAATACACAAACTTAACATTAAGTGTAATAGTAAGCAACCTTACAGTTGTAAAGCGTAGGTATTAACACTGAGCCACGGTGAACTAAAAAAAACACCCTCCCCTGTATTTAAACCATCAACCTTACGGGTTCGAAGTGCAGGCGTTACCACTGAGCCATAATGAACTATAAAAAATCACACTTCACTGGGATTCAAACTAGCAGCCTTACAGGTGCGGAACGTAAGCGTTATTATGAGCCATAATAAACTAAAAAAAAATCAGGCTATACCGAGATTCGAACCAGCGGGCATACGGGTTTGATGTGCAGCGTTACCACTGAACTATAATGACCTAAATATACAGCCTCTACCGGATTTAAACCAGTAACCTTAGGGTTGGGGAGTGTAAGCGTTACCGATGGTAAATTAAAAAAAAAATCAGCCTCCATCGAGATTCAAACTAGCAACCTTATGGGCGTGAAACGTAGGCATTACTAATGAACCATGATCAACTCAGAAATTAGCCTCAAACCAGGATTCGAACCAGCAACTCTAGTGTGCGAAGTTCAGGAGTTACCACAGAGCCATGATGAACTAAAAGATATCAGCCTCCAGTGGGATTTCAAATAACAAACCTACGGGTGTGAAGCGGAGGCGTTACCATTGAGCTATGATGAACTAAAAGATATCAGCCTGTACCGAGAGTCGAACCTGCAACCTTATTGGTGTGAAACGTAGACATTACCACTGAGCCATGATGAACTAAAAAATATCCGCCTGTACCGTGAATCGAACCTGCAACCTTATTGGTGTGGGGCGTAAACATTACCACTGAGCCATGCTGAATTAAAAAATATCAGCCTGTACCGAGAGTCGAACCTGCAACCTTATTGGTGTGGAGCGTAAACATTACCACTGAGCCATGATGAACTAAAAAATATCAGCCTGTACCGAGAGTCGAACCTGCCGCCTTATTGGTGTGGAGCGTAAACATTACCACTGAGCCATGATGAATTAAAAAATATCAGCCTGTACCGAGAGTCGAACCTGCAACCTTATTGGTGTGGAGCATGAACATTACCACTGAGCCATGATGAACTAAAAAATATCAGCCTGTACCGAGAGTCGAACCTGCAACCTTATTGGTGTGGAGCATAAACATTACCACTGAGCCATGATGAACTAAAAAAATATCAGCCTTTACCGAGAGTCGAACCTGCAACCTTATTGGTGTGGAGCGTAAACATTACCACTGAGCCATGATGAACTAAAAAATATCAGCCTTTACCGAGAGTCGAACCTGCAACCTTATTGGTGTGGAGCGTAAACATTACCACTGAGCCATGATGAACTAAAAAATATCAGCCTTTACCGAGAGTCGAACCTGCAACCTTATTGTTGTGGAGCGTAAACATTACCACTGAGCCATGATGAACTAAAAAATATCAGCCTTTACCGAGAGTCGAACCTGCAACATTATTGGTGTGGAGCGTAAACATTACCACTGAGCCATGATGAACTAAAAAATATCAGCCTTTACCGAGAGTTGAACCTGCAACCTTATTGTTGTGGAGCGTAAACATTACCACTGAGCCATGATGAACTAAAAAATATCAGCCTTTACCGAGAGTCGAACCTGCAACCTTATTGGTGTGGAGCGTAAACATTACCACTGAGCCATGATGAACTAAAAAATATCAGCCTTTACCGAGAGTCGAACCTGCAACCTTATTGTTGTGGAGCGTAAACATTACCACTGAGCCATGATGAACTAAAAAATATCAGCCTTTACCGAGAGTCGAACCTGCAACCTTATTGGTGTGGAGCGTAAACATTACCACTGAGCCATGATGAACTAAAAAATATCAGCCTTTACCGAGAGTCGAATCTGCAACCTTATTGGTGTGGGGCGTAAACATTACCACTGAGCCATGATGAATTAAAAAATATCATCCTGTACCGAGAGTCGAACCTGTAACCTCAATGGTGTGAAGGGTAGGCGTAACCAATGAGCAAATGTGAACAAAGAAAGAGGAATCCTCCACCTGGATACACTTCGCAAAAGGTAGAAGATAAACGAAAGAAATGCAAACTAAATTCGGCATGTAAGCAAAAGGTAGTTAAAAATGTTCCCTGAAAATACAAATCAATAAACAAGGTCTGCTGACACCAAAAGTCACGTGCTCTCACTTATTCTGATTTAATGGCCTTACGACCTTCAAAACTTTCAATAATTCCAGGACTAACCTTGGGAGGACATTGGTGATTCTATCATTCGAAAGAGAATGCCAAACAACATAAGGGTTTCAAATTTCGTTAGAACATAGCCTAAAATAGAATAGCCTAGCTGTGCCGGGCCTAGCCTAGCCTAGCCTAGCTTAGTATAATCTACCTAGCCTAGTTATAACCTAGCAGAGTATAGTCTACTTTATCTACGTTAGCTTAGTAAAGCCTAGCCTATCGTATACTAGTATAGCCACGCCTAGCTTAGTAGATCCTAGTCTAACCTAGCATATTATAGTATAGCATAGCTTAGCGTAGCCTAGTATAGCCTTGCCTAGCGTATCATCGCCTAGTGTAGCCTAGCTTACTATAGCCTAGCCTAAACATGTATGACTTAGCATTGCCTGCCAGAGCCTAGCCTAGCGTCGCCTAGAGTAGCCTAGCCTAGTATAGCTAAGCTAGAATAGGCTACTATATCCTAACCAATATATCCTTGTATACGATAGCCCAACTTAGCCTAGCATACTATAGGCAAGCTTGTTATAGCTTATCCTAGCATAACCACACCTAACATAATATAGCCAAGCGTATCATGTTATAGCCTAGCCTAATATATTCTAGACTAGTATAGCAGACCATACCCTATACTAGAATAACCTTGAATAGCCTAGCCTATTATAGCCTTGGTTAGCTAGCCTATCGTAGCCTAACATAGTATTACCTAGCATAGACTAGCATAGCTAGCCTATCGCAGCCTAACATAGTATTACCTAGCATAGACTAGCATAGCAGAACATAGCACTCCCTAGCCTATTATACTTTAGCCTACCCTAGCATAGCATAGCCCTATCTAGCCTAGTATAGCTTAGCATATACTAGCATAGTATAACCTAGCATAGCATGAACTATCATAGACAAGTATAGCCTATACTATGTTATTATACCCTGTCAAGCATAGCTTAGTATTGTCTAGCCTAACATACTATATGCTATATTAGCATAGCATTTTATAGCCTAAATTAGCATAGTATATCTTACCAGTGTACATTATATCTTAGCATAGTATAGCCTAGCCTATAATAGCCTTGCCTATAATAGCTTAGCATAGTATAGCCTATTCTAGGCTTGCCTAGCAGAGTATAGAATATTATAGCCTAGTCTAGTCTAGCAGAATATCGGCTGAATAGTTATGATGTTATTGCCAAAACAAAATAATTACGGGGCTAAACTTGGGAAGACTTTGGCACTTATATGCTTCAAAGGAGAATGCAAAAGAACATAAGGGTTTCAACTTTCTCTAGAATCGGACGAATATTTATGATGTTATTGCCAAAACAAATAATTGCATGGCTAATCTTGGGAGGTCTTTTGCAATCATATCATTCGAAAGAGAATTTAAACCAACATAAGGGTTTCAAATTTCGTTAGAATCAGCCGAATAGTTATAATGTTATTGCCAAAACAAATAATTCCCGGGCTAACCCTGAGAGGACTTTGGCAATTATAGCATTCGAAAGATAATGTAAAACGAAATAAAGTTTTCCAATTCTGTTCGAATCGGTCGAATAGTTATAATGTTATTACAAAAACAAAAAAATAGCAAAACAGGGACCGACCGACCAACCTAGTGAGATGTAGAGTCGCTCGCGACTAGACTCGCACGCGACTAAAAAAAAAACTAAGCATAAATTCGGATTTCTTCTCTCCGGAAAATAATTTAATACGACTGTGAAGATGTGTATAATGAAGAAATTTATTTGATGTTAATTAATGGATTAACAGGAAAGAAACAGTTTTAAAAGGTGCACATTTGAGTAACATGACTGTTAAAAGGTAGGCAAGAACAAACATCGAAATTTTGTGTTGTGGTGAAAAACAAGAGGGACATCATTGATGCTTTGGTGTATGGTAGCAAAAATATTTTATTTGTTTTATTTGTTCAGCAAAAGTCATTCTGCTTAAAAAGAGATCTCGTTTTAACCAACGGATTACTCTTCGGCATAGGTGGGCGCGATAACGAAAAAATGTATCACGTTTACCGATAAATCGATAACGATAACCTTATCGGCGATAACCGATAAATCGCTAAATACAAAATTATAATATAATATTGATTATTGACCATATATAGCGTTATTTTATAATACAGTAGTAAGAATATTTGAATACTGTTTCTTAGTTTTTTACCTGGTAAGGCTCTCCTTCATCTCCTTATAGGTTTTGAGGATCCTCCTCCCAGCTCGGACCTACCTATTTCTGCCTGCAAGGCACTCACAGCTCGCCCCTGTGCTAAACTGGAACCAAAAACTGAACTGAAGTTATCGACGATTATCGTTAGTTTAGAACCAAAAGTATCGGCGATACCGATGAATCGATAAGGCGCGGGGGGAGGGGGATATCGGATAACCGATAACACGATATCGTTATCGCGATAAATTATCGCGATAACGGCTACCTATGCTCTTCGATGATCCATCAAATCACTTCTTGCTTATTTACATTTATAACAGAAATGTAAGAGTTTTTCTGTATGGAACAAAAAAATTAAATTTTGTTCTTAGGTTTTGGTTATTTTGTATTTTCTAACTTTTCGCAAACTCTCTGTATAATTTAGGACCTAAAAGACGCTAACTAAGTTTGTGGGGAAGTTAAACCAACCTAATAGAAGAGAAGACGGACAGATAGACAAAGAGAAAGAGAGAGAAATATTATCAGTATTAACCACACAGAAAATTAATCGAATAAAATCTTTAATAATTAAACACATAAGACTGATAATTTAAATAAGCAGCCACTTATCCACTTCATAGTTCAAAATGATACATAAGGACTCCACCCCAATAGCGTCCCACCAATATAGATAATGGAGTCACAAAAAGAAACAATAATCCTCAGCCAACTCATCAAATACCAGAACTCTTGGGATATGCTACTACTATTAATGGTTAAAACATCTACATTATAAGATGCCGGATTGTCAACAAAAGCATTTTCTTTTAAAATGTAAAATGATTCAAAAATTTGTCTAATTTCAACGTCCCTGAAATTAACAATGGGTTTTGAATTTTCTAAAATAAATCAATGGTCTTCCTTTTCTCTGTTCTAGTAAAAGAGTAGTATAATTACCAATTTGAAGGTCACGTTTATGTCGTTTAATTTATATATAAAATTTGATATTTCCAACTATGCATTTGTTTTATTATAGTTCGCACAAGGGATTTCATAAACACAACCTATAATGATTTCAGATTTAGTTATTTTGGGCCTAAGCACAACTGCAATATTCTCAGAAAAGGCGGGAACTACACTACTGAGCAAAAAGGGAACGATTTTCATTTATCAAATAATTTTAAAAATATGATGAGTAAGTAATTGAAATTTCCCTGGTACATAAAGGCATGTATTTATAAGATTTTATTGTTATAAATGATACAATCGTATATTCAAGAAATTATACTAAATAAACTAATAAAATAAAATAATGACTCGTGCAAAATAAGAGAATGATTATTCACATAATTGCTTAGCAAGCAAATACACTAAAAACAAAACAAGATTTGACAACCTTTGTTTATTATTACTTCGGCGCAACGACGACCACAGGACCTCACCTGTTTCTTTCAAAATTCTGGTGTTATTTTGTTCCATTCTTGTTCTTCCATAAATCCGTCACAGTTGAAGGCTGCTGGCCTCGAACTTTGTCCCCAATGATCGTTCAGAGGTTCTCAATTGGGTTCAGATCCGGGCTCTGAGCTAGCCACTTCATTACTTCGATATCTTCTTTTCAAAAATAGTATTTTACTCACTTTGCAGTATGGCATGGCGCGTTGTCCTGCATAAATCCTGCAGGCTGTTTCAGAGATGCTCGGAGTGAATGTGTAACATGCTGTTGTACCAGGTTTAGGTACACATTCGCATTTTACCTTTCCAATTATTCGCACTAGCAGACTGACTCTTTCAGACGATAACATCCATCATACCATGACACTGCCCCCTCCATGCGGATTACTCTTAACACATTTTTTTAACACATTTAAGGTAAGTCTCTCACCTGCAGCGCGTGTAACAAAGCGTATCATATCGTATCCAACTAAAATTTACTTTCGTTGCTTAAATTAATTCTCTCCCGATCTTCATCTTTCCAAACAACATGAACTTCACCATATTCGAGAGTCGCCTTCTGGTTCTGCATACTGATGGTTGGTTTGGTTCCTGGAGAGCGAGCTTTTAAACCAGATGCAGTGTAGCGACGGGACACTGAAACAGTTCACTTATTGGTCTTCATTTTTCGAGAAATTCCTGCTATATTCTCGAAAGGATCCTTCATAGAGAAGCGCCTAATAGTTATGGCTTCTTGGACGGTGGTTATGTGAGGTCGACCGACTTTTTTTTCAGAAAATTTGTTTGTTTGTTTTTATTTTATAAATTCAGAACGCACGAAATCACACTCTTGGACCTTCTTACCTGTCCTAAAATCGCAGAAAGAGTCCTCCCCGAAGTCTCCAAGCGAACAATTCTCTGACGGAGGTCAGGAGTCACTTTCACGTGTGGTGGCATCTCTACAAAGTGAGTACGATAAAAATGGCGCTTGTACAGTTCTTACCTACTGAGAAAAATGTTGCTAGATGATTTCAAGAAACTTCCAGAATGTTCCTGGAAAAAAAATTGTCTTATTTTGCACGTGACAATATTTTTTGGTTACTTTATTCAGTATAATTTCTTGCATATATGATTGTATCATATGAAATCTTTATAAAATATATATATTAAATGCATGGCTTTATGCACTATGAAAATTTCATTTAGATACTCATCTTCTTCCTTTTTTAATATAAAGAAAACTCGTTTTCTTATTTTGTTCGGTAGAGTAAATGAATTTCTTTTGAAATGCATTTCTTGCAGCGTCAAAAATATGAACAGTAAACTTTAGGAAATTAACTTAAGGTCTATTGGAGCTGATACACCTTTAATAAATCTTTCTACTCTTAAAAATGCCTCATTTTTTAAATCATCGTTATATCCAAGATTAATTAAGAAACTTTACTGAAATATTGAACTAATTAATCATAAAAATAGGGTCACAAATCTGAAAGACGCGGAAAGATGTGCAATGATGCCACCTCTTTTAACAAAAGGAAGATGGTTAGAAAAGGCATGTACATTTGCCACAATTAGTCATGTCGCACTCAGGCGAGGATCCAGGAGGGTTAGGGAGCCTACCCCCCCCCCCCCGAATGATCTTTATATCTCTTTTTTTAAGCCTTGTATTCTGCTATTCAGAAAAGTTATGTAATAATAAAACATATATCTAAAAGTTTTGAAACTGTTGCGATCGAATGTATCATATATGATACATGTCTAAAATAGAGGTAAATCTCAAAAATAATAATTATATTCAGTGTTATGCATTAAATGACATTCAAAAACTACAATTCATAATTTTCGGATTTGTTAAAAAAATAAATCGGATCTGATGAGAGTTGATACTCACCCTTTTATGAGATGCTGTTATTTATTATAAATGATGTTTAAGATAACCATTAATGTTTAATATCCTTTTTTTCAGACACCTCAGAGGAAAGAATTCAGGTTACCCCCCCCCCCTTAATTTTTTCCTGGATCTGCCACTGGTCGAACTTTAGGTTGTATTTCATTCACTCAGTGACAATTTAATGTATTCTTCGATGAGAGATCGAGTGTTTATGGTATATTTAGTTATAATAAATTTGATATGACATTTAACATTAAAATAAATTAAATGTAATGACATTTGTATGTTATTGCGATATTTTAAGCCGTAAGTGGTTTTGTTTCAAAAAAGGGTTGCAAAATTTCCCTATTTTCTCCAGCTTAAATTAATTTTATTTATTTAAATTTTACTCATCAATTTTACAAAAATATTGACATTTATATTTCATTCTTTTTCACCCACATAATTATTTTTTCATTCTAACGTGTTATGAAAAATATTATTACTTTGCAATTTAGAACAGCAAAGTCTCGAGGCATTCACCTCAAACTATTCGAGTATTTATAACACATATAAATAATTATATCATAGTTAACTTACTATTGTGAAAAAGATTTGGAAAAATGTGACATGAATAATTTGGGAAAATGTACTTAATGATTGAGATGGGTAGGTGTGAGGGAATCCCCACGTGGAAGATCTTTAGCAGAAAGGAACTCCCATGTGCAGCAGAAGGCCCAGTTAGGCCTAAAGTAGTAAGCCTCCCCCCCTCCCCCATCCTTCCACAAGCGGTAGCCTCGAATCGAGTCCCCCACGATTCACCTTTATGCGGGCTAAAATAGCTATGCAAGAAGATTCGAGGCCCTTCGAGAGTAGAGCTGTTGCCCACTAACCCCCAACTCTGGGGAGAGCCTCGGACATAAATAACGCTCGACGTCCCGGAAGAGACACAGAGTTGAGAAGTCTCGCCCAGAACCCAGAAGATTCCCCCATGGTTCCAAGTCAAGTGCTAGCAACAAAACAAAGTGACAGCTGGACTATTATGTGTATTTGGAATTAGCCCCAGCCAGGAGGTAATTCCACTGAACGATCGCCCCTAGTGATTTTCCCGACTTCTTTCGTCAACTCCTGTCGAAGCCCCCCTCATTTCGTGTAGCCAAAATGCTCTTCCCTGGACCGGAATTCACCCCTCCCCCTCTTTGCTTTTGGAGAACCGTCATCACTCCAACCTCCCACTTTGAAGTTCGAGCGGCCTCACCTCAAGTGCAGAAGACATCCGTGAGCCAACCTCTCTCCCCCTTTTAGTAACCCAATTGAGTTACCCCCCTCCATTTGAATAGTCTCCTCCGGGAATACCTTAAGTTCTAACTTCATATCCTGATTTATAACTACAATTCCCCCTTTCATTTACTGTTGTGATTTTGCCCGTTAATTCTCTGGGGTAATTTTACCCATCAATTCTCTCATTATTTTGTGTAAATAAAATTATATTTTTGTACATGCCTCTTTAAATAACCTTGAGCTTTGCCATTGTCTGAACTCGTGGTTTTCCGTCCCTTTTGTCGGTTCGCTTTCAAGTTATTGGTCCCTCCCTGATAGATATAATATGGTATTGATATAATGTAATGTCATACCACGACAGTAGGTTTTCAGTATATTTTAAAAAAAACAACTGGTTTTTCACGATTTTTTCTATATTAAGACATCAAGAAGAGGCAATTTCCCTTATCTCTATTTTCCACAGTAAAGGAAATAAAAGGGTGATAAGAGTTGAAGGATAAAAGAAGCTTATCAACACAAAGGTGTCGTCGACATAACAAAACCAGAAAGGATTCTTTTTGAAATAGTTAAATAATGATGGAGGCCAAAACTATAGAAATGGAGGAGCCCATAGCAAGTCTTTATTTTTACCTATAATAATGGATAATTAATTGGGAATTTTTAAAATCAGAGTATCAAGGGTTCATTTTGATCGAGCACGATTCTTTTAAGTGTAACATCTATGGGAACTTTATTTAATAGGGAAGTAACATCAAAAGACAGAATGGTGTTTGCTTTAAGGTCACAATATTTCTTGTATTAATGAAAGCTTTAGAATTTCTTATGTGGGGGCCTGAGATATTCCCTTTAATAAGGGATAAAGTATGAAATAACGACTACAAACAAGGCTAAGTAGAACTTCCCACATTTGAAATAATTGGAAAGAATGGCTTATTAATTTTGGGAAGAAAATATATATATATATATATATATATATATATATATATATATATGGAAGAATCGGTAAAGTAGTCTTATATTTTTTATTCAATTCAAAGTATCTTTAAGCAAAGAGAGCATGTCCTTATTAAAACGGAGCTAAGAACTATTCAGAGGATTTGAAAGGATGAGAGAATAAAGGTCGAGATGTCGAAAAAAAGGGATTAATTTGTTCGATGTCTGATGCAGTATTTGAAATCACAACTTTGTTGCCTTTGTGAGATTTTGACAAATAAGGTTTATTCTCTTTTTAAACCTTATTGGGGCTTTATAGAGCTTTTGGAGAAGATAAGACATCGTTCGAGATTATTCATAAACCAGGCAATGGCTTCGCCACTCCGCTCTACGTGGGGAGCTTGCGCTTCGCTACTAAGATTTAAATTTAAAATCTGAAAAAAAGCAGCCATGGTTAAATTTTTATCAATTTTCTGAACTTCGCCAATTATAATAATATTAAAAAGGAACTAAATTTACCCCCTTTCAAAATATCACGTTGCTAAAATATAGTTATAGAAGAAGATATATAAAAATAAATGTTCTGAACTTCCCTATTTGTAATTCTTTGGGTTTTAAAAAATTCACAAAATTTCGACACTTATATTTATTTCTGAACTTCACCATTTTGTTTTTTTAATATTATAAAAGAATTATTAGAAATAACTTCGATAAAAAACATAAGTCATAACCAAACTAAGATGAAATTATTATTCAAATACTCAAAAAAATCTCCCTTAATTATAGAGTTAGTGAGATAAGAAAACTTTTAAGAGTGATAAGATTTATGTAAAACTTCTAAGAGTGAATAGATTGAGTTTAGCAGAAAAAAATTTCTAAAAGTATTCGAATTAACTTAGATATTAGGTAAAACTATTGATGTCCAGAGTAAAAGAATAACTGAAACCATAATAAAAAAGCAAATTTTCCTTATTTATTGAGCTCAACATTTCCAACAATTCCTGTTTTTCTGAACTTAACGCAAAGTCTATTGAGAAACGAGGAACTTTTTATCCAGGAGTTTCTTAAATTTATCCAAGTGAGATAGACTCATACACAGAGTCTATCTTATTTTATGGGTAAAATTGTGAAAAATAGAGAAAGTTTAACTGAAGAAGGAATTAAATTTGGTTCTAACTTTGGGAAATGCAGAGGACTTATCTTCAGCTGGTATATTTTCCCGTTTAGTAATGACTCATACCAGGGGTCAAGAAATATATATATATATATATATATATATATATATATATATATATATATATATATATATATATATATATATATATATATATATATATATATATATATATATATATATATATATATATATATGCAAAAATAATCCCCCCAAAAAACGTGATCTAAGATGCTTGAAATTTCTCAAAGCAAAATAATACACAGAATAAGCCCAAGCGCTTTCGTGTTTACTTTGGGATATTTCAAGCATATATATATATATATATATATATATATATATATATATATATATATATATATATATATATATATATATATATATATATATATATATATATATATATATATATATTATTTTACTTCTTCTCCGTATTTTTCAAAATTTCACTGCATATTGTTGAGTAATTCTATATAATGTTCTTTTTGTTTTTACATACGTCTCAATATTTGTCAATTTTATTGATTTACTCTGCCTTTCCTTTCGGCTTACTCCTCTTCTTTGCCTACCTCGACGGATTCCGGTTCGCTGGCAATAGGTAAAAAGGATACCTTGAATGGGATCTGGGATGTCTCAGGGGAGGGGGCACATGGAGGCATCCCCTGAGATGGAAATTGTCTCTAAGGTGACCCCGCCACAAACGCTAGAATCTTCCATGGGGTCGAACTCGGGCTCGGTGCCAATCACAGAAACCGTGTTCCCGCCTATGCAAGGTCCTCCTCAGACGGCTCAGGTCCCCGACCCCTCACAAGGAGAGGAGGGATCTCCTAACCGGGCTGTTGTTCCTATGATAGGCAAGACCTTCTCCATTTTAGAGAAGGATCTTGCCGAGGCCGGCCCATCTGGCCCTAGGGCTCCTGCCGGCGGAGGAGAGAAACGGGTTCATTCCCCGCCCTTATCTCCATAAAAGAAAAAGAATAAGAAGAAAACGAAAAAAACTCTGCTCCGCTCCCTCCGCGGGAGGCGCGGGGACGGACGGATCTGCTGCTGTTTCGGTTAGCGACCAAGCCAAGATCGGCACGTCCGGCCCCGTTGCTTCCCCGGGTGAGAAGACCCAAACGAAGACGAGAACTGCGCAGAGAAGAACCTCGATTACGTCGGGGCACCTCCTTCAGAGGCTACCTGGCATTTTTAAGACAGTTGGCTTCAAACTCTTCTTTTTTATTCGCTTCACTGATGGCAGCACGTTGGCTAAGGGCAACATAATTCATCAAAGGAGAGCTTTAACTAGTGTGATTGGTAGACAGCAGAAGGTAATCCGTTTCTCAGACGTGAGCCTTTTGGCGAATGCGTCGAATCCCTCCAAGGCGGCCATGACTAGTGCTCTTCGGACACTTGATGGTACGCCAGTGAGTGTAAAGCCGCATTCTACCATGAACTTCGTGAAAGGAGTAGTTTATGTTAGGAAACTCGTGGACTACTCCATAGAGGGGCGGTTTAAAGTCGAATGTGTGATGAGAAAACAGGGAGGGGCCTCGAGACCCACCCCTACAATCTTCGTCACGTTCGACTATGACAAGCTCCCTGAGTCGGTGCGTGCCGATTGGTATCGGTACCGCGTGAAGGCATTATTTTCACTGCCTCGGAGATGGTACTATTGTCACGGCTTTGGCCATGTTAATCAATCGTGTAGACGTGCAAAGTCGGTGTTACTCGAAGTTTGCGTAAGTTGCTCCAAAGCTGCACATGATAAGTCCAAATCGTATGTGGCCAGTGTATCAATTGCGGAAAGCCGCACTCAGCTTTTTCGAGGCAATGTGGTGCGTAACTCCTTGAAAATGGAATCCTAGCTCAGGATTGTCTCTCATTTTGAAAGGCTAAGGACTTGGTCCTGGCGCTTCCGGCGCTGCCTGGGACGTCCTATGCCTCAATTTTAAGAAAGATGCCCTCTGCTCCTGGCCCCTTCAGGCCTACGATCAGGGTCGTTTCCGCGCCCATTCGGAAACCTTCTGCGGGTTCTACCCACCCCGGGCGCTCCCCTAGTAAAGCTGGCGGCACAACTAGTTCACACCCAGCCAAGCCTAAAACCAGAAATCCCCTCCCTTTCCCCAGCGTGACCGTTTCCCGTAAGGTGAAACGGCCGCGCGCCTCCACTGAGTCGCTTAACTCACAGGAGGCAACATTTCTAAAGTTGGTCGTGAGGCCATCTTCCGGGGTTCCTAAAGCTGCCCCCCGAAAGGAGGACAACACTAAAGGAGCTTCGGCTCCTTCGGTCACATGCAGTGTGGGACTGGGTAGCTTGGAGACGGTGGGTTCTCCAAAAGATGGACCCCGCCTGCGAAGCCGCCCCGCTCACCTAAGGTTTCTAGGCGGAGAGAGGAAAAGACTCGTGTGGCGAGCCAAACCTCTCCAAATAAGTCCTCGAATGGGGACAGTGCTTAAAGCGCTTTGTCCGGCCAACAGAGCCCAGAGTTCTGCCTCCGGGAAGCGTACAGCCATTCCCGTGAGGGTCTTCTCTTGAAGAGGGTCCCTAGATCTCCTCTGAGCTAGGTCTGGAGGGCTTAGTCCTTTAAGGGAATTTCCACGGACTCCAAGTAAACTGGGAGGAGTTGGGGAGGCTCGTCTCCTCTCGTTCCCCGTTAGCTAATTTTTAGCAGGAGCCATGCTGGGCGCGTTTCCCCTGCCCACCCTCCAGGGCTATAAGGGTTTTGCGAGCCCACCACCACGGGATGGGAGCCGAGCTGGAGACTGCGTGATTTACCCTCGGCATGATGTTTTCATTCTTCTTTTTTTTGCTTTAGATACCACCTTTTAGGCAGTAGCTGTGCAGGTGCACCTGGATAGGAGGTATACTGTTATTTCAGCGTACATTCCACCGTTAGCCGACTTCGACGCGGGAAACTCCCGCCGCGTCGTGGCACGGTTGTCGAGGCCCATTCTCTTGCTCGGAGATCTGAACGGTAGACACCCACTCTGAAAATACTAGATTAATCCCCGGGATTAAGTCCTTGCCGACCTGATCGACGAGCTGGAGATGGGTGTCCTAAATGTGGATGAGTTTACGTATCACCACCCGAGAGCCGCTTCCTTCTCCTGCCACGATCTATATTTGTGATCTCCAGATGCACAGCCGGATTTTGGGTGGGAGGTGGTCGATGACCTCCATGGTAGTGATCACTTTTCCATTAAAATATCATTTTCTGGGCCGCTGCTGCCCGAGAGCCCACCTCGGTGGTGCTTGGCGCGGGCGCAGTAGTCCGCCTTTTAGGAAATGACTGATTTCTTTGTCTCAGTCGAGGAGTTTAGGTTGGTCGGTGAGGCTGTTGAGTTCTTCTCCGGCAACCTTATCTCCGTAGACCTAACTACTATTCCGAGAACGTCTGGCCGTTTTGCATGCCAACAACTTCCGTGGTGGTCAGCCGAGTGTGAGACGGCCCTCAAACAGAAGCGTTATGCCTACATGCGCTATAAACGCGGCTCGAACGATTTCACTGTCGGTGAATTTCGTCGGGCTAGGGCTAGGTTCCGGTATATTTCAATTCTGCGAACGTATGGGGGAAGCCCTCTCAGGCCCAATGGAGCAGGAAGAGGGTGTCAGGCAGGGGAGTGTCCTCAGTGTTACACTCTTTGCCCTGAGCATAAGCGGCATCACATCGGTGCTGCTGGAAGATGTTCTTGCTACACTCTATGTGGACGACCTTTCAATATCTTTCGACGCGGCTTAGATGCCAACTCTGGAGCGTCGACTCTCGTTATGCCGAAGCGGACAGGTTTTGGTTTTCCTTAGCCAAGACTAAGGTGATGCATTTCTGCCACCATCCGTGGTTCCACCTTAATCCAGATTTGTTTCTAAATGGAGTTCGCCTGGAAGTGGTAGACTCGCACCGTTTCCTTGGTCTTATATTTTACCGAGCCCTTATCTGGGAGGCTCATATTGGCACCCTTAGGGCCTCTTGTACCCATGCCATGGGCATTCTTCGTTCTATGATTTTGAGCGTTCGGTGCGCTGATAGGGCTACCACCTTACTTTTTCATCGATCCATTGTTCGTTCGAACCTTGACTACGGATACAAGTTTTATGCATTTACAGCCAAACATGTATTACCGAAAGTGGACTCGATCCACCACACCGGCCTTCGCCTGGCGACCGGTGCCTTTTACACTCCCTATTGATAGCCTACTAGTCGAAGCTGGGGAGAGGCCACTCGCTCTACGACGTTCACAGGGCATAACTCGCCTGTACGCGCCAGCCCGGTGCCTCCATCACTCTCCAACCGTTTTCATTGCATTTGCAGCTGATCTCCAAGGTGCATATGCAGCCGAGATACGGCAGTCATACACTAAACCCTTTAGGAGCAAGGCTAGAAAACTCCTTCGAGACCTAGGTAAAGCTCTCGGGCCGGTGGTGCCCCTGGTTCTGCCCAGGACACCACCCTGGAGGGTACCACCTTTGACCATTTGTCGCCACACCTCTGCTCCCAAAGCTTCTACAGCGCCGGGAGTATTGCGTTCGGCCTTTTTGGAACACACTTCGTACCACGCTGGAACCGAGCCAGTGTATACAGATGGCTCCAAGTCCCAAAAGGGGGTCGATTTCCACGCAGTATCCCCGCTGTTTGAAGTCTGCGGGGCTCTGCCAGGTGCTGCGTCTGTCTTCTCGGCCGAGCTGGTGGCAATATACCACTTGGTATGGGAGATTTCCTGGTTCGGAAACCGGATTGTGATTTATAGCGACTCACAAAGCGCCCTGAGTGCTCTCGGGGCATTGGAATCTCTGCATACCCTGGTTCGCGATATCCGTGACGCCACGGTTTTGGCGAGCCGGGTGGATGTTAAGATTATCTTGTGCTGGGTTCTTGGACATGTAGGAATTGCGGGGAATGAGTGCGCTGATGAGGGCGCCAAAGAGTCCGCGAGGACTCGGCGACCGGCCTAGCGTTTCGCTCTTCTTCACACCGACTACATGGCAGGAATACGGGCAGCTCTCCGGGTTGCTTGGTAAAGAAGATGGGAGACGGTCGAGTGGAACTTAAAGTTGCATGACATTGCGCCGCGACTGTTCCCATAGACCTATCCCCAATGCCCCCACGGCCTCAGGTTGTTTTCTGTCGTCTCCGAATTGGACACACTCACGGGACGCACCGCCATTTGAAGGAGTGCTCGCCAGCGCCCTACTGTGAAGACTGCATGGCCCTTAGACTGTTCGGCACATTCTCGTTGAATGTCTTAGTCTGGGTGATCTTCGCGCACGCTACCTGTCCCGGTAACGTTATCAGCAGGGCTGCTACCGCTTGTCCCTTGTACTTGGGACGGGTTCATGTACACTGACTTGTGCACTTTATGACTTTTTGGAGGAGGCTGGCCTTCTTTAATTTAATTAATTGATGGTTTTTTTGTTGTTTTTTTGTAGGTTACACGTTCCTGCGCTGGGGGAGGTGCCTCCCCGCCGACGGCAGAGCGTGCTTCCTGCTTGTTGCCCTTTTTCTCTTTGTTATTGTTATTGTTGCTGTTTTTTGTTTTGCATATTGTTATTTTAAAGTAGCCTGGTACTAGGCTGTCGTGAGTACGGCGACTTATGCCCAAGTATGTAGGCCTCAGATGGGATCCTACCCCCCCCCCCCCCAAACCCACTTTGTATCCATTATATAATGTATTTTTATAACTTTTTCAACTGTTATTGTTAATATATATATATATATATATATATATATATATATATATATATATATATATATATATATATTTTAATATTGTGTGTGTGTGTGTGTGTGTGTGTGAAATAATTCGCTAAGTTTAGGAAAAGAAATCCTTTTTTTTCTTGGTGAGTTTCCATAATTTAACGGTTGGAGAATCTTAGGATCTCTCGGGACTACCGCGACACATCCTTATTCTCAAGATCCTTATTTGTTTGTTTCTTTGTGTTGGGTAATTTATCGGATTTCCGAAATGATAATTGTTCACATTCTATGTCCCATCGGCCCCCACCTAACGTTTGATTCGATTGATTTGGGGAGGTTGGCAAAAGGTTAGGCATTCCATCTATGAATCCTTGCGGTGGTGTATTTGGATGGAGTGGAGTGAGTTGAGATGTCAGGCAGTAAAATTGGTGTGAAAAAGAAGGGTTGAGGTTTTTCGTTTGGAACTTCCATCAGGTCCCTAAGATCGGTTGACACAAAGAGCAAATACTTAACCCCACGGTTCTTCCCTTTACTCTCTCCGCCCCTCTCTTGCTCTCCCTCCCCCTTCCTCTCCTCCTGTCTCTTCCTCTTTCCCCTTCCAAATCTCTCTCCTCTCCCTTCTTCTCCACAATGTTCTCGACTTTACCCTCTCTTCCCTGACATCCCACTACTTTATCTCCCCTCTCACCCACTATCATCTCCACCTCCACCTTCTCTCTCCCATATCCCCCCTCACCCCCCCCTCTCTTTTTTTCTCTCTCCTTGTCTGTCTATTTCTCTCCCACTATTCCACCTCCGCCAATTCACCCCTTCGCACCGCTCTATCTTCCCCTCTCTCTCTCTCACCTCTACCCGTCTCTCTCTCTACATCCCTTCTCCTCCTCTCTATTTCCTCTTTCACCGTCTCTGTACCCATCTATTCACAATCTCGCTCCCCTTTCACCCCCTTCTCTCCCCCATCTCTCTACCTACTCTCTGTTGCTCGCCCTCTTCTGCCTTCCCTCTTCCACCTCCCTTCTCTTTAACTATCCCCTTCTCCCCCAACCATATCTCCTCTGCCCCCTCCCCCTTCCTCGCTATTTCTCTCTATTTTCCCTCTCCCTCATATTATTCTCTCTTATTCTCTCTCCTTCTCCCCCCTCACTTTCGCTCTCCCGCTATCTCTCTCATACACACACTCTCTCTCTCACACACACACATTTTCTTTCGCACATTTATACTCTCACACTCCTACTCATTCTCTCTCACACTTTCTCTCTCACACATATACACACTCTCTCTCACCCTCTCTCACTATATCTTTCTCTTTGACATTCTCTCTTTCGCATTTTCTCTCTCAATCTTTTTCTTTTTCTCTCTTTCGCACTTTCTCTCTCACTTTTTTATCTCCCTTTTTTCTCACTTTTTCTATTTCCCACTCTCTCTCTCTCTTTTTTTGAGAAAATAAGAAAATAGAGGGAGAGGAGCAACGCCCCCTTGTCGCGGGAAGAGAGCTTGTGCGTACCCTTGACTTTTTGAGCTATGTCGGCGGGGGTACCTATCTTCTGGGTACCCCTGGTAGGGCTTCCCTTGTCGATTTGGTCGGAAATTAGGTTCCAGACTAAGTGCGTCCTTCCTTCCTTTTTTCTATTTTATCCTCCTTTTTCACTTTTATCCTAACTCTTCCACTTATTATACAAAAAGAAAACAAAAAAACCTACTCCTATCATGTCACTCTTTCCCTTTTTTCCCTCTATCTACATATAAGGACCTGGCAGCTACCTCACGCGTCAGAAGAGAGGCTTTGGAACCTCTATAAACAACGCCAATCGACGTTCACTGGTTGCGAGAGACTAGGACTAGAGGTGCCCTAGGCGTTGGGGCACGATGAATGTGATGAGAGTAGTGCCCCGTTAACCCCTTCCTTGGCGCGTAATTATTGACCATTACCAGTGACCGTTGGCGGGTGCCTCTGGTAGCATCGGTCCGAGGTGACGGCCCTTTGTTCCCAGGTTGGTTGACAGGCCAATAAAAAACCTTGGGTCGAGTCTCTTGGAGTGGCTGGATATCCATTGAACGCTGCTCCGAGATCTTGGCCGGCGTGAAGGGAACTATTAGAAGTTTAGTACGAGGCGTGCTCCGTTGTTCACCTGGTGAGAAATCGATGGCCCCTTCGGGGACCGTCTGTGCTGCTTGGTTGGGAGTCACGGCACGCCGAGGTTTGACGACTCGGTCGGACGAACAGCAGCACATGGAGCGTGCCTTCTGAAAGATCCGAAACCTCTCCGATGGATAGGCGGGAGCGACTCACGCGGGGAGAACTCACCAACCCCCCCTTTTTATCATTGATTGGTCGCAAAGTATTGAAAGAGAGAAAGTGTTCCCAATGACCGGCAAGAAAGGACCAGGAGCTCTAAAATACACGTGCGCAATATGCCACATAGATAAGTGGTATGTGGACTTTACGGAGGGGTGTTATTCCAAATTCCACCCGGCCAGTTCCTGCACCGACTGTATTTTTAACGGCCAAATCAAGGAGCTAAAAGAAACATGCAGGGCTTCCGAGGAAAGGTCTAGGAAGTTGGAGGAGAAAATAAACAACCTAGAAGTGGAACACGCCGGACTGATTCACAGGCTAGAGGTTAGAATAGCAGAGCTAAGGTCAAGCCCTGTAGTAAACACTGCATCTGCAGTATTACCCCCAGAGCTAGGTCAGCATGCTACTGATAAACCCTCAAAGAAAAAGAAAAAGAAGGGAAAGAAACAGGAAGAAGAGAAGGTTGAAACAGAAGATAAAGTAGAAGCTAAAGAAGAGAAAGTTAAAGCAGAAGAAGGAAAGATAAAAAAGTAGAGTATATAACAAAGGAAGATAGAGGGAAAAGATGAATAAGAAAAGGAAGAAGAAGAACAAGAAAAATAAGATGGAGAAGAAAGAGGGAACCGAGAGTTCGCTTCCGCAAGGAAAGCCTCAAACCTCTGCACGGAAATGTCCGAGGGTTACCCTTGTGGGCGATTCCCAAGCACAAGGTTTGCAGCCACTGCTAGCGGCCCGCCTTCGCACTAGTGTAGAGGTATGCTGCCAGCCAGGACGGGGAAACCACCACATCAGGGTAGAGGCTGAGAAATCTCAGATCTCCGAGAATTCGGTCGTTGCCCTGATGGTGACTGGGAATGACCTCTACCTCTGAGGAGGCAAAGTAGTCCCCAGCGAGAAAATTCTCAGCACGGTCATGGGAGCCGTGGACGACTGCGGATTGAGAACTCGCAAATGGGTCGTTGTAGGGATGCTCTCAAGAAGAGGTCCTAGCCGGACAGCTCACTCAAGGAACGTGACCTTGAACCAGCGCCTCTCCGACCTTTGTACGGCGAAAGGGGTCTTCTTTCTGGACCCTTACCGCACCTTTTACGGTCGAAACGACCTTTACCAAAGGGACGGAGTGCACCTTTCATTCAAGGGAAAGGCTGTACTCTGTAACTTAATCTAGGATGTCGTAGAGCGGACGCAGAGGAGCGTCCGACCCAGAGTGAAGGCGGACATAAGACAGTATGCCCGTGTAACTCCTGGAACGACGTTCTTAGATGTGGCAAAGAGGGGTACTGCCACACAAAAGAAGCCTCAAAACGGAAGAGCATAGGGAGTCCTACACCAGGGACTCCCTGAAAGTTCTTCTGTTTAATGCGATGTCAATCAGGAATAAGTTTCTTGAGCTCCGTGGCCTCGTAACAACAGAATAACCTGAGATGGTGGCCATAACGGAGACGTGGATTAAAACTTCAAGCCAAGATTTTGAAGGTGAATTCACGATTCCCGGTTACCAGCTCTTCCTGAAAGATAGGCCAGACAGAGAGGGTGGCGGTGTGATGTTGTATGTCAAGGATACTCTCAACTCGACGGATTGCAACATCGTATCCGATCATGAACTACTAGGGGTTGACCTAGGGATAGGTCCTGCCAAATACAGGACCCTGGTGCTTTATAGACCTCCTGGCTAACTCGTTGAAAAGGACAGAGATCTGTACCAGCTACTAGGAGAACTTGTCGAAGTCAGTGTGTATCGTCATGGAGGATTTCAACACACAAGTTGACTGGGTAACCAGAGAAACCTGTGGCGAGAACGCACTACTCCTGGAGTTCGCGAACAACGAGTTCCTGACTCAATGGGTGAGAGAGCCAACGAGTGGAGACAATATCCTCGACTTGGTTTTCACCTCTGAGGATGACATCGTTGACGACCTCTCTGTTGGCGAAGAGCTCGGTGGCAGTGACCACCGACTAATTAGATTTGTAGTCAAAGTCCCCAAGGCAGGGCCTGCAACTAGTAAATCGAGTAAACTTGATTTTAAAAGAGCAAACTTTGCAGGTCTACGTGCTGGACTGACTGACGCGAGGCTAGAAGTGTGCGATGTTGTTGAAGACTTGTAAAACAGTTTAAAAACCACATTCATAAGTCTTCAATCACGTTTCATCCCTCTGAAATGTCCCTGTTGGTCTTCTGTTCAACCAAAGTGGTTTAATCGAGAAATCGGCCAACTACTTAGGAAGAAGAGAACTGTGCACCGGCAATCGAAGATCTCGGGTGACTTTGACGAATACCGGAGGCTAGCCAGGAGAGTGAAGTCCAGCATAAGGGCGGCTAAGCGGTCTGAGGAACTCCAAGTGGCGAGACTCTGTAAAGAGAATCCCAAGGAGTTTTTTGGATATGTGAACAGCCGTAAACCAATCCGTCAAACGATTGGCCCTTTAAGAAATGAGGAGGGGGCATTAAAGCACTTGGATGCAGAAAATACTAACCTCCTCAACGACTACTTCTCTTCAGTGTTTACTGAAGAGTGTGGTCCCATCCCCCAGCCAATGGATTCCTACTCGGGGGAAAAGCTGGAGGGTATGGACTTCACCGAAGGGGAAATAAAAAAGAAGATCAGTGACCTAATGACGAATAAGTCACCTGGCCCGGATGGGTTTCTACCTAAAGTGTTGAAAGAAGTGCGCGATCAAGTGTCACGACACTTGAACGCAATCTTTAACATGTCAATCCGGACCGAATGCGTTCCTAGAGACTGGCGTGAAGCGGAGGTGACTTCTATCTTCAGGAAAGGAGCCAACCGTCGAACTACCGACCTATCAGTCTGACTTCGATAGTCGGTAAACTCATGGAAAGCATGATGGTAGACAAAATGACGTCGTATTTAGAGTCAAAGCTGCTACTGAGGAGTTCCCAGCACGGCTTCCGAAGGCAACGGTCATGGCTGACGAACCTTGTGGAATTCTTCCACTTCGTGTTCAGTGTGCACGATCGGGACAAGGCGGTATATGTGGTGTACTTAGACTTTCAGAAAGCCTTTGATAAGGTATCACACCGCCGCCTTCTCCGGAAAGTGCGAGCGCTGGGCATAGACGTAAAAGTAGCCGGCTGGATCGAGAACTGGCTAAGTGGCAGACGACAACGGGTGGTGGTGAATGGACAGGCTTCTAAGTGGGTGCCCATTACTAGCGGGTTGCCTCAAGGTTCTGTCTTGGGACCATTCCTTTTCATCATCTACGTCAACGACATGGACGGTGAGATGGTTGCCAATATTTCCAAATTTGCCGACGATACCAAGCTTAATATGAACGTTGCAAAGGATGTAAATATGCCCGCCTGCAGGAAGATCTTGGGAAGATTGGGGAGTGGTTGGACACGTGGCAAATGCCTTTTAACGTGAACAAATGCAAATTGATGCATATTGGCCACAGAAACCCCCAATCTCAGTATATCCTCAAGGGCACTGCTCTTGAATCGAGTGACAGTGAAAAGGACTTGGGTGTAACTATCACTAGCGACCTCAAGTCCTCGAAACAGTGCATTGAGGCAGAGAAGAAAGCCCAAAGGAGATAGTACTTTGTCTGTACAACTCCCTCGTTCGGCCTCACCTAGAGTATGCCGTACAATTTTGGAGTCCTTCGAAGTTTTCAAAATACTTCGAGGGTTCGACAATGTTGACTACCGGGATATTTTCACACTGAGTGAGAACAGAACGCGCAATCACGGCTTCAAACTTGAACTGAAGCGTTACAACCGCAATCTGTGTGGAAATTTTTTCACTCACAGTATTTGCGGTAAGTGGAACGCACTTCCAGTGGAAGTTGTCAACAGTGAATCTGTTGACCAGTTCAAGTCAAGACTAGACAAAGTCTTGAAAAGTGGCCGTTTAGGGACGCAAAACAATTGAGCAGCCATGTGCCTGCTCGATTGCTAGTCCAAAGGTACCCTCTTTGAATGGACCGTAAGGTCTCCTAGGGTAATCTTTTTCACTATATATATCTCTTTCTCTCTCTCTCTCTCTCTCTCTCTCTCTCTCTCTCTCTCTCACACTCTTTAATTATCTGCATAACATCAGGTATATTTTTCATCTATCTTTTTATCTCGTGTTATTCATCAGTTAGCTAATTTCTCATTTTGTTTTCATTTTGAAATAAATTTGCTTAAAGCAGAGTTTTGTATTTTGGGGATGATCAAAACATATACAGAAATTGCATTGGTTAGTAATTTATCAAGTGAAAGTGAAGTGGATATATTTCAATAGTAAATTTAATTAATTGTAAGATGAAGTGTATTCAAGTGTTTTAAATTTTAGTGTTTTATGAGGTGTAAATAGATGTACTGAACAATAAGTGTAATTAATTGAAATATAGAGTGTTGAGTGAATATCCACATCAATCATACTTTATTTATAATTTAAATAACAAAAAGCTTTTATTAACAAAAATATCAGGAGGTCAGAAAGTAAAGCACGGTTGCTCTAAATTCTCTTTCTAGAATATTATATCAAAGAGTTTAACTGAACTTTGCAAGATTTAAGGAAAAACATGAATCGAACGAAGCTAAGTGGATGTCGATTTTATGCTGGATGGGAAAATCGAATCAACGGCCGTAGGAACAAACGACGCGCTAACCACCAGATGCGAAGAACTGTTAGATAAATATAAGAAAATTATTAAATCAGTTAAAAGAAAAACAAATAATTTTATTATTTCAGGCATTCTCCCACGGAGCAAAGGCAGAGATAGCTTCTTCAGTAGAGCTCACTACACAAATAATTGCCTTGAGACTATCTGTAGGAGTGAAGGTGTCGAATTTGTAAACTTCTGGAATGACTTTTATAATAAAAAGGAACTTTTTCTTCCAGACGGACTCCACTTCAACACTATGGGTTTAATAAGGTTGTCACGATTGTTTACAGAGGCAATCATAAATTTTCAGATACTAAAGAGATTTCACTCACTAAAAAAATAAATAATTATTTCCATACTAGCAATCATCAGCACCTGTCCTGTGTCCTACTTAACGCGAGAATCTGAGAAACAACTTTGATGACTTTGTAGCCTTAAATCAGGCCAGCAAATATGATATAAGAACTGGGAATAACACGGGGACGCCCATCCGTCACAACCTGAAGGTTTTCTATGTCAAGGCTCGTAGCATTTGTAACAAATTTTCAGATTTAGAGGAAATTGTGTTAACAGATAATTATGATATAATCGACATTACAGAATCATGGTTAAATATTGACAATAGAAATTTTCTAGCAGAATATAATCTATATGGATACAAAATGTTTGAAAAAGTCGAACTAACAAAAAAGGAGGCAGTGTCCTATTCTACATCAAAGAAAATCTCAACCCGATCCAATTAACAAAGCCACAAATCACAAACATAGACACATCGTACATACGTCTTAAAAACAACCACGGGACGAAAATAGTGCTGGCTCTAATATACAGACCTCCAGTTCAGCCAACGCAAACCGACAGCGATTTCTTGGAACAAATCAGCGAAATAAGTAACGCACACGATACCGTAATTTTGGGCGATTTAAATTTACCAGCACCAAAGTGGCGAGAACCGCTATCCGCTCATTATGGTAACGAACTCTATACTAACTTACAAGAAAGTTCACTAACTCAGTTCGTACTATGCCCCCACTCGCGGAAATAATATACTCGACCTAATTTTTACAACAAAAAAAATGGATAGAGAATATTAATGTCAGAGAGGAATTTAGTAATAGCGAGCACCGTGCAATCACATTTAGTATAAATTTCAATCGTAACTATATAATTAGTAGCAACGAAAGAGTCCCAGACTTTAGAAAAGCGAATTTTACTAAGCTCAGAACAAAACTTAAGCAAAAAGATTAGAGCAACTTGCGTGATATAAACGATATAAACGATAAATGGACATTTTGTTACTAGCTCGTACTTTAAGGCGGTGAAAGAATGTATTCCTTTAAAAATTCGTCGCTCGCCACACGAAAATAAACCTATATGGTGGAGTAGCGAGATAGCTGACTGTCTACGAGACAAGAGAAATGCCCTTATTAGATCAAAAACTTCTAACGACGAGACAAAACGCGCCAAATATTCAGACTTACGCCCCAAATCCCAAAGGTTAATTAAACAGAGTAAAAAGTCCTTGGAATCACATGTGGCAAATGAAAGTAAAACCAACCCGAAAGAGTTCTATAGTTACATACGACAAAAGGGAGAAACATCTACATCTATCGGACCGCTAACTGACGAGAGCGGAAACTTTACCACGAACGATGAACAAATGAGCTTTATTTTAAACACATTTTTTACATCAGTCTTTACTACAAAAGATCTTAGCAAATCCCCAAACCAACAGCTATCCACAGAGGTGACAACGAGGCGTTAAGTAGTATCACCGTTACAGAAAGAGACGTACTGAGATGCATTGAAAAGCTTAAGGTAAATAAGTCACCCGGCCCGGATATGGTCTTCCCTCGAATATTAAAAGAAGCCAAAAGTGAACTAGCCAAACCGCTGTTGTTATTGTTTAATTATTCGTTAGAGACCGGGACTATACCCAATGAGTGGAAGCTCGCTAACGTAATACTAATATTTAAAAAAGGCATTAGATCTCTACCTAGTAATTATCGCCCAATTAGTTTAACCTCGGTCGTTGGCAAAATGTTAGAGACACTTATAAGCGACGAACTCTTTAACCACTTGGAAGAAAAGAAGCTACTTAGGGACACCCAACACGGCTTTCGAAATAAACGCTTTTGTCTGACGAATTTATTAGACTTCTTCAATGACATTTTTAATGAATACGATGAAAGTAAAGCAGTTCATATAATTTACTTAGACTTTCAAATGGCCTTCGACAAAGTTCCACAAAAACGTTTACTAACTAAATTAAAAGCGCACGGAATTGAAGGCTGCGATAGCAAGGTGGATAGAAAACTGGCTAAGTAATCGTAGGCAACGCTTAATTATAAATGGAAAATCATCTAGCTGGACAGACGTCACTAGCGGAGTACCTTAGGGGTCTGTTCTAGGACCAGTTCTTTTCTTAATATACATTAACGACTTAGACGAAGGCATTTCAGGCATAATATCGAAGTTTGCTGAAGACACCAAAATCGCGAATTCAGTACTCACTAATGCACAGATTAATGAAATGCAGAACAACCTCAATAAATTTATCGAACTGGGCACAAACGTAGCAAATGCCTTATAACATCGACAAATGCAAAGTGCTCCATATCGGATACCTAAATGTCAAAGCAAATTACTCACTAAATGGTATTCAACTCTTAAGCTTAGACAGAGAGACAGACCTAGGAGTAACAATATCGAGCGATCTAAAACCCACTCAACAATGCTCAGACGTCATTAAAAAAGCGAATAAAATAATTGGATTCATTGGTAGAGCGTTCGAGTATAAGTCCAAAAATACAATCCTTACTCTCTATAATTCCTTGGTCCGTCCCATTATGGAATACTGAGTCCAAGCCTGGTGCCAGTACTATCAGAAAGATAGTGAAATTAGAACGAGTCCAACGAAGGCTCACTAAAATGATACCAAGTCTAAGGAACAAAACCTACGAAGAGCGACTTAGAAAACTGAATCCCTTTCCGTTAAATCACCATAGATTAAGAGGAGACTTAATTTAGGTCTTTAAAATTATCAAAGGCATAGACAATATGGACCGCAATAAATATTTCACTATCGACCAGTCAAACTACACGAGAGGAAATGGTTGTAAAATTATAGGTAATCATTTTAACTCGCACGAATCTACGAACTTCTTTTTTAACCGAATCGTGAACTTATGGAATGGGCTTCCTCGTAAAGTAATAGACTGCAACACCGAAGATACTTTCAAACGCCGTATAAATAAATACAGTACTTTAAATCAAATCCCCGAAAACAGCGTTTTTATAACGATTAACTAACTCCCGAGCCTTCAGGTGTCAGGTTAACCTAATTTTCCCTAAATAAATTTCACTTCGGGGTCTCTCCCATGTTTCCTGTACAGCTCTCTCTCTCTCTCTCTCTCTCTCTCTCTCTCTCTGACAAGACACTGTGTTGATAAAAAGAAAAAGAAAGAGCATGTTCTAAGCCTAGATGAGTAAGATAATTTGATTCTACATCTATATAAAATGTAAATACGTTGCTGTCATCTTTTTCAAAACACATAAATCCTAGATATGTACATGAATAAATACATTTAAAAATATCTTACAGAAAATTTGCATCTCCAAACGGTACTAGCAGTGTCCAATAAGTCAAAAAGTTTTAAAATAAGAACGGAAGTAGTAGATGGATCTAATAGATAATAAGCGTCAAAAATATTTAAAAAATTGCATGTTAAAAAAAGAAGTAAAAAAAAAGAGCATGTTCTAATATAAGATTATTAAGATAAGTCATATTTTCTTTATTTTTTTTTAGATATTAATGTGTTCCTGCTCTCCTGTTAAAATTTCCTGGTTGCGTCTATTTTCTAACACAACCAGGTATATATTTTCACTATTCCAAGCCCGGAAACGGGTGGGAGAGGTGGGTGGGGAGAGACTTCATCTTTGCTATCCTATGCCTTACACGAAGTAGTGTATATAGTTAGAATTTAGGATAAAAATAAAGGTATTTCTATTGTAATGGACCGAACGTTCTCTTAAGGTAGTTACTATCTTCCTCATTATCTTTTATCTCAGGCAACCTAGTTTGGACCGCAAGGTCTGTTGTGGCCTGTTCATCTATGTAACTCTATGTAACAGAGAACAACATAAGATGAAGAAAGTAAACCAACAATTGATCACCAAATTGTAAAATTAGAAAAGGCGCACTGATTGCAGACAGAACAGATCATACAAAAGTATTCAAAAATGAAAATTTTATCGGTCATGAATAAATATCCAATTAAACCTCACATACGAGAAGAACCAGTTCTATCGAAACACAGATTTGTAATTCTGGCCAAGGAAGAGGTGACTAGATAATTAGAAATAAAATATATTTCTTCGGAACTTAGAACAGCAATAAACACAAATTTCTTTTCTTCCCAGAAGTAAAACATAATCAAGGAACAGAATAAATAAGCAACTTTGAGATAAATAGCACTTACTGTCCAATCATAGTTAATGTTGGAAGCAACGATATTTTTAACGGGAAAAATCTACGCTCGATCAGAAACCGTCATAAAAGAAACACCAAAATGGTTAAAACAATCAAATCCAAAACAGATAATGGAATAGTTGTTGGCAACCTACTTAAAATATTATGAGAAATATGAAAATTTAAACCGCGCTATGGGGATAAATCAACGTTCAAAAGATATTTCCAAAGAGGAAAATGTTAAATTTGTTGACTTTTGGCTTCTATGTATTTATGTACAATAAGGACTTATATGTTCAAGGTTTGATCCAACTCTGCGGAAACGGAAAGAAAACCTATGGAGAATTGCCACAAATAAACTCAAGAAACTTATGGATAATCAAACTCAGTCAATAGAAGAAGTATCACAGGGAAATGGCTCAAGCCATTTAACAGAAGAAATCGGATAAGTACATTAAAAGCCATATTGTTTAATGCGGAGGTCAACAAGAAACAAGTTTTTAGAGCTTCGAGCTTTTATATCGATTAAGAACTACGACATTGTCCGTATCACAGAATCGTAAATTCACTTCCACTCGAGTGATTTTATTTCAAAATTTGAATGCAAAATGTTTCATTAGGATAGAGTTGAGTAAGAAGGTAGAGGAGTTCAATTTTATGTCCGTGAAGATTCGCATCCTCTAGAGTATAACATTGACTCTCCTTTCAAAGTAATGGGAATTAAATTAACCCTATAAAAGATCTTATATGTCACTTTGGTGTACAGGAAGCCATATCAACTTCTGGAGGTAGATAATCAATTTTATGAATTCATGACTACCATCAATAAAGATAAGCTATCGTTGATCATTGGAGATTTTAATTGCGTTAAACTAAACTGGCCTATGAAAACTTCTGACTCAGAAGAACAAAGATTGCTCAGTTTCATAGCTGAAAATTTCTTAACCTAGTGGGTAAGAGAACCAAGAAGAGGCGAAAATATAGTGGATTTAGTGTTAAAATCAGATTATGAATTTACTACATATATAAATGTATGAGATAGAATTGGTAATAGCGATCATAATATAATTGAATTTGAAATTAATATTCCTTATGTTAGATAAAGGTTAACATCACTATACTAAATTTTAAAAAAGCGAAGTTTGCTGGGCTAAGGAAATTAATGAAGGACGACATGAATACAAAATACAATCTTATAAATAAACAAGTTCAATTCATACCATTAAAAGTCAGTAACGTCAACAATGTCAATGAACCTAAATAGTTATCTGCTGAAATTAATAAAATCATTAAAGACACAGATAAAGCTTATAGTATGCAAAAATCTAATTGGAGCACACAAAATAGAAATCATTTTGTAGAATAGGGAAGAAAAGTTAAAGCTGAAACCAAAGGATCCAAACGAAATGAAGAGCTAAGAGTAGCTCTAAATTGTAAAAAAAATCCTAAGTAGCTTTTTGCTAGAGAAAATAGTAGAAAATCGATAAAAAACAGCATTAGCCCAATAAAAAAATTATGATATCTTACAACTTAACGACGTTAATGTAGGTAATACTTTAAATGAATACTTTGCATTTGTGTTTACAAAAGATAGCATGATTAATATCTGACACAACTCTTAAGAATGCTGGCAATAGACCACTTGACTCAGTTAGATACACCGTTAACAATATAAGAAAGTTTATTGAAAAAAATAATAAATATAAATCTCCAGAACCAGATAAAATATCTCCAAGAATTCTAAAGGAAATCAAAGATCAAGTGGCTGAACAAAAAAGGCAGATCTTTAATTCATCTTTAGAAAGTGAAATTATTCCTCAAGATTGGAAGCTAGGAAATGTAACGCCAATATTTAAAAGGGGATGTAAAAACTGGCTAGTAACTACGCCCAATAAATTTAACTTCAGTAGTTGAAAAAAATGGTCGAAATCTGTATTGCTGAGAAAATAGTTGAGCATTTAGAGAAGAACAAAATATTAAATGATTCACAGCATGGCTTTAAGAGACAGGTCATGCCTCACAAATTTATTAGATTTTTTCCACTAGATTAATACAGAGTATGATAGTAAGAGATCAGCTGATATTTTGTATTCAGATTTTCAAAAGGCATCCGATAGGGTACCGCCTAATAAGTTGATGTCTAAAGTAAGAGCCTTAAGAATAGAGGGAAAAGTAACAAAATAGATTGAGAATTAGCTCACCAACCGTAAGCAGAGAGCAGTCTTTAACGAACAAGAATCAGAATGGACTCTTGTGAATAGTGTAGTTCCTCACTTTCCCATTATCACTTTCTTACTCTCTCTATTTCTCACTTTCTCTCTTTCTCAATCTTTCCTTCTCACTTTCTCTCTTTATCGCTCTTTCTCTCTTTTACTTTCTCTTTCTTATATCTCACTCTCTATCTCATTGTCCAATAACACAGTATAAAGTTCTTTTCAATACGAATGGAACAAGTAGATAAATCTAATAGATAATAAGCGACAAAAAATTACATGTTAACAAGAAAGAACAAAGAGCATGTTCTAAAATAAGATAATTATGATAAGTCAGCTTTTGTTCTTGTATATATTAGTCTGTTCCTGTTTTCCTTTTCAAATTTCGTGGATGTGTCTATCTTCCAACACTGCCAGGTAGATATCTTCACTTTTCCAAGCCCGGAAGCGGGTGGGATAGGGGGGTGGGGAGAGACTTCATCTTTACTATCCTATTCCTTATCTGTAGTATTGTAAAGTGTTAGAATAGGGATAAAATTATAGGTACGTCCATTGAAATGGACCGAATGGTCTCTTGAAGTAGTTACTTTCGTTGTAACTTTCTTTATAACTCCTTGTAATTCTCTTTCCGACTCTTCTCTCTTTCTCTCTCTCTCTCTCTCTCTCTCTCTCTCTCTCTCTCTCTCTCTCTCTCTCTCTCTCTCTCTCTCTCTCTCTCTCTCTCTCTCTCTCTCTCTCTCTCTCTCTATCTCATTCTCACACTCTCTCATTTTCAATATCTTCTTTTCTCACTTTCTTTTTTCTAACTATTTCTATCTTTCTTGTTTAACCTATCTTTCTCTTTCTCACTATCTCTCTTTCCACTCTTTCTCACTCTTTCTCACTATCTCTCTCTTTCTCGCTTATTCTCTCTTTCTATTTTGTTCTTTCTTTCCACCTTTTTCTCTTTCTCACTCTCTCTTTTTCTGCCTCTTTCTTTCTCTTTCTCATTCTCACTCTCTCTATCATTCTCAATCTCTCTCTTTCTCACTCTCCCCTTTACTTACTATCTTTTTTTCTCGCTCTGTTATAATCTCTCTCTTTCTCACTCTCTCTTTAATTATCTTTATCTCTCTTTCTCAATCTCTCTTTTTCTCTCTATCTCTCTTTCTCACTAACTCTTTCACTATCTACTATTCTCACTAATCTTTCTTTCTCACTCCCTCGCTCTTTCTCTCTTTTTCATTCACTCTATTTCTCACTCTGTTTTTCTCAATCTCTCTCTCTTTATCACTCCTCTCTCTCTCTCTCTCTCTCTCTCTCTCTCTCTCTCTCTCTCTTTCTCATGCGCCTACAGCAGCTGCGTCTTTTCCGGCATAAAGAAATGAAAGTTGACTAAGGGACGCGCGGGGGGGCGGCGACCCTTGGGCTCCCTCTTATCCCCGTTTGAGCGCTTTGGGCGCCACTTTGTGATCGACCACATCCCGGAAGAACCAACCAAAGATAACAACTTCTTATATCCCCCCTTTCACCCCTATCACCCCGTACAGGCCCCAAAGCGCCCCAGCCCCTCCAGAGCGAAAAGATAAATTCACGAATTTCTTCTCTCCATTTAAATTCACCTCGACTTCAAATGATGTATATGTGTTTTGTGTATATATCAAATGCACATGTCTAATTGCGTCCAGTCTTCTTCGCGTACACGTACATTTGATCCCTCTGTGTTTTAGGCTTTATATACATATATATATATATATATATATATATATATATATATATATATATATATACAAACCAGAACCCCTTGCCCATACGCGATCACATTAAAGTATGCAAGTCTAAAATAAATTTGGATAACTTTTAAATACTTTGTCATAGCCTCATCCCAACGAACTATACATCAAACTGCTTCCAATCTTTACATAATATCATAAATTAATGAATTTTTAATTCTTGTATTAAGCAGCTTATCCTAAATTGCACTATTCAATTTTAGTATTTCATGAAAACTAGAAATTTTAACCCTTTACTATCTTAGTTTGTTAGTGCTGATGATGAGGCTAGGACCTCGAAACGTTCAAACCCAGACAAGTAAAGATGCTTCATCAATAGCGTGCTTGGTTTTCACCTTCATCTATATATATTTATTTATATGTGTGTGTACGTTTTCGTACACACGTTCTATATTAATGGGACTGCTTAATTCATCGCGTTATATTACTTCCACACCTTTTCACTTCCTTTAACTTCATCCCTTTCAACACGAGCTTCTCCGAATTCTTCCTGGTGGAGATGCCCTCTTAGGTTTTTCCTTCTTTGTTTTAATTTGATAATATAATGACATTAATACAGGTAATTAATCCTGAATATGGGTTAGGGTTTCTACTCATGAGTCCCGTTATGCTCTTCGTACTGATTGTTCGTGTAGTTATTGTGCCCTCCTGGCCTCAGCAGTTAGGGTTTATGGCCAATGCATTGTAACTAGTCGTCCTCTTCTTTATTATTCCCCCTCTTCTATGCAGTTGTTTATTTTCCTCTTCATTCTATTCTTTTATTTTCTTTCGGACAAATTATCTCACCTCCACTAATTGAATTGACCTTCTGTTCTATTAGATAAGAAAGATCAAAATAGTCCATAAATATAAAAAACTCGTTACAACATGGTGGTATATGTCGTGGCGTTCTTTCTTCCCTGGTATATAAATATTTCCTTTGGCCCTAAGGAAGACATGAAGCCCCATACCATGATAAAGCCACCTCCTTGCGGCAGAGTCGGCACCACACAAGTAGGGTGAAATGCCTCTCCAACTCTTCGTCTGACAAAGGTAGGCCCAGAAGCGCTGAACATCCGCGGAAATATTCATGTTGGGAAAGCTACTAATTAGAGAACCTGCTAAGATATTTCTTTATATATATATATATATATATATATATATATATATATATATATATATATATATATATATGGAGCTCGGCCGTGAAGCCTGCATTTAATATTGAGGATAAATCCCAGAGCCACGAGAAACGGATGCAGCATCTTTTAATTTTTCACAACGTTTCGAAAACTACAAGTTTTCATCTTCAGGCTAAAATGAGTTTACAAAGTTAATACATATGAAGAAAAGTTGAAAAGGCCAACAAGACATTATTATAAAGGGTGACCAATTATAAAATATCAGTAAAATATACTATAAGTTAAAATTTTTTAATATGACTTGGCAACAGTTAGATTTGCTTTAAAACTGACTCAAAAAGTTGCTAATACATAAGAAGAAAACTTGAAAAAGCCAACAATACATTAATGTCTTGTTGCCCTTTTCAAGTTTTCTTCATATGTATTAACTTTGTGAACTTATTCTAGCCTGAAGATGAAAACTTGTAGTTTTCGAAACGTTGTGAAAAATTAAAAGATGCTGCATCCGTTTCTCGTGGCTCTGGGATTTATCCTCAATATTATATATATATATATATATATATATATATATATATATATATATATATATATATATATATATATATATATATATATATATATATCTTCGTAAATGCCTTTTTAAAACGTTTGGAACATTTTAATTTCATCATCAGCCGCTTATATAATGGAGTACAACCCGTAATGGGATTCAGCCGGTTCGCATAGGTTCGTAAGAGCTTGTTGGGGGAATTAACTTAATCCGGAGAACCGGTTGTTAGCTTAAAGAGGGGTTCTTAATCTTTTTGGAGGTTGGGAAAATAACTAAAATAAATTATTTCACTTGCTAGACTCTAGCATGTAACAACCCGAAGATCAACCTTTGCAGCATATCCGGCTACCCAGTGTATGGTTTGCTGCTAGAGACTGATAGTGAGAGATCCTGTTGTTAGTGAGACCAGTAGTGAGAGAACCTCTTCTTAAAATTGAGTACAACAATGAAATGTTATGCATAAGAATAAATTAGTGGAAAGACTTATTAACAATGCATAGTTAAGGAGTGAAATATTCGAAAACAAGTAATACAGAGACATAAACATTAAGAAAAGATAAATCGAGAATAATCTTCTTCTTCTTCGTCGTCAGCCCCTCTTTATACGGGGTCGCTGTTTTTGATGAGCCGCTTCCACCTGTTTCTGTCTCCTGCCATGTTGGTCTCCAGTCTCTTCTTTCTCATGTCAGCTTGTATGCAGTCTCTCCATCTAATCTTGGGTCTTCCTCTCCTCCTCCTTCCTTGCACTTCCATCTCCAAAGCTCTTATCTCGTCACTCTCTCCAAGTCTTGCTTCCTGTGTCTTCTTCGAAATCTCCGCCACCTTTGTTGTTCCTCTGATTCTTGTATTTGTGATTCTGTCCTCCCAGGTCACGCCACACATCCATCGCAACATCCTCATTTCTGCTACTTCCATCCTCTTCTTATTACTCTTCTTTACAGGTAATTCCTCTGCTCCATACGTTATAGTTGGACTTACAACAGTTTTGTATACTTTTCCCTTTAATTTCATTGTTATTTTCCTGTCACACATAACCCCTGACACATCCCTGCAACTCTTCCATCCCGCTTGGATCTTTCTGGTTACTTCCTTATCTTCATTTCCATCTGCTGATATGGTAGATCCAAAATACTTGAAGGCATCTACTCTCATTATTTCCATACCATCTAACCTAATGTTTACACCTCTGTCCTGCTCTCTTCTGTACACTTCATAAATTCTCTCTTTATTTACTTTTCTTCACCCTTCTGTTTTCCAGTACTAATCTCCACTCATCCAGCCTTTGTTCTACCTCTTCTTTAGTTAGACTCACTGGCTAAAACCACATCATCTGCATACATCATGTCCCCGGGTATCCCCACTCGCACGTTCTCAGTCAACACTTCAAAGACAATGTAAAAGAGGAATGGGCTTAACGCAGAGCCCCGATGAAGCCCTACCTCCACTCCAAAATTGTTTGTCATGCCTGCTCCACTCCTTACCCGTGTTTTGACACATCTGTAAATTTCCTTCACCAATCTTGCATATTTTTCTGGCACTTTTCTTTCTCTCAAGCATCTCCATAGTTCTTGTCTTGGTATTCTGTCATACGCTTTTCCAGATCTATAAAAAAACATATGTAATTACTTCTGTTTCGCCCTGTACTTTTCCGCCATTTGCCTCAATATAAACACTCGGCTTGTTGTTCCTCTTCCAGGCATGAAGCCAAATTGACTGTTGGACACCTCCACTTCAAGTCTGAATCTTTCGTCTAAAATCCTCTCGCAGACTTTCATTGTGTGAGATAGCAGGTTAATCCCACGATAATTTTCCCACTCTTGTACATCCCCTCTCCCTTTGAAGATGGGTACCAACAGACTCTCCCTCCATTCGTCAGGAGTCTCTTCCTGCTCCTCTATCATGCACATCAGCTTCCACAACAAGTCCACTCCTGTATCTTCCAGGGCCCTTCACGCCTCCACCGGGATCTCATCTGGTCCAGCTCTTATTTTCATTCTCTTAAGAGCTCTCACGACTCCTTCTCTTTCTATACCCCTTGCCAGTCCTGGATATGGTGTTCCCTCATCATGGTAAGCCCGCGGGATCTCCTCGTTCAACAGACCATCAAAATATTCCTCTTATCTTTCTTGTATTTTTCCTTAATATAATACCAGATGCGTCATTTATCTGCTTTACATGGTTTGCATCCTGTGTTACCTTGTTCCTATTTCTTGCTATCCTGTATATCCTCTTTTGCCCTTCGGTGGTTTCCAGCTCTTTATACAATTCATAACTAGCTTCTGCCTTCGCTACTGTTACTGTTTTACGTGTGATCTTTTTCGCACTTTTATACTCCATTTATCCTCCTTAGATCTGCTATTCTCCCACTGCTTTTTTGTTTCCTTTTTCCTTACCAGGTCACTCCTTCCATCTTCCCTCCACCACTATTCTTCTCTGGGTGTGCGTGGCTTCGCAGATCTTTCTCCTAGCACTTTTCTTGCTACTTCTCTCATCACTTGTGCGTTCTCTTTCCACCAATCTTGTGCTCTCACTACGTCAGTGTTAACTCTTTTAAGGCCATGATTTTGAACTCTTGCTTCTTTGTTTCGTCTTTCAGTACTGTCCATCGTATCTTCTTCTCGTAGCTCCTCTTTTCTTTTCTAGGTCTTATCAACCACACATTCATACACATCATATTTAAGCCTAGAGTTAAGAGTAATTCAAGAATGGAGAAACATGTAAAAAATGAATAGTAAAAAATGTACAAAATATAAGAACAAAAAATAATTACCAACTCGAGTGAAGGGCAGGAATCGAATAAATCAGTAAATATTCGAATAAAAGTAAACTATGATAAGGTTCAAATTAAATTAAAATTGTACAACCAACCAATCAAGTAAAATTAATTAGGTAAAATTTCAAACTAAAGTTGGACACTGACTAGAGTTAAATTATGGATTAACTTTAATTATAGTTAGCTTTTGGATAAATAGGAATTCCAAATTACTGAGGGAGAAGAATTATCTGCTTATTTAGTGAGCTTTTGCGATTTTTTCGCCATTCATATCAGCTAATCGATGAAATCTGACACTCAGTCGTGCCAATGACGCTGGAGAAAACATGTTTTAAACTTGGATTTCAAATATCTTGTCTCGGTCGAATAGATTACCTAATATTATTTTTAACGTGAGTTTGTAGACGTTAATTTGCAACAATTGTATTAAAAATGTGGTGTAACTTTTATTTTTGTTAGGTAATTTAAATAATACTTTTTTCTGTTTAATTGATTAAAACTGATTAAAACGCAAAGAATTTACCAGTTTATTTGAGTTAGTTTCTGCCCGCTAGATGGCGCATTCATAAATTCATATGACTCATAGAAAGCAGTTAGTGGAAAGCAATAAGTGATACTAGCCGCTTCTTATAGCGCCCTGGGGAACGCCCTAGTCACCACCAGGAAAGATCAAGTTCCAGTCACCCGTTTCTAGCGGATCTAAAAGATCCATTCGAAACCGTAACCTAAAGCTTTGATCTCTCGCTACTCGTATTTTGAACAAAAAATGGGGAATTATCAATAATTTCCTTTGGTATCTGTGCTGAACACTTTTTGGAAAAATATAACAGATGGTGCGGTTAATGTAAAGCAATAAATGACACCACCCAAGCACCCCAGGTAGTCGCCAGATGGGCTCTTAATATATATATATATATATATATATATATATATATATAAGAGAAAGGGACATTAGAAGAACACTAGAATCAAAGAGAGCAGAGGGCGGCACAATGAAGTTAATCCTTTACCGAGAAGTCAGAAATAACAGCAGGAGAAAAAGGTTTGAAATTCCTGACCGGCAATCAGCAGACCCGGGTTCGAGTCCCAGCCAGGAATTTCAAACTTTTTTCCCCTGGCGTTATCTCTGTCTTCTCGGTAAGGGATTGCCTTCATTGTGCCGCCCTCTGCTCTCTTTGATTCTAGTGTTCTTCTAATGTCCCTTTCTCTTGCCTCCAAAAAACTCCGGTTTCTTGATAGTCTTCAAAACAAGGTTTCTGCATCTTTCTTTCTGTCTTCAAAATTGTTTTGAAAGGCAGAAAATAGATATGGCGAAAGCCCTGTGGTGGTTGTTATCACCCGCAGAACTTGGATTTGCTATTTTTTTTTTTTTCTCTCTCTCTCTCTCTCTCTCTCTCTCTATATATATATATATATATATATATATATATATATATATATATATATATATATATATATAGAAAGAGAGAGAGAGAGAGAGATATCACCCTGTGGGACTCCCTAGTCACCAGATGATTGATCCACTATCGACAAAGCAAGCGAATAAGCTCGGTAGCAGAATGTGCTAAGAATCCCTGGGCTTTTTAAAGTGGCTTCCAGCAGTTTACGATTCTCGGGACGTATCTAGGCACTCAAATAAATGGCACTAACTCATGAAATACAGGATGGAAACACAAAATGTGCCTAGACTGTTTTTTTCAAACCTTTTAAATATGTTTACCTACCATTAATTAATTACTTTATTGCAGGTTCTTTCAGGATTTATTGAATTTTGTGAACCAGAGTAAAATTCATAAAAAACAGCAGCTAAGAGTAAAGATCACCCACTCCCGATCAGTGGGAACCCCAAACCCTCACTAAGAACATGATCAACAAGCTGCGGCGAAATCCAAGGAGGAGTGCTAGACAACTTGCTTTGATGGCCAAAGTGGTCTATGTGGCCAAAACTGCTGAAGGATAATCTGAAACTTCGTCCATTCAAGATAGATAAAGGACATCTTTCCAACCCCACCAAAAGTTAGGGTCGAAAGAGCAAAACCTGATCCTACAATGGTTTCTTGATGACCCGCAGTACCCACTTCGGTGGACAGATGAGAAGTTGTTCATTTTCCTGACACCCACAACTCATAGAATGATTGTGTTCGGAAAGAAAATAAACATGAAATTTTGGTTGAACAGCAGACATCTTTCAGGAGAGAGAAGCTAGGAAGAAATATCAATGTAAACCCTGGGTATCACTAACGCTCAGGTCATACCAAGACTTAGTTGTGTAATCGACATAAAAGGCGATCTAGTTGAATATTTATAACATCATTTTGTAGCATATATGTTTTACTTTCGTTTTATTCAAATCAATATCTAAAATTACATTGTTTTTTGGAAAATAATTGCGTAAATATCTGTCTACACTTTGTGTTTCCGTCGTGTAGAACTCGATTCGACAGTATGAAACATCATTGGCTGGGGGGAAGAAAGATGAAAAGAAGAATCACCTATTCACTTGAAACAAGGTTCCCATATTCTGTTATAAAGGTAAAAACGTCCCACATTCTACGGGAGTAAGATTCCTTATATTCCGTGGCATAGTACCATTCATAACATAAATTAGTGCATATCTGATAGTTGAATCCAAATACTAATTAAAAATAAGTTTAAAAATCATAGGTATTCCCTACAAGTATTCCAAGCCTACCAACAACATCTTACTGAGATGAATAAGTTGTGAACTATGCGAACCTCATGAATGCAGATACAAAAGGAAGCCGCTAGTTCAAGATTATTATGGTGATTTCAATGTAAATATTAAAGAACATAAATATATATGGATGCGATCAAATGGAACAAACAATGAGATGAATTACGAAAATATGGGTTATCAATCCCTTCAACACAGGTATCAACCACAGAATAGTAAAGAGGAAGATCAAAATGGATAATAGAGGTAAAGAGAGAGACAAACTCGAGACAAGGTCAACACCCCCATTGAAATTTGACATACAAGGTAAAAAAAAAACCTTCGTAATTACTCAAACAAGTTTAGTGAACTTCGTAATCATGTGAGAAATTTCTGATTTAGAAAACGCTACCGATAACATAACAAAACATATTTTAAAATAGGCAACTTTAGCAAATTTAATGAGAATAAGTCTCACACAAAAATAAGTGAGGCTTGAAGCCCCCCACCCCTAAATTTCAGACCCCTTAATGTTTATAGTTCTTTTTTAAGCCAAACTTGTATTCTGCTATTCGGAAAGAGTTATGTAATAATTTAGATTATATATAAAAACAGTTTTTAAACCGTTGCGATCGAATGTATCTAATATGATACATGTCTAAAGTGGAGGTAAATCTCAAAAAGAATTATTAAATTCAGTATTATATTTTAGCTGACGTCCATAAACTACAATCCATAATCCTCTGATGTGTGGCAGAACATTCGGATCTGAGAGAGTTTTTGCTCACTCCTGTGCGAGATAGTGTTATTTATTATCAATACTGTCTATTATAACCCTTATTAATCATCAATGACCTTTTCATAAATTAAGAATAGATGAAACAACAATTGGAAAATAGCAAATAAAAGACCAAATGATAAACAAGGTAATAAAATAATAAAGAAACAAAGAAGAGGATTATCGAAAGAGTTAAAGAGTTTTGTGAAGAACTATATAATAATTTTGCCCATCCCTAAGAGCATGAAGTAACGCATCTGGGAAGGATCGGTTAATAACCTAACCAAACACACCACTCAATAAATCTACCTATGTTTACTACTCATACTACCACTCTTATAAAGCTGCCTAAAGTCGTGGTTATGGTTGTCGTTAAGGTCGCTGTTATAATTGTTGTTGTATTGTTCTCATTGTTGTTGAGCTTGCTATTAATATTATTGATGTACTTTTATTCTTGTAATTATCATCATCACTAAGACTATAATTTAAGAAGGGGACTTTTTTGAGTATTTGAATAATAATTTCATCTTAGTTTGGGAATGACTTATGTTTTTCTTATCAAAGTTATTTCTAATAATTCTTTTATAATATTAAAAAAAAACAGAATGGTGAAGTTCAGAAATAAATATAAGTATCGAAATTTTGTGAATTTTTTAAAACCCAAAGAATTATAAATGGTGAAGTTCAGAAAATTTATTTTTATATATCTTCTATAACTATATTTTAGCAACGTGATATTTTGAAAGGGGGGGGAGGAATTAGTTTAGAGTTCCTTTTTAAAATTATTTTAATTGGCGAAGTTTAGAAAATTTATACAAATTTAACCATGGCTGCTTTTTTTTAGATTTTAAATTTTAACCTTAGAGCGAAGCGCAAGCTTCCCCCGTAGGGCGGAGTGGCAAAGCCATTGACTAGTTATTCTATTTACAGAACACCTTTTGATATGTTATGTTAATCTAGGGAAAATATAGCATATTTTATCCACCTCATGAAGGCTGAGAGCGAATGCCTTGCTAAACTACCTTTCTGCCTCTTTGCAAAATATGTAAAAGCAAAAGGCGGCAGAAGAGATTTAAAAAAGTATAAGATCATTGCAACAAAAAACTCCAAGTTAATCAGTCTCTTATCAGTAAAACACAAACTACTCATAAAATTCATAAACGAAAGACTAAGACAAACACTGGACTGCAAACAGCTACCGGAACAGTAGAGCTTCAAAATTAGCTATAGTACTTATGATCATCTGCTTACCGTTCAGCATTTATGGTAGAGAATACTAAATATGAACTATCTCTCTACTCGACGTTTGTAGAACTATGAAATGACACTTGACACAAGTCGTCACCGAGTCAGATCAAAGAGCACCATAGAAACAAAGATTTAATAAAACTTACATTAGCAAACTCTCATAAATGAAACCTCACATAATAAGAAAAAATTCACCGGAATATATTTCTAAACTAAAATTAAGGATGTAATTGGTACAATTAATTCTAATAGAAAACAATTATACGATAATTCAATTAATTATTATAATTATAAGTATGTCTGAAAGCATTTACCTCAATCACTTATTTTGCAAAGAAATTCACTTTCTAACCTCTTTTATTGGAATATCTCACGTATTGATAATTCCATTAATTCACATTTAATGGCTTTAAAGTTTTTTGTTGGGGTAAAACCTTGTTTATTAAGGCATCTCAAATCAACAATCCATCGGATTATAGTCAGGGGGTTGAGACGGCCGTTGATCTTTTCTGATGAAATTAGTACCGTTGATCTAGATAATTCAAGCTCGTTAGTTTTATAAGGGATGGTGCCCCATTTTGCTAGCGCTTATCAGCCAAGGAGAATCAGGAAGTACCCTTCTGAATCGGAAGTATTCGTTATAAAGACGAAAGTGTTGATCCATAAACCTTTATTTTACCTATTTGTCACCAGCTCCCGGCTGAAAACCTTTCCATCTTGAACACACTAATTTTATAATATAGGTAGCGATTATTTAGCCATTTAAAACGATTCTTTCTACGTTGTCCTACATTCTGGTTACACCGAGAATCTCAGCCATTTGCAATCCCTCGTAGAGAGAAACAAGAAATGCCTAAGTCGGTCGCATTCTCTCTTTGGAATAACAAGTACATGGTGCATTCTTCCAGTAATTATTTAGTTCCTCCACGAAAACTGCGAAAACCTTTTTAAAAATCTGCATTTGTTATTAAGGCATTTGAAACGTTATCGTACGTTAATAAACACCATACATACCAGACGTAAGAGCAGTGCACTAATTTTAGATGCGTTTGCAATAATCCTAAAATATATATACAGTTGTGGCAACTACATATTAGGCGATGTGTACTAAATATTAAAATAATACTTGTAAAGGGATGGAATTAACATCTTAAGCTTTAAGCTTAATAAATCATTTTTCTTTTCTGTGGGACCCGTTTGCAATATTGCTCACTCACGCTCTACTGCGTGAATATATATATATATATATATATATATATATATATATATATATATATATATATATATGCAAATTTTATTGAAGACGATTGTTTTTTGCCTTAATTGATTTCCTTTGGCAACTTTCTCTTCTTCTATTCCATCTTGTAAGATGGTGGATTACTTATCCAATATTTATCTCTTTTTTTAAATGAATGTGTTTGGTAAAAAACAAACTAAATTGCTAAGCTTTCGACCTTATTCGATCATCTTCGGAGCGTTTTGAAATGTTCTTGCCTTCTTTACCCATGTAATGAGTGGAGTGAGGATCTGGCAGAGTGAAAGTAAATGATTTTTAAGGGGTATTTATTCACCTTGGTTAAACGTAACGTTTAAAGGAAATGGACCACTTCTGTGAGTGGAATTTTTAAAATAGTTTTAATGTGTGATTCCAGATTGTCGCTTGACTGTTGATGGTCTGCTTATCTTCATTTATTAATATGGCTTCTAAAATGTTAATCCTCTCTTTATTAACCTCTTTTCTTTTAATAATGGTGTTATCAACGAGCATATCTCTCGTTAGGTTAATATTATGGACACTTTCCATATGGTTCTTAGGCCCTCCGCTTTTTAGATGCATGGTGAAACGTGTCGAAAGTGTAGTGGTTGTCATGCCAATATATTTTGAGTTATTATAAAGCTTACAGCCTTTAATGGGGTAGGTGAACTCGTAAACTATGTTGGTTGACTTGAGATTCGAGAAGTTTAGGCAGATGTTGTTTTACATCAGAATATTACTGGCTCTTGTTGTTTTATAATAGATGATGAGTTGGATTTTATCCGTTTGATTTTTAACCTTGATGTTACGGTTAATAATCTCATTGATGTTTTTTTCATCTATTTTATAGGCCGTGGACATATCGTTTCTGTAATACACTTTGATGTTATTGACTTCTCCATGATTACTTTCAGTTTTATCCGCATGTTTGTAATGGTTATTTATAAATGATTGAAGTTGTTTATCAATCATGCTGTTTGAGAAATAGCATGTAAAAACAAATACTCGTGAATAATGGTTAATAAAGCGAGGCTTAACATTTTAGAAGCCATATTAATAAATGAAGATAAGCCGGCCATCAACAGTCAAGCGACAAGCTGGAATCGCACATTAAAACTATTTTACAAATTACACTCACAGGAGTGGCCCATTTCCTTTAAACGTTACGTTTAACCAAGGCGAATAAATACCCTTAAAAATCGTTTACTTTCACTCTGCCAGATCCTCACTCCACTCATTACATCGGTAAAGAAGGCAAGAACATTTAAAAACGCTCCGAAGATGATCGAATAAGGTCGAAAGCTTAGTAATTTAGTTTGATTTTTACTAAACACATTCATTTACAAAAAGAAATGAATACTGGACAAGTGATCCACCATCTACAAGATGGAATAAAAAAGATAGTGAGAAAAAGAGAAAGTTGCCAAAGGAAATTAATTAAGGCAAAATACACAATGGTCTTCAACAAAATTTGCATTCAAGAAAGACTGCTACCCAACTACACGAACATATATATATATATATATATATATATATATATATATATATATATATATATATATATATATATATATATATATATATATATATATATATATATATATATATATGTATATATATATATATATATATATACATATATTTATATATATATATATATATATATATATATATATATATATATATATATATATATATATATAAAATCCGTTAAAAGTTTAAATGATTAAATGATCAATACTAATAAATTTCTCATTCCCCAAATGCCCTAGGTAGTCTAATATGAACCTTGCCCCCATTCCTTTTGATATCCACATTTTTATACCTTTTAGTATTACTATAAACACAGGATTAACGTTAGTATTAAATGTACGGTTTTGAGATATCTAAACAGTGTAAAATAATTTCGCTCAGAAGATAGTCAAGCGTGACCGAAAGCTCAGCTGCAATAAATTATGAATCTTGGAACCCTTATTCATAACCTTTCGCAAGACTAAAAAAGTATAATAAGAAAATTAGAGAAGCAAAGAAGAAAGTTAATCAAAGCTCAGCTAGACGTGGTCCTTAATAAAACACACACACACACACACACACACACACACACACATATATATATATATATATATATATATATATATATATATATATATATATATATATATATATATATATATATATATATATATACATATATATATATATATATATATATATATATATATTATATATAAAATACATGAAAATAAGACAAATTCAAATTTTATGCCTTTTCTCTTCCCCAAAGCTCTCCAAAGCTTTCCTGATAATATGTGAATGGAATAATTCCTACTCCACCCCCAACCCTAACGTAGAAGATATCTTCTTCTCCCTCACCCTCTTTCACCCCCTAAATTTTTTCACCTTTTCTATATCTCCAACTCCTCCTTTTCCTAAACCCCCTCTAGCCATTTCCTCTCGTCTATTTTATTTCTTTACCGTTTAGAAATAATTCTACCAAATGTATCTTCCTTTTTATTTTAAGGGGCTTTTTTTCTCTCTGCTTTTCTTCTCAAATGATGATATATGCATGTCCTGAGGTGGTCCGCTTTCTATAGTCGCCCTTACTTACCTCCTTGTCCGGCTCACCTTGCTTATTACTATAACCCCGGAGCTCGGATCTATTCTTCTCAACTTCATTAAGAATATTCTAGTTATTGGAGCATTACATGAGAGGAGGAGGATATTTCAATGTATGTTCATTCGCCCAAATTTCGCTGCTAGAACTGATGGATCTTGATAAAATGTCACTGAACGGATTGACCGTGTAGTCTGTTAGATTGACTACACTCTCTGGGTGTCTACTGCCCCTCTCCCCCCCAATAGGGAGGGGGATATTTTAATTTATCTGATTTTTGTTATCGGATATATTATTGAGGAATTATAATGTAATACGAATTGAGTTAACCACTTATTATGTTAGAAATGTTTCCTTTGCAATAGTTTTCTCCCCAAAAGAAAGATATGGAACTATTTTATTTTTTTCTCTAGTTTTGCAAATATTATTGACGGATCTTGAAATCACGGAAGGAGTTAACTTTCTACCATGTTTGGATGGACTGTATTCAGGATTCTTATTTTGAAAGAATGTCTGAGGGGTTATTGTCAGCTATATTTGTGTTGTTTTTTTTCCTTTCGCAAATATTATTAAAGGATGTTAATGATAATCCAACCAACGGGTTAACAAAGTATGAAGTTAGAAATATTGACTTTCCGTTGTATCTCTCTTCAAACAGGAAGCGTTGGGCGATTTTCAGTAATTGTCTTTTTCTTGGTTTTACAAGTACCATTAGAGGATCTTGATGAGATCCCATTGAACATGTTGACCGCGTATCATAATAGACTGACTGGAATTTATGGTGAAGTCATCCCAAGGATTAGGTAGGGCGACAATTTCATCCATGTCTGTTTTTTGTTGTGTTTTTTTGCAATATTATTGTCGGATCATAATGAAATATGTATAAATAAACGAAATGAGTAATATTAGTAGAAATTTATTCACGTGGTACTTTTGTATAAAAGAAGGAGAAGGCATTTTCATTTGTCTTTTCTTGCCTTTGAAAAATTATTGAAGGATCTCGTTGAATTTTTGTGGTGGCTTTGGTCAAATATTATTAAAGGAGTCAGCTGGGTCCCATGTCAAATGAGTTATATTTCTTGTGTCTCTTCCTCCCCCAAGAAGGGAGTGTGGGTATTTTCATTTATTTTTTTCTGTTTTTGCCCAAAACTATTGAAGGTTCTTGATGAAATATCACCCTTCGAATTGACAATGTATCGTACTAGATGGATTTTGTGGGTTCTTATTTCCCAAATGAAGGAAAAGGGAGTCATTTTTATCTTACATTTCCTGTTTTTGCAAATATATTGAAGGATCTCGATGAATTGTTGTGGTAGAATTGGCGTTCGAATTAAACAAAATTGATTTCATTGGGAAACCTATTCATCCTTTCTCATAATCAACTCGCCGTCGGCAACTATTTTATAAATTTAATTATTCGTTTCTTCTAATTATAGTATGTATGTTGCTAGCCAGTTTGCTACAGGATAGTGGTTTTAGTGGGTTGGCTTGAGACGGATTGGTCTGTGGGACCATGGAATATTAATGTTGAATCTTTGAACGTTGTTAGTGTACACTTTATAATAGGTTTTCCCACATAATACTAACAAAACCCTTGGGATTTTAAGGATCTTGAATTAGTTCCACCTTCAATAGGCTTAGCTTTGAACCAAATTTAATTCCACCAGTCGATGCTTATGTCCCAGACTATCAATCCGATGGCGTATATGGTTGAATATTTTCTAGCAATAATAAACAAGATTACCTGAATTATACTGAGAGGAGACAAATGATGTTGGGTGCATCATATGGGTTAATAATCAAAGAGAAACGGTGATTTTAGTTTATTCCTTAGCAAAAGACTCTGCAAACGATAGTCAATATGTGAGTGAGATGGAATGATGAGCAGTTATTGCATGGGATGGCTGTGCGAGGTGAGCTCTATCCCATGGCGAAACAATGAGACTCGTAACCCTTTTCTTCCCTTTTAAGGGCCTATTGTTGCATATGTAACCACATAATTTCAAGCTACTTTGACCCTAAATATATATTGGTTTAAGGGTATTTTTTTATATAATTGAATATGAATATCAAAAGGTTAAGAAAGCACTCCCTGTTTAGAGTCGCTCCAGGTTTACGAACACGTTAGTTACCGCGTCCAATATGAACCCTTCTGCGGGATATACCTAACCTGGGCGCCACTTTGGTAAAACTGGTAGCAATAATGGCTCGATCTTGCCCCTTGTTAAGACCATACCTTATTTACGTGCCTGATTTACAAAAACAAAGGGTCAGCGGGCCTACACTATGTCGTTAAAATCATACGAGGCAAAACCCAAGAAGTGCTCGTGAAGCCATGCACGGGTCTTACTAATTCTTCTCCCGGAAGGATGGCGGTTATAGGGGTACCTTGGCTCCATCGCTCCTGCCTGAGGATGGACTGGGCACTTAAAAAGTCGCGCCATTCCAAACAACGAGGGCCTTCTAAAATCAAAGGCTTCTAGGCAGGTGGATAAGAAGGTCCGTACAAAGAGTCAAGACTCTTCTAGGAAGCCGTCGAAGGCGACAGCGCCTTCAGCGCGTTCTACGACCAACAGGTCACGGAGTTTTGTCTCCAGAAAGGTAAGAGCCATTTCCGTGAGGATCTTTACTTCGAGGACGGCTCCAACGTCTGCTTTGAGTTAGGTCTGAAAGGCATTTTTTCCTTCAATGGAATTGCTGTGGTCTCCGAGCTAACTGTGAGCAAATGCGTAGGCTCGTCTATTCCTGCTTTCTTTTAGGTATTTGCCCCCAAACCACTATGTTGAGTATGTGACTCCTGCCCACATTCCCAGAGTATAAAGTTTTTGTAATCCCACCACCATGGAATGAGTCCCAGACAGGTAAATACGAAATTTACACGCGACATGATGTCTCCGTTTTCTTTCTGACTTTAAATACCTCCTTTCAGGCAGTTGCGGGGCAGCAACACCTAGATAGGAAGTATAATTTTCATTCAGTGTAAATTCCACCGCCTACTGACTTAGATATGGCAGACGCCTCGTCCGTGGAGTGTTAGGCGGGCACTTTATCTGCATTTCCTAGCCGGGTTTCTGGTCCTGTCGATATCCAGTAAGCCATGCTTCGGCACCTTGGTGAGCGAGGCATGGCTTTCTTGTTAGCCTTTTTCAACAGGATCTGGCCGCATGGCATCATCCAGATTCCTGGCGAATGGTTAACATGCTTGCTTTTCGCAAGCTGGAGAGATATCACTCTACACCGGCTGTTTTGCCTTCAATTTCTTTAACTTCCTGCCTTTGATAGGTAATGGAGAAATCGGTTTATGTTAGACTAATTTAATTCTTGGGCAGCTGAGGACACCTTTCTTCTGCAAATTGTGGCTTTCGAAAGTTTCCCTTCACGTCGGATGCTCTGCTTCTTGTAGAATATGCTATCTGCGAGGCAGTCATTCGTGTACAGCATTTCTCTACAGTGTTCTGTGTTCTAGAAAATATATAGTGGGATACCTACCATATATTAAGGGCAAGTGGACGCCTCCCATTTTTGTCCCTGAATTTTTGGGAGATTATCAATTCAGCATAGGGGTGGAGGAGCTTTCTATGTCCCGAAAGATCAGCAAGAGGGCGCCTTGATGACCTTTCGATCCCTTTTGATGAAGCTCAGATTTCTACCATGAAGTGTCAGTTCCAACAAGATTTAATTCGTTATGCCGAAGTGCAAGGGTTTTGCTCTTTGGCTAAGACTATGGTGGTGAACTTCTTTCACCATCCACGGTTTCAACAAAACCCTTAATTATTCTTAAATGGTTCTCGCATCAATATGGTAGACTCGTGCGGTTTTCTATGTCTTGTTTTTGACCGCCACGTCACATGTGAAGCGCTTATTCGAAGCCTTAGGGACTCTTGTTCCCGTGCCATCGACAATCTTCGCTCCGTGGCGTCAACTTACTGTGGTACTGAGAGGGCTACGTTTTTACTTTCCAACCGCTCCTTTGTTCGTTCCGATTTAGACTACAGATGTGAGTTCTACGCATCCGCAACTGAGCGTAAATTGTGGAAGGTGGAGTCGATCCATTACTTGGTCTTCGTTTGTTGACCGGTCCCTTCCAAACATCTCCTCTAGAGAGCCTCCTTCTCGATGATAGGAAAAGGCCGCTCGACGACGAGGACAGTGCAATTTTCGATTGTACGCGCGATTCCAGGATCTCCCTCAGTCGCTAAAGGTTTTCCTTTCATACACAGACGATCTCGATGCTACCTAGGCTTTTTCTAAGCCTTTTGTGAATAGGGCAAGGCAACTTCTTAAAAGAACTCAATGTATCTCTCGGGCCGGTAACGCCTCGAGCAGAGGGGGTCTCGAGATTGTCTTCTGTTGGATTCCTGGACATTTAGGAATAACTGCAAATGAGCGCAGTGATAAGGGCACCAAAGCGTCTGTAATTACTGGAAAACCAGACAAGCGTTTTGCTCATTCTCACTCTGACTACATGGCAGGACTCCGGTCAGCCCTTCGGCCTGCATGGTAAATAAGATAGAAGACGGCCTACAGAAATCTAAATTTCCGTCCATTGTGCCTTGAGTTTTCCCATGGAAAGCCCCTCCCCTCCCTCCAATGCCTCGTTACTTTTAGGTCTTTCTTGTCGCTTCCGAATCTGACACTCGCGGGTCGCAGCACCATTTGGTGAAGCGCTCCCCTAAACCTTGCTGTAACGATTGCTTGTTTCCCCAGACTGTTCGTCATATTCTTTTTAAATGTGCTTTTTTCCATTCCGTTCAAAACGACCAGTGCATTTTGATCAAGCTCTTTTAGAATTAGGGGTGAAAGAAAATCCGATGGTAAGTGTTAAACAATTGACTGAAAACTACATTCAACTCATTCTTCTTTGGATTGTCATTGAAAGGAGATAGGCAAGGCTTCATTCACGCCAGGGCAATGGGTTCCTCACGACCTGCTAGAGACTAGAGATACACTTGCAACCTAGAATTAATCTTTGTTCATCTCTCATTTCTGGACTAAAAAATAAACTACTTCTCACTAGGATTAGTACAGGATACGAAAAGTGAGTTATGTACAATAATATTAAATGGTGTACACAATGGATTAGTTATAGGGGGCAAACTTCCCAACAACAGCCCCCACAATAGGGTAACCCGTGTAGTCTTTTACAAATTTACACCTGTTACCTGGAGGAGCGGCACGTCTTCCCGGTCTCACTGCTCCTCTTCGGAATTCTCGAACTAGATTAAGACTATCTAAGCTTTATTCCTTCTAGAAACTTTGATTTGCCCTTTGGTTCGCCATTTTCTTTACCAGTTTTTTTTCGCCTATTTTATTAGCCAGTGTTTAATTTCGAAACTTAGTCGCCGATCATCTTTCATCCATTTATTTCTGGTCTGCGGCGGAAGTGTGTGTGTGGGGGGGGGGGAGATAACCCCTCCCCCGTGTATACGGTTGAGGGGTGTTTTTCACAAATATTGACATGCTTGGATTCTTCCCGCCCTTTTCTCCTCCTTCTACTACCCGCCGCACCCTCTTTCTTTTTCTATATCTATCCTTTCACACACCCTCAAGGAGATGTCAGCTGTCGCCGGAACACCCCTGCTGTGACTGACATCTGAAGGATTCTGCTTCCCCCGCCCTAACACCCGCAGATTCATTCCCTCCTGGCTGGCCCCAAATGCCCCCAACAGGATCTGTGGCTATATATCTCCCACACATTTTCACTTCTTCTTCCCCCCCCCCCCACTTTCTTGACAGATCTCTCCTTACAAACTGCTTGCGTGATGCGTCCTCGTTGCTATTGCGCTTCAATTTCGATAATTTTCAGGCACCAGACTGATATTGCAAATATTCTAATTGTTTGAAGGTGACTTTAGAGTACACACACATGCGAACATATGTACATACACCTGTACATGCGTATACATGCACGACCACACCGAAAGACACAAAGCCAGGTGCGTCCCCGATGGCCATTTGCTGACGAGAGGGCTAAGAAGGGGGTAGAGAGTGGCAGGCCAACGGTTGCCAATGGCCAGGCAATGGTAGTTAATGGCCAGGCAAATGACTAGGCAATAATGATCAGGCAATGGTAGTTAATGGCCAGGCAAATGACTAGGCAATAATGATCAGGCAATGATAGTCAATGGCCAAGTAATACCCAGACAATAACGGCCAATGGCCAAGAAAAGGTAAAGGCCGATTACAACCACCGTTGCACCAGCGCACACCTTTCGCGATGTCCAGACGCAACTGGGCCGAGAATAAGAGACAGTGAAGGAGAGAGAACAGGGTGGCATAGGAAAATGGGGGAGGGGCAGGCTGAGAGTAGACACACAAACTCACACACACGCGCGCGCGCGAAAGCAAAGAACAATATTGTTAAGGGCCAGCAATTTTTTGCGGCCTCTCCGTATCTGCGGTCGTATGGCGCGTATCTCAGCGAGGAATTCGTCCCCCCCCCCCCTCCGAGGTCAGTTTATACCAGTTTCTAAACTTTCCTTAAGGAAAATATACGGACTTGGCGTCCACAAAGGGAGCTTCCATGGGGAACTATTGTTAGCAATATTCAGCATTAGCTAACAAATAACCAAAATATACCCAAAAGGTAAGCAAAATGTAACAAAAGGATGCCCAGAATGTGAACAAAATGTATCTTAATGTATACACAAAATGCAAACAAAATGTAACCGGAATATAGCCAGAATGTAAAAAAATGTATCCAAGATATACCAAGAATGTAAGCAAAATGTAACCAAAATATACACACAATGTAAATAAAATGTAACAAAATCTAACCAGAATTTAAATGAAATGCAACAAAAATTTCCCCAGAATGTAAACAAAGTGTAACCAAAATATACCCACAATGTAACCAAAATATACCCTGAATATAAATAAAATGAAATCAAAATGAACCCAGAATATAAACAAAATGCAACCAAAAATATACCCAAAATGTATACAAAATGTAAACAAAATATACCCACAATATAGACAAAATGTAACCAAAATATACCCAGAATATAAACAAAATGAAACCAACATATACTCAGAATGTAAACAAAATGTATGCAAAATATACCCAGAATGTAACCAAAATATGCCCAGAATGTAAAAAAATTATAAATAAAATATACCTAGTATGTAAACAAAATGTAACCAGAATATATTCAGAAATTAGGTCGCTTCGGGGCAGTTCAACGCCAGTGATTCCTCAGACCCATTAAGTTGCCTTGCACACGTACAACCGCCACCAAATTGTTAATCTCATTTTTCTATCCCAAAAGATTAATAATAATATTAATAATAATAATTAGAAGAAAATAAGAACAATTTTAATAATAATGCGATATTATTCGTCCATGACAAAACGTCACCTCATGCTTTGCCATCTGTCAATATTATTCTTCAAGAACTAGATGAATTTTCAGTCATCCGGGCGCCTTTGGGCACTGCCCAATGACCAAACAACTCATCTTCAAATTACACAAACGTGGAGCCCAATCACATACTACATTTGGAGAACAAGCACATACTAGTACTACTCATGGAGACCAATCACATAGGACACATGGAAACCAATCACATAGTACATACACATGGAGACCAATCGCATACTACACATGGAGACCAATCACACACTACACATGGAGACCATTCACATAGTACACATGGATACCACTTACATAGTACACATGGAGACCAATCACATAATACACATGGAGAGCAATCACATAATACACTTGGAGAGCAAGCACACCTTTGACACGCAATTAATGACCTGAGGGTACATGGATTCTTCGACGAACCTTCACTTATTGGGTATCTCGTGATGACTGCCATTTAGTGATGCCCAGGGCACTTCCGAAACCTGTCTTTCTGTACTTTTCTTCCCAGGACTTGTTTAATCAGGTAAGCTGCGGGATAAGACTTTCTGGCGTGTGGTTACTACAACAAGCGTAACATAGTGTGCCCAAGTTGTAGAGGAACACCCCCAGTGAACCGCGACAGCAAAAGTGTGAGTTAAAAAAAAAAGAGGTCAAATCAGCGGGTGTGACGGATTCACCAATAGGTTAAAAAATAGAAATGGATATCCCTCTTTTTGCTACATCATTTGGTCCCGATACAATAAAGTTGCCACCGCTACGGTTTACCACGAGTTCCCTCGCGAAAGCGAAATCGGTAAATTTTATCCATAATTCCATTGACGCGAGCTTCCGGAGAGAGAGGCAAGGTTTTCTACAAGACCGAGACTACCGACGAAGCCGTTTTCGTATTAATTGAAATTTATGAACCTAACCACATATCCACTGTAGCGTCAACAGTTGTCAAGAGATTTGCTTTCTTTAGTTCATTAGTAACACACGTGCCATGGATGAGAGTGAACAAAGCTAATATCTCAAGGAAATGTCATAAATATTTGAATCTTTGATGAACCTCTTTATAGTCACGTAAACTATTAAGAGTCTGGAATTTGATTTCCTCTCCATATAAGGGACTACGGATATCAAATGGCGTTGCTAAGGCGACCACCTGTGACGTCAGAAGAGACTGTCAATAGGTGTAGCTTCTCAGGGGAAATGTGTAAACGACCTGAATCTTTTAATACACCCACATAAACTTAGGTAAACAATTTAGAGTGGGCATTCAATTTCTAAGTACATGTGGCAGGAGGGGGTTGTTCTGTAAATGCTAAGCTTCCTTCATTATTTGAATAATCGATGACTTCTCATCTCCACTCTCATTTCTTTTAAATTACCATGTCAGATTTTTATTTTTTTTTAAAGGTGAGAACCTACGCAGTCATCTCCTTCCGAAATTTTGAAAGTGGTAAAATTAAGGGAAGTGAAAATGTACGGTGATACATAGGTTCGAAAAGAGTACATTATATACCAAGGCCTCAGGTCAGGTAACAATTTTAGACTTGCCCTCGTTCCGAATCCGAGACAAGTTTCTAAGCGTGGAATAATTTTGGAGCATATTGGTTGTGAATAGTACTCGTGGCTCGAGACGGTACTCGAGGGGGAACTAAGACCTACTCAGTATCCCTCGTTCCCATGAAATTAGGGTTTCCCTCTGGAGTTCTGAGTGATCCTTTGTGTACTCTTAGTGATCCTTCAAAACTTACGTCCTTGTGATTCAGAATTCCCTGAGATTCAAAAATAAAATCCTTCTCCTTTGTTAGTGGGCGCTACGGCTCAAATTCTCTATTGATTTTATGTTAATTTTTTCCCCCAAGGTGAAATTTAATCCCCAGGAAAGTATTAATTTTCCCCGAAGTCTCGGGGAATTTCCACGAGATTAAGACACTTAATTTACTTCCACCAAAGCTTCCACCTTTTTTGCCGATTCCACATTCATTTTCACCCTCTTTCATGCACTCATCCAGAACCCAACCTCTCACAACACACAAACCTACATACACAGCCTTATATATTTGGCATGCAATACATAATCCTACACAACCCGAAATTCAACACAAAACACAATCTTACACAACCTTACACATTCAACACAAAATACCCAACCTTAAACAACTCGACATTCAATAAAGAACCCAATCTTACAGAACCTTACACATTCAACACACATTACACAATCCTACACAACTCGAAGTTCCCCCATGCTGCAGGTGACATCTAGATGATTGCGTGTCCTCTAAACCCAACGCCAGAATTTGGATCGCCCACTAAATATTTTCTACACACTTTCACTTCGTCTACCTTCACCACTTTCATTACACACCTCTCCGTACGAGCTTTGAGTAAGACATGCCCTCGTTGGTGTTCACTTCTTAGTTTAAATAATAATAACTAAAATAAGATATAAAATTGTTATGATGATAATAATATGTTCAATAAATAAAAAAATAATGATTAATTAAAACAATACTACTACTACTCTACTACTAATACTATTCATTTTAATAATAATAATAATAGTCACGCCCGTTTCATTATTCCTCGAAAATTACTTCATTTATGGATTCAATCACGCAATACTCTCGCACTCCATTCCAAACACTCGCTCTTTTCCTTCAATTTCTCACTAATGGCCTGCAAATATTGTTCATTCCTACAATTCTTCCACAAACCAACGTTTGTACAACATTCATTGATATAATATACTTGATCCCTCCGCTATTCTTCTTCGCAATGTACTTCCAACACATATCCTTCCCACCATCGCTCCCACAACATTCCCATACTTCACTTTAGGAATCTCCTCCACCATCCCTGATATCAAGCATCTTTTTAACCTCAATCCCTCTAATACCTAAATTTACCCGCACCAATAACTTCTCCAGCTGATCTCATTCTCCACCTTAACTCACTCACACTGAAACCTCTCTCCCTTCTCCTCGCGACGGTGATCTGAACAGTGTGTAGAAGATTATGGGGTGACTCCCCCAAGGTAAGAAATTGCATGCTTTGATAGGCAACAGAGGCAGATGATTCGATAGCTCCAGGGGAAAAGAGTGAGAGGGGAAGAGAGAGGGGGAGGAGAGAGAAAGGGAGAGAGGGAGAGAGAGGTTTGGGGTGGGAGGGAAGCAAGGAGAAAAGGAAGGAGAGAAGGAGAGAGAGTGAGGGAGAGGGAGAAAGATATATATATATATATATATATATATATATATATATATATATATATATATATATATATATATATATATATATATATATATATAGCCTTGGCCAAACTTATGGGGCAGGTGTGAAAAAGTGAATAATATGATTGAAACTTTTATTTCATACTTGACATAATACAAATAAATATTTTTGCGTATATCCATCAATAATTAATATTTAATGTGTCCTCCTTTTGCTTTTATAAGCGCTTTTCTGCATTTTTGCATTCTTGAGACTAAGTTGGCACAGGTTGTTGGCTCAATTTTCTGCCATTCTTCATGAATTTTGGCTGTTAATTCACTTTTTGAGGAACATTTGTGCACCCTCACTCTTGTGCCCAAGTGTGACCACAAATGTTCCATGGAGTTGAAGTCTGGATATTGAGGGGGCCATTCCATCAACGTCACCCTCTTTGTTTTCGAACCAACCTTTTAAGACTCTAGATGTGTGGCATGGAACATTTTGTTGTTAGAAGATTACACCATCTGGCATGTCATTATGAAATTTTACCTAAGGAAGGTTGATAAACCTGGTCTAACATGCTGGTGTAAGTGTTGGAATTCATTCTGCCCTCACAAGTGAACAGCAATATTGAACCTGAAGACGACATGCAGCTTCAAACCATTACACTGCCACCTTCAACTTTGACTGTTAGGAAAACACATCTCTTATTATAACTTCTCCAACTCATCGACGAACAGAAACAGCTCCAGGAGTTCCAAAGATCTGAGGAGAAACACAAATTTTGCTGATCATTTTTGGTATCTAAAAATATGTACAAGATTAATAAATTGGTGGAAATTAATGTGGAGAACCTACCTCAAAGTTGCTTACATTAGACCAAACAACTTAGCCCAATCATCATCAGTTCAATCTTCATGCTCTTTTGCCTAAGACAATCTCTTCTTCTTGTTCATCCGAAACAGCCTGGTTTCTTTCTAACATTACATCTTTTGAGCCCAGCTTCTAATAACCTTCTTTTGACTGTGCGTCTTAATAATCTTTGTTTGTTGCAGTCCGAAACTCAGCAGCTACATCAGGAGTTATTTTTCCTATCGGCCAGAGTTGCCCTTTTCGGCAACCTCTTTTCTCTAGGAGTTGTACACCTTTTGCGACCTTGACTATCAAGGTTTTTGAAAGAATTGGTCTCATTGTACCTTTTAGTGGTTGTTTGAACACCGTTTCTCGAGCATTTCAATTTTTTAAACAAAGATTTACCTCTTGTAAGTTAACAATAAGATAATCACTGAAAAAATAGAAATAAACTTTATTATCACACATTGAATGGCAGAAGGTTGCCCCAACCACGTATGCACAATACACTAGTCAACAATGATTTTGCTACTTGTGTATTAGCTTGTGATTTATACTAAATCGAGGATGCTGATTCCGAATCTGTAATCAGAATTGTTCTATCACCTAAGGCTCCTGAGTTACACACATACTCTTTAGTTACACATATGGGCAGTGTTGCTTCGGCTACCGTAGTGACAGGATGTTTTGTATGTTGTGTATGTTTGGCTTCTGCATTACACTCCTGCTTTATCACGTTGTCAAATTTAGCCATTATAGTAGTAGTGTTGAAACTGTATTTCCCTACATTTATTAATTACACTTTTCGTTCAGATTTATCTCTCAATTAATTTGTAAATGAAATAAGATTGTACAAAAGTATATAATAGGATATATACAAACTAAGTTGAAAACATGAATCGGCGAGGATGTATAAATAGCCGAGACAACTTTTGTTATATTTGTGGAAGATATTCTCCAAGCAACCAACGGAAAAAAATTAGCTAAAAGAGTGAGAACTGCATACAATTATTATTTTGGTTGTAAAGTTGGTTACCAAGACAAGCCCTGGGGACCTCACAAATCTTGTACCATGTGTTATATGGGGCTCACACAGTGGTTAAATGGCAAACGGAAGGGTATGCTTTTTGCTGCACCAATGGTGTGGCGTGAGCCAACAAATCATGTTTTTGATTGCTACTTTTGTATGGCAAATATTGCGGGATTCTCAAATAAGGACAAGTCAAAAATTGTTTATCCAGATTGTAAGTGAGTTATAAAACCAGTCCCCCATAATATGAAGATGCCAATCCCAGTTCCCCCATCAGCTAGTGAGGTTAAAGAAAATGATTCATCGCCTAAAGAGGAGGATAACATTGACCCCAAAATGTTTGAGGATGATTCTAAGGAAAAGAAGATCCAGTTGATAAATCAAGAAAGATTGAATGATTTGGTGAAGGATTTGTCATTGTAAAAGGAGAACGCAGAACTATTGGGATCCAGACTACAGCAATGGAATCTTCTAGAAGACGGTGCAAAAATATCAACTTTCCGTAAACGCCAGGAGACCTTAGGTGCCTTCTATAAAGAACAAGATGGTGCTTGTTTCTGTACCGATGTTAATGGCCTCATGAATCAGCTATGAAACGAGCATTTACCTGATGAATGGAGACTATTCATTGATGCAAGAACTGCTAGCCTCAAAGCTGTGTTGCTACACAATGGTAACAAAGACCTTCAATTCCTGTCGCACTTATTGTTGGGATGATAGAGACATATGACTCAATGAAATTTAATTTGGAAGGTCTTCATTACTCGCATCATAAGTGGAATATCTCTGGTGATCTAAATGTGATTTCTTCACTTCTTGGATTGCAGCTAGGATATACAAAGAATATGTGCTTCTTATGCCTATAGAACAGCCGTGACGATAGGAATCATTATATTGTCAAAAAGTGGCCGAAAGAGAAGAACACATAGTTGGCCGATGCAATGTGAAGCACATGCCTTTGGTACATCCGCAGAAGATCTACCTTCCACCACTTCATATCAAACTTGGTCTTATCTTGAATTTTGTTAAAGCAATGGCCCATGATTTTGATGGATTCCAGTATCTCAAAGAGAAATTTGGTGCAAAAAAAAACAATCCTAAACTTAAAGCTGGCATTTCTGTAGGGCCGGAGATCAGAGAATTGATACGTGATAGGGAGTTCATTAATAAACTAACTCCACTTGAGCTAACAGCATGGGATTCATTTATCCATGTAGTGCAAAACTTCCTTGGTGATCATAGGGCTGAAAACTATGAAGAACTAGTGGACAACATACTAAAGGCCTATCAACGAATGGGGATGTCAGATGTCTCTTAAGCTGCACTTCTTGCATCCACATCTAGATTCCTTTCCATCTAATATTGGTGATATTAGTGACGAACATGGGGAAAGGTTCCACCGAGATATCGCAATGATGGAAAGCAGGTATCAAGACCGCTTCAACGAAAACATGATGGGTGACTACTGCTCGTTCCTACAACGGGAGGAAGAAATTTATAGTTAGGTGAGTACTACCTCTTTTATATGTAATACATATCTTGTCTGGGTCTGCAAAAGGACGTACATAATGGCAAATAGGGTGCCCCAATTCCAAACCTTTGCTCAGAAACGTCCCATTCTTCTTAAACTAGTAATAATTATATCCTTAATTGATCCAAGGTGACGAAGTGAACCATATAGCCTTGTTGCATAACTCAGGAACCTTACTAGGACAGATCTGAGCACAGATTTGGAATCAGCGTACCAAAATTAGTTAGTTACAACGACATTTACTCAAGTAGCAGAGACAAAGTAAAATTTGTTAGCTAGTGATGTGCAAAAACGCATTAAAGCGGTTATAAAAGCAAAAGGAAAGCATATAAAATATTAATTATAGATTGAATATACTCGTCTGTTCATTATATTGTTTTTAATTATTATGTTAATGAGTTTCATTCGTATTCTCTAGTTGTTCATACCTGCCCCATAATTTTGGCCAAGGCGGGCTATATATATATATATATGGAGTTTGGCCGTGAAGCTTTCATTTAATATTGAGGATAAATTCTAGAGCCACCAGAAACGGATGTAACATCTTTAAATTTTTCACTACGTTTCGAAAACTACAAGTTTTCATCTTCAGGCTAGAATAAGTTTACTAAAGTTAATACATTTGAAGAAAACATGAAAAGGCCAACAAGATATTGAATTGCTTTCAAAGGTGACCAATCGTAAAATATCAATAAAAAGTACTATAAGTTAAAATTTTAAATAGGACTTGGCAATAGTTAATTTTTGTTTTAAAACTGACTCAAAAATGTATGTAATAAATTTAAAGTTTATTTCAGAAATTTGTAAAACTTAATTAATTAAAAACTATAAGAGAAATTGACCTGGCAATAGTTAAAGATAATCAACTATAATAGTAAATTTAAACTGTGTTTTTAAATTTGTAAAAACTGTATGAGTAAAAAACATTTAATAGAAAAATGGGTTAATTTTGGTACTTACTAAAGTGGATCCATCCTAGAGAGTGAATGGTGGGTTTAATAAGAGGCTAGTATTTATAGGTTACAGAGACGCTTAGGAGAAAGGAACATCAACTAACCAAACAGTAGTTAAAAAAAGAACTAACTAACAAACTGTAGTTAAAATTAGTTAATTAATAAAGATATTGCACTGCTCATTATCTCGGGTGAGTACAAGATCAAGTTTACTGCCAGATTGGTGGTGTTGCAATGGGTTCTCCAATGGGACCAATTGCAGCTGACTTTTTTATGACTCATCTCGAAGATCAAATGTTTTCTAATAATTCAGATTACAAACCCTCCTTTACCCTAGTTTTGTTGATGATTCCTTTCAAATTTGCAATAATCCTGCACATAGCCAACTTTTCTTGGAATTTTTTAACACTTTACACCCCAACTTCAAATTCACCATGGAAGTAAGAGTTTAATGATAAGATGCCCTTTCTTGATCTCGAAAAAAACTTTCACAGTAGTAGGCTTAAACTACTTTAGTTTTTTGTGATTTTAGATACAAAATATCCACAGTAGAAACCTTACTACATAGAAATTTCTTGCTACCATCCACCTACCATTCAATTCAGAATGAATTTTTAAAAACCTACTTGATAAACTCATTGACCCACCCTTAACCCTCCATAAAAGTTCCTAACATGCCCTTTTATTTACTAATTCCACATATGGGTTTTTTTAAACGATACCTTTAAAAGAAAAATCCTATTGATTTTTAAAAGATATTTTCCCCAAATCAACTCCCCAAATATTTTTTAGAAACAAATTATCAATAGGATATTTGTTTAGCAGTAAAGATCCTATCTCTCTGGAGTTCCCAGTGATACTGTTTATTTATTTAAATGTCCCAGTTGCATTGGAGCCTCTTACATTGGCAACACTGTCAGATCTCTTGGAGCTAGGTTCTCTGCTCAGATGGGGATTAGTTGACGCACAAGCAAAATCTTAAATAAAAATGACATTCTATTGATAATTTTCAAGTATTAGCCTTTAACAACAACCAACAGTGCCTAAGAATCTTGGAATCTGTATATATCAAACTACAAACCTACACTCAATGAAGATTTAAGTGCAATATATTTATTAATTAACTAATTTTAACTACAGTTTGTTTTTAACTACTGTTTGGTTAGTTGGTGACCCTCTCTCCCAAGCGTCACTGTAACCTATAAATACTAGCCGCTTATTAAACCCACCATTCACTCTCTAGGATGGATCCACTTTAGTAAGTACCAAAATCAACCCATTTTTTTATTAAATGTTTTTTACTCTTACAGTTTTTACAAATTTAAAAACAAAGTTTAAATTTATTATTATAGTTGATTATCTTTAACTATTGCTAGGTCAATTTCTCTTATAGTTTTTAATTAATTAGGTTTTACAAATTTCTGAAATAAACTTTAAATTTATTAACTATATTTTTGAGTCATATTAAAACAAAATTTAACTATTGCCAAGTCCTATTTAAAATTTGAACTTATAGTACATTTTATTGATATTTTATAATTGGTCACCTTTTAAAGCAATTGGAGCAATGTCTTATTGACCACTACCTCTTCATGTGTTCTTCAAATGTATTAACTTTAGTAAACTTATTCTAGCCTGAAGATGAAAACTTGTAGTTTTCGAAACGTAGCAAGAAATTAAAAGATGTTACATCCGTTTCTGGTGGCTCTAGGATTTATCCGCAATATTATATATATATATATATATATATATATATATATATATATATATATATATATATATATATATATATATAGAGAGAGAGAGAGAGAGAGAGAGAGAGAGAGAGAGAGAGAAAGAGAGAGAGAGAGAGAAAGAGAGAGAGAGAGAGAGGGAGAGAGAGAGAGAGAGAGGGTGGAGATAAATATTTCTCCAAGGATGGCGAGTAACTCTTCCCCTCAGATGGGCAGGAGACGATAAGGTGCGTCCGAGCCAGCGATTTGCATTAAAGGACCAGGGAATCGGGTTGTGACCCGTCAGCAGTCTCGAGCTTTCTTATCGCCTGCTCCCCACTCCCTTACTTCCATCCCCCATAAAAATGAAGAATCTATATTCGTAAGAATACATATAGTTTTTTCCCCTAACCTATATTTACCGATTTGTATTCTTCACCCTATTAATTATTCTCCTTCTTCGATCCATCTTCTTTGCATCCACTTTATTTTCTTCTAGTTCTTCTTTGATTCTTGATTTTTATTTGAGCTTCTTAATTTTTATTATTTTTATTCGATTCTGGCTCGTCCCCATTTTCTTTTTTTTTTATTCTTTTTCCTTGAACTAAAGTGACGAAAATTGAGAAGCATTAGAGCTGGAGTCACCATTAATCGGAAATTCAGAGGTTGTAGCTACCAACGTAAGTGCAAATAAAACAAATTTTCATTTTCCGTCTGTTTATAGACTGCCGTCTCAAAAGTAGGAGATTGACGTACGTACGTTTTAAGTTTAGGCTAATATCTCTAAGCAACTAATAACGGTTCTTTGCAGAGACTTTAATTGTTCCAATGGAGACTGAAGATAAGGATGTTGACGGAACACGCCAGCTCAATTTAAAAAAAAATGATTTTATTTTTGGTATCAGGAAATTAAGGATGCAACGCTTAAACAAAATATTCTAGATCTAGCCATAACTAAGAAAGAAAACCTTGAAGATGTTTCTGTCAGCGAGCATATAGGAGCATGCGATCGTAACATAATCAGTGTTAAGTTAAAAGTATATAGAGAAATGAAAGCTAGAAAGTCAAGTATCCCTAACTTCTGAAACCGCAATTTTGATATGTATCGTTCTAAACTAAGAATAAACTACTAGTTAGAGCTCCTGACTCAAAAATGAAGCCCCAATGTATAATGAATTTACCCGCATTATTTGCGTTTACAAAAATGAGTACTTTCCGAAGATTAGAAGTAAGCTAGCAGTAGAGACCTTCCCTGGATCGAAGACGCCATAACGCATGATTGGATAAAGAAATAGATATTATTAAAGGTCATTCGATTTATGAAGGCAGGATTAAATTATATTGTGCATAGGCAATTGTTTAGTGATTCGAAAAGTATTTTACAGTTTTTAATTGTAAATTTTCAAGCGTGTTGACATATAGGGTCTGAGCAAGGTATTCTCTCTTGTAGTTTTGTAGGCTGGGTTAAGTGATTGTTGCTTCCTTTAAAGGTAAAGGAAATTTGCAGCAGGATTCAACTTCTTTATTAGGCAGGAGCGTAGACGTGTATACAAGTGGCGAATTAAATTAATATCTCACAGAAAACAATCTCTGGAACAATCAACCATTCAGTTTCAGAAAGAACAGAAATACGGAGATGCCCCTCAGCGTGATTACAGAAAAAATAAGCAAAGTGAAAGGAGAGAAATGCAGTATGGACATTGTATGCCAGGACGTATCGAAAACATTCGATAAAGTCTGGCAAAGAGGCATACAACATAAAATTCTAAATCTGGAAATGAACAACTATTTGGAAAGAATTTTATGCGACAACGTCATGGAAAGATATGCATACATAGACACGGGAAATTACCAAGGTGAAAGATTCAAGCTTAATGCGGGCCTCGCTCAGGGAGAGTGTTTAAGTCCTTCGCTATAATGAGTGTATACCTCTGACATTCCTCCACCCTGGAACGAGGGCTGTGTGAACATACAATATGCAGATGATTTCACTTAATTAATTCCCTGTGTTTATCGGAACCCTCAGATGCAGGCCAGAGTAACGGCAACAGAAATAGAAAATTTAAACGAGTATGAACGCAAATGGAAAATTAAAACGAATAAAGATAAATTTAAAATTATACCTATGTATCGCAAAAACTATCCAACAGGTATAATGGTGAAGGCAAAATTTTAGGCCTAACTATTACCAAAAATGGTTACAAGAAACATGTGACCGAAAGAATAAACAAAGCACGAGGCATGCTAACTTTACTCTACAGATTAAGAAATCTAAACATGAAAAATAAGAAAAAGATCTACCAGGCCAGGCTACAGCCTACCTTGATATATCCAACAATTGCCATGTATACGGTTTCAAGAAGCAATCTAATAAGAATGCAACGTATACAGAATAAGGTAGTATACATAATTACGAACACGCGAGGATTAGAGAGGAAAAAACAAAGAGACTTACACATCGAAGCGAAAATAAAACCATTAAACAAAATAATTGAAAAAGAGCCAAAAAATCATAGAAAAACACAAAAAGAAATAGGAGAGGAACTAAATAATCAAATAGCACGAGGGGCAGGATGGATACAACATATGCTGTTTCCTAGTGCTAAAAACAAAGCGGACCAAAGGAAAGAGGAGGAGATTTACGTGTAAACCAAATAAGGAAACCCGATTCTGACATAAATTTCTCGAATAATGACAAAGTCACCGGATTGGACTTGATACCCACAAGGAATGAGAAAACTAACCAAAAAGTGCAAATGAACGAAAAAGGAAAAACAACATGAATAAATAAGAGAATTAAACAGATAAATAACCAAGGGACATGAGCCCACACAACAGATACAGATACGAGAATTATGCTACAAAAATCACAGGAACTCGAGTTATTAACATAGCAGGAAAACAAATAACGCTAACAAGGGTTTGAACACCTCTCTCATACACACATAACATAATAACAAAACAACCACATAAATAAACAAACTGACACACATTCACTCTAAGTTATTTCGAATCTAACTCTAAAATTAGTTTATAGTACAGATATTAGCGTGACCTCCACGCACCTTCACCTCTCTGCAAACCTCCAACTTCCTTTCGATTCAATCATCTTCCTCCTTTACCGCTATCCAAAGATGGGCCAAACACTAACACCAGGGACCAGTACAGCAAATCTTAACAAGTAAAAGCTAGGAAAACATAGAAACACCGTGGTCCGGGTCCGACGTTAAGCAGGTCTACAGGCCAACTTGGTCAACTTTCAAGCCTTTGACTTTATTTCAGTCTGTCCTATCCTTACTTCTTTCTTCTTCCCCTCCCTCTCTTCCCCTCTCTGGGGCTCTTTTCCCTCGGTACCTTCAAGCCCAGAGGGAGGATGGTGCTGGGGAAACTAGGGATAACCGGGCCTCGCCCCCCCCTCCCCCCCGACCGGGTCACTCCTCCGGGAGGAACTGGTCGGGGAGGGGGGCATGGAGATCTAAAACTTTTTCTCCCATTTTCCTTTTCATTTCATTTCATTTCCGAATTTTTAGCAATCAATCAGAGCTCGGATCCAGCACACGATACTGAATGTGTATTCTCGGCAAAGGAGGTAAAGTTAAGCGGATAAAAAATGATAACCGTTCCCCGATTGTTTTGTGTGAGCCGTTTAAATCTTTCCTTTGAATGTTTTACTTGGTTCGACCCCCCCAGACAATTGAATATTTATCAAATATCCCCACTGCCCTCGATGTTTTAGAGTTCGACGGTACAAATACGCTAGGTGATATTAGGGTGTCGCAGGCCGAGTTTCTGCTTTATAATAATAATATAAAAGTTTCTAAAATCTTTAGTAATTACATTCTCCGACCCTTGAACGAAGTAAAAAAAGAAATTCCTAGCCCACTGTTGGTTATTTTCAACGAGTCTCTAAATCAAAATGTTTTTTCAGATGATTTTAAACTCGAAAATGTTAGGCCAATTTTCAAAAAATGCGATAAGTAGAACAAAAAAAATTATAGACTTATTGGTTTGACGTCACTCGTTGGGAAACTAATAGAATCTCTCATAAAGGGTGAAATAGTTGACCGCTTAGAAAAGCATGATTTACTAAACAATAAGCAAGTTTCAGGAGGCGTCACTCTTGGTTAACCAGCTTACTTGAGTTCATTCACGATATGGCAGCAATTTAGAATAATTTTAAGGCTGTAGATGGAATTTATATGTATTTCAAAATGGCTTTTAATTTGAATCCTCACAGACGATTTTTAACGAAACAGAGTGAAAGGGATTAGAGGCAACCTTCTATCTTGTATTTACATCCCTAAGCAAAATCAATTTATAAATGGCAAATCACCCAAATGAGTGCGCTTATTTAGCGGCCTCTCGTAGGGTTTGTTTGGTCTTGGCTCAACTACTATTTTAACAGTAGTAGTAGCCGGCTATCACTCGTGAACGAGGATAACGTTCTCCTAGTTGTCATCGAATCTGTGGGTCCCCAGGTGGCTGAGGAGGCCCAGTCACGAGCAGCACTGTTTCTCGCACATCCCGCAGATGGTGGCGGGGGGAAGTTGCTGCTGGAGCGTTGGGTTGGCAACTTTATCATGCCTACGCTCTCGTCGCTGCTGTTTATTGTCACGTCGGGTGGTTTCAAAACTCTCCAGTGCCCGGCGGGCTGCACGTCGTCAGCCAGGTCGATCCCCCAGGGAGGTCTCCAATGAGTTGACGTTAATGTTACCTTTCTTCATGTAGGACTTCAATGTATCCTTCCATCGCTTTTTCTGTCCTCCTCTCGCGCGGGCGCCTGTTTGAAGTTCGGAGAACAAGACCCGCCGAGGCAGCCTTGTCTCTGGCATTTGAGCGCAATGCCCCGCCCATCTAAGTTGATGTTTCATTATTAGGACCTCGATGCTGGTGGACTCTGCCTCTTCTAGAACGCTGATGTTTGCTCTTCTTCCTGCCATGAAATGTATAGGATTCTTCCGAGACATCTTGGGTGGAACTCCTCGAGTGACTTTACATGACGCCGGTATGTGGTCCATGTTTCGCCACTGTATAGTAGTACCGTGTGGACCACATCATTGTATACCATGAGCTTTGTCTTTGTTCTCAGACGGCAATTGTCAATGACTCTTGACTTTAGTTTCTGGAAGGCTGCTCCAGTGTTGCGGAAGCGATTTTCCACTTCCTTCTCGATGTTTACCTTCGCTGAGAGGGGTCTTCCAAGGTACTGGAAGTGTTACACCTATTTAAGTTGCTCTCTCCTCCACGGAAATTGGAGGAGGGTTGTAGGGCCTTGATGGTCTCGGCTGTAATGCGGTTTGGGTAATTTGTCGCCTAGCTTCAATATAAAATAAAATAACACTTAGTTGCGAAATCTTTACCTCGTTGGCATTGATAAGTGTATGAGCATAGGAATGAGTACCCACTTTCACACTCCATCAGGTATACCTGGGGTACGTCCTTCATACACGCCAAGGGACTATATCAAATAGACCAATCTAACCGGCCCCCCACCCCCCAAAAAACAACTGTTTCAAATAGTTATTTTAACCCCCACGTTTGCCTTCACAGACACGGGATCGTTTTCACTCACCTACTTGATACAGTTCTTTTTAGGGTGCTACAGTTACCTATTGGATACAGTGACTTGCTTGGCGTGGGCGAAGAGCGTATCCCAAGTATTCCCGATGCAGCGGGAAGGTGGATACTCGTTGCTATGGTAACTGCATATCATCACTACGTGCAGTGCAGTTTTCCTTAACTGTATGGGTAGTATATACACCCCTAGATACCCGTAATTAAGTATACGGTTTTTATTCCCTCCCTTTCATTTACCCATTCTCCCGCGACTAGCCTCCTCTGCTTGGATTTAAGGTTCTTGCAGGTCTCTAATTTTCTTCTTTTCTCCTTTTTTTTTAATTCAGAAGTTTCTTCCTTTATCCTTTTCTTTAATTTAGAATTTTCTTCTCTTCTTCTTTTTTTAATTCAGAATTTTCTTCTTCTTTTCTCCTTTTTTTAATTCAGAAGTTTCTTTCTTTATCCTTTTCTTTAATTTAGAATTTTCTTCTCTTCTCCTTTTTTTAATTCAGAATTTTCTTCTTCTTTTCTCCTTTTTTTAATTTAGAATTTTCTTCTCTTCTCCTTTTTTTAATTCAGAATTTTCTTCTTCTTTTCTCCTTTTTTTAATTTAGAATTTTCTTCTCTTCTCCTTTTTTAATTCAGAATTTTCTTCTTCCTTTCTCCTTTTTTTTAAAAATCAGAAGTCGGGGGGAAAATTTGGACTGGGGCTCAGTCATTAACGGAGAAACACCCGAGTCTGTACTGTTGTTCACTTTAGACATAAATGAACTTGATAACGGATTAATGGGTTGACATCTGAACTTCACAGTTGAAAGGAAGCTAGGAAACAGCTATTTTTTGTTATATCCAATGGAACGTACCTCTGTTGGGACTTAGATGAAATTTTTGAATGGCAGATGAGCTGCGACAGACGTAAGTGCATGGGGATGCACTTAAGATGTAGATGCACTTAAGATGTAGATGCACTTAAGATGTCGAAATTCAAAACCGGATTAACAAATGAACTTCCAAATTCTGGAGTCATCTTATAAAGAGATTTATGGGGTTTTTAGTTTAGGAAAATCACTATAGAGCCCAATTTAAATCCCTGGTCCGGCTTCGTCCGGCCTCGTTTCGAATATCAAAGTGCAATTTTGGTTCCCGCTTCATGAATAAAGACAGCGCTGTTAAGGAGGATGGAACGTAGGGGAACTAAATTAACTCCCGAGCATAGAAATTAACCCTACGAAGAAAGAAATCGGTCTTTAAAGTTATTTATCTTTTGCAAGTACAGTAGATGATTACGTGGACAAATAGCGCGAGTGACTTTGAGTAGCACTACTTTCTTGCATGAGATAGCGCAATTGGCCTTGAGATTCATTAGTTCAAGAATGAGGTATTGCAATTGGCTTTGAGTTTCATTCATTTCTTGCATGAGGTAGCGAAATTTGTTTTTTTGAGTTTTATTAGTTTCTTGAATGAGGTAACGCAATTAGCTTTGAGATTCATTGGTTTAAGAATGAGGTAGCGCAATTGGCTTTGAGATTCATTAGTTCAAGAATGAGGTAGCGCAATTGGCTTTGAGTCTTATTAATTTCTTCCATGAGGTAGCAAAAATTGTTTAGAGTTTTAGTAGTTTTTTGAATGAGGTAGCACAATTGGCTATGAGTTTCATTAGTTTCTTGTATCAATCATATATGCTCATTTAGATAACTGCGAATCTGCATTTAAATACGCCATAAAATAAAAAAGGAAGTCGATAAAAAGAAGAATGATTGTACTCTTGGTCCACATGTAGATAAATGAAAAAGGCTCACAAAGTGCACGTGAGTCAAAGTTATGCAGATACACACACAAAGGAAAAGTGAAAAACGATTCAAGCGCTTTCGTCTTTATTTTTAAAGACCTTTTCAAGGAATAAACAGGATGCCTTAAAGAGTGGAAGGGGAGATTAGCCTACCCACCTTTGAACCCTAGGTACAAAATCCTGAAACAACTTTATTTGAGATTTTATGTATGTAGTGATAATGGGGTCTAGCATGAACAAACCAGGGCTAAGATTGAAATTTGGGAACGCGTTAATGGAGATACATTCTAATATATTTCTCGAAATATAATTAGTGCATATTATGACTAGTTTGGCACTATTCCAATTAATGCTATGGTTAAGATTGTACATATTTAGAAAAAGCGCAGATTGTTCACTGTGATTACGTGCATTGGCTTAATGTTGCTTAACCTGGACATCTAGTTATTTTCCGGTTTGTCCATAATAACATTTTTGTAGTTGTTGCAGCCTATCGAATAAACAATGCCATGTCGGGGGGGGGGGTGGAGATAATTTTGACAAGGATACGATACATTGTAGTCTCGTACTTAAAAATAACATTTATGTTCAGAGGCCTAAGTAAACGAGGTAATTTAATGTAAATATGGTTAGAGAGTAAAAGTAATAAGTCTTTGGCCTGAAACTTAGGAATATTAACATTAGTTTGATAATAGGAACACTTAGCAGACTTATAACAATGTACAATCTTAACCATAGCATTAACTAGAACAGTGCCAAACCAGTCATAAAATGCAGTAATTATATCTCGAAAAATATATTAGAATGTATCTCCATTAACGCGTTCCCAAATTTCAACCTTAGCCCTGGTTTATTCATGCTAGGCCCCATTATCACTACTTACATAAAATCTCAAATAAAGTTGTTTCAGGATTTTATAAACCCTAATTAGGGTTCAGAGGTGGGTAGTCTAATCCCCCATTCCACTATTTAAGGCAAGGTATGTCCTGCATCCTGTTCTTTCCTTGAAAAGGTATTTAAGAATAAAGACGAAAGGGCTCGGAATCGTTTTTCACTTTTCCTTTGTGGTGTATCTACATGTAGATAAATGAGTATCAACATGTTGCGACAAATGTTAAAACTAACGTTATGTAACAGGAGCCCTTCTACATATAACTAATCTATCGAGTTTTATGATGTAGATTACATGCTAAAGGTATTCCCTCCTCTTTCCCTGGTTCATTTGCCTGGATCCTAGGATCTTTGCTAGCTTTCATTCTGTAGTTCTTCTTTTTCCCTTAGGTTCCGTGTAACGGGAAAGGATGTCAAAATATCCCAGAGATAGGAGTGGATAAAGGTTTAGTAGTGGTTTTACAAACCGATCTCTACTCTTGGCAATAATTCTTACCACCAATCCTCATTTGTGGCGAAGCCCGCCCTCCATACCTCAGCGTCCCATGAGAATTTTGTGAACCTCTCTCTCTCTCTCTCTCTCTCTCTCTCTCTCTCTCTCTCTCTCTCTCTCTCTCTCTCTCTCTCTCTCGTCGTCTTTTGCCGCTCTTCTAAATATTTATTTTTACCACGCCTTGTTAGATCCCACAAAGGGGTAAAGAGGGTGCTTAAAATTATAAAAAGGATAAATAATAGTTTGGACCTACTGATTAACGTAGGCTCCGAACCACGAATATCTACAGGGTAAGGCAGCCGCCGTGACGACGACCTAAGTCTGGCTCCATCCGGCGACTAATCATACCCGATGTGGGTTATCTTTGCAGTAATTGGAAGCGATGTCAGCACTTGGCTATGCCGTGGCCCATAGGAGGGCCACCCATCAACAAGGGCATTTGCGACGAGATGGAAGAAGGAGAGAGCGTGATCTAAGTCAGTTGATTGCTCATTAACAACAATGACGATAATAACAATAACATCAATAATAAAATTCTAATACTACTAATAATAACAACAATGGCAAGAATAGCAATAATGATAATAATAACAATAATAATAGTATTAATAATAATAATGGTAATAATAATAATCAAATATTAGTAATTATAATAATAATATTAAAAGACTTTAGAAATGTATTTGTACCATTTTCAGCAGTATTAACTAATGTAAAAAACTCCTTGTTGACCGTGTTGGTTAAGAACCGACAATCGAGGGAGTCTGTCCACTTAGTGGACCGTGACCGATAACTGATCGTTTTATGGGAAGTTCGAAAGAAATGGAGAACTTCTTTTCTCCATTGGGTCTTTCCCTGACAAAAAGATTAACTTTCCCAGTCACGTTCATCACAAATGAACCGAGTTAAAGGAATTCACTCCTTTGCTTTTAGCACTCGGTCATATTAGGTTATTCCCTCAGTAATGCGTCAATTTTATTTTCTCTTTATTTTATGGATAGACAAAAAAAAATCCTTGAAGTTATTTATATTTAAATAATTATTTATTTATTAATTTAATAAGTAATATAATTTCCACTAGTTTCTAACACTAGTCTCCATCTTTCTACCTACTTTTCTATACTATGGAGAAATGGCTTGACGTTGATTTAAAAAGGTTTTTTAAGGTTGTTCCGACCTCTTTTGTTGTTGACATTTTTATTCTTTTCAGGTGATTCGCTAAACACCTAAAAACATTGTAATTTGATGGGGCTAAACCGGGTGAGTATGAAAGATGAGTCATTAGCTCCCAAGCGAAATTGTTAATTTTTTGTATGGTATTTCTTGCAGTATGAGATCAGGCGGTGTCTTGATATAAGAGCACTCTTCTTCATTTGATGAATGCTGGCCTTTTTCTCTTCAAGAGTTACATCAAAACGCTCCAAATGAGCACAATAAACCTTTTTGGTGTTAATCTGATTTAGGTTTAGAAATAAAAAATTGATTATGCCATTCATATCCCACCAAAAGCAGACAAGAGAGTATTCCGTGGATGAGGCCCCTGTTTCAGCTGTGGTATTATTATTCCCCTAGGACTAATCCATTGCTTAGAGCGTTTATTATTATTTGTAAATAACCAACTTTTCGTCTCTTGTAATAATCCTATACATAAATATATGGTTGACCGGAAAGTCCTGACTCACTTAGGAAGAGGAAAGAAAACAACACAATTTTTTGGAGCAACACCAACATTTATTCTTCAAAATAAAGTTCATCATTCTCTACGATCTTTTTCCAGGGATCAGCCAGCATCCGAATCTGTCCCAGATACTAGTCAGTTGACTGTGAATAAAAAAAAGTGCAAACAAGCTTCCTCACTCTATCAAAAGTGTTGAATCGCTGGTCGCCGGTTGTTCACCTCGCGGAACCTATTCCGTCTCCCGATCGTGATTAACCAAGTACACCAACTTCTCATCTGATGTGACAATTCGCCTTCAGAATCCGTCGTCCATTGGGTTGTTGAGAAGTTCGCTGCAAATCTCTACTCTCCGAGCAGCTTCAGTGAGGTCATATGGATCCAATCGGGGCTTCTTGTGAACAAAATCCATTTGATGCAATCGGTTCAGCACAGTCTAATGCAATGACACTCCAACAACTTTTTTCAAGATCACGGCTGCTTGTAGAAGGTTTCAACTTTCAATACTATCACTAAAGCCTCGCTGTCAAAGGTTGATGGTCGACCGGAACGTCGTTGATCGTCAAGGGTAAGAAGATCCCCGAGGTTAGAACGTCTGTACCACCTCGAGACCTTCGCCTGACTGACTGTACCTTCTCCTTCAGTAGCGAAAATTTCCTTCGCAGCAACTTCTGTAAAAAGTTTGCGCTTGTAACAGTAGCGAATCAAAACTCTAATTCCACTTTCTTTCAAACTCATTTCTGCCAGTTGGAGATTACACAAAGAGAAATAAACTGCACAGGAGCAACAAACAACAGCAGCGTACGGATGCTTGTAGTCGAATAAGAAAGTCTAATCTAATACAATGTAATTGATTAAGTTAGGCTAACCTAACTTAATGTAGTCGAATGAGTAAGGCTAACCTAGCCTAATGTTAGTGTTGCTCCATAAAATTTTGTTGTTTCCTTTCCACTTCCTAAGTGAGTCAGGACTTTCTGGCCAACCTAATCGTTCCCTTTTTAGTCAAGAAACGAGAAATGAAACAGGCGACTCGAAATCGATGCTAGAACGTGTTCACAACTATAAAATCACTCATACCTGAGCAACTACAGATCCCGTATCTACAATAGCAACCTTAACTTCCATAGCAACCATGACGACCATAGTTCTATAGGAAATATAATAACCATAGGCACCATACACACTCATAACGACCATAGATACATAGCAACTATATGAGATCGTTATTTCCATGATAAAGATATCTTGCCATAGCAATCATTGCATCCATAGTAACTAGAGTGCCCATAACCATAACAACCATAATACCATAGCAACCATAGCTGTAATTTGCCCCTGTCCCTGTTACTCAACGTAAATGACATGGCAAATGCCATACAAACCATCTTTGTAGCTTAAGGGTTAAGACCTAGCCTAGCTGCACTAAGCTACAATGGGTATGGTTTGTCGTTGGATGGGAATCCCAATTCGGTTCGGGGTGTTTTCCGGCAGTTGAAAAGTTGCAACGACACAAGGTTCGAGTCTTACATTTACCTGGAAGGCCCTACTACAACAGTCATTGTCCTAAGCCTCTCTCTATTTCCCCCTCTATCTCTTTATCCCCCTCTCTATCTATCTATCTCCTCTCTCTCTCTCTCTCTCTCTCTCTCTATATATATATATATATATATATATATATATATATATATATATATATATATATATATATATATATATAAGTAAAAGAACTCAGGGGTAAGATCCCCGAGGTTGGAACGTCTGTACCACCTCGACACCTTCGCGCCTGACTGATTGTACCTTCTACTTTAGTATCGCAAATTTCGTTCACAGTCAACGAAGCTCTTAAGGTTCTATCTAAGATATTAGATAATCAAAAATTAAACCTCCCGCCAGGCAAAAATAAAAGTATAAATCTTGTTAAACTTTGTGCTACTGACAATGTATTTATCAGCGATGTGGGTTTTTTCCATCAAAAATATGGTCTTAGCCTGAGTAATCCTTTATCGCCCATATTATGTAACCTTTTTATGGAACATTTCGAAGTATCATTACTCCCTTCTGTGATTCCTCATCATAATTTTGTATGGTATAGGTATGTAGATGATGTCATATCGATTTGGCCCATACATAGTTTAAACTTATTTGACAATTTGCTTAAAAATCTTAACGCCCTCCATCCCGTTATCAATTTTAAAGTAGAGCGGGAAAAAGATAATTGTATATCCTTTCTTGATGTAAAAATTGTTCGATTCATTGACACAATTAGCTTCACTTGTGTACCGAAAACCAACCCATTCTAGCTTTTATATCCAATTCTTTTCTCATCATGATATTAACATGAAGCGAGCCGTTGCATCAGGTATGTTTTTGACAGCACTTAGGATATGTGACCCTTGCTTTCGAGAAGACGAGATTACATATATAACCTGCAGTTTCATTGAATTAAATTATCCCCTCCACGTGATCAATGGAAGTTTATCTAAAGCAAAATCTACTCATTACCGTCCCAAGGATAAAAACAAATTTAGTAATACGAAGTGTCTATCCCTCCCTTTTTCTTCCCTCCTCAAAGGAGTGAACGAAGTTATTTCCCCAGGACTAACCACATTTAAATACCCTTTTTCTATCCTTAAATCGTTCGCTTCGACCAAGCCCGTGGATCAAGCAAATGTAGCAGGTGTATATTTAATCCCGTGTGGCTCTACAAACTGTCTCTCATTTTACATACGATAGACCGGAAGAACCTTAACAAAACGAATTTATAAACATAGAGGGGATGTCAGACGAGGCAGTACCACATCCAGTATTTTTAATCATATTAGCAATTTCAACCCCCAAATTGACTATTCAAAGGCGCAAATCATATATAATTGTAAAGATTTCCGTAGAAGAAAAAAAGCTTAGTCAACGATCTTAGACTCGCACCCCCCTGATTAATGACCTTTTTCCCTAGTTTTGTGTTTTTTTCTCTTTTTTCTGATCTGTACGCTATTTATAGACTTTTGTAACAAATTAAACTTTTGGCTACTATACAGTGGTTTCACTATTATATATATATATATATATATATATATATATATATATATATATATATATATATATATTTCTGTCTCCCTCTTTCTCAAGAGAACCTCCTCATTTGTATCAAAGGTCACCGAAGGCCTTTAAAATAACATAACCTCACACCCCTCCCGCACCAACGATCTGAGATTACCTAAACACCTTTCTGAGTGGAAGGGGAGGCAACGTTGGGGAAGGGACTAATAGGGGCTGGGGAGTAACCCGGAATGGGGCCTATGAAGGGGAAAATTTGGATAGGAGGAAATACCAAGCCGGACAATCCATTTAAAGGGGATCAGGAGGTCGTTGAAATAAGGGGAATTTCCTTTCTCCCTCAATTGGAGTATTCTTTACCCCTCTTCCACGACCCGATTACCCCAAGGAGCGTTGTAATGTCCCGGAACGAGGTCAGCCCCCTCCCCCACACACAAGGGAAAGGGTAAATTGCGCTGCTGATCGGAGACACTCGAGCTCAGGGGGGGGGGGCGGAGAAGAGCAGACAGAAGAAGAACCAATCGGAAGAGAAGAGATCGGTAAACTAGAATGATCAAAAGAGGCTACATTATCATTCGCTATTAACATGATATATTTAACCTAACCTTACATAACTAAACTAAACTAACCTAACCTGATCTGACCTAAAAAAACTAACCTAAGCTGACCTGACCTAAGCTACCTTAACATAACTTAACTAAACCTAAGCTAAACTAAGCTAAATTAACCAAATCTAACTTAATTCTACCTAAACTAGACTAACTTAATCCAACCTTAATTAACTTAGCATAACTTGATCCAACCTAACTTAATTTCACCTAGCCTAAATTGATTTAACTTAACCTAACCTTACCTTCTTTAAAATAGCATAACTTAATTTAATGTAACCTAACCTTAACCTCGTTTATCCTAATCTAACTGGATCTAACCTAACTTAATATCGTTTAACATATCCTAACTAAATCTAACATACCATAACCTCATTTAACTTAGCTTAAATTGGTCTAAACTAACCTAACATCGTTAAACTAGCCTAACATAATATTTTATAACATATTAAACTTACCTTGTTTAACCAAGCCTAACCTGACCTAGCCTAACCTTACTAAACTTAGACTAACTTGATATAACTTTAAACCAACTAGTCTAACTTAATTCAACCTAACTTAGTCTAAATTAATTAAACCTGACATAATTTAATCCAACCTAACCTAACCTATCCTATGAAAACATAATCTAACCTTCTAAAACTTAATCTAACACTAGCCTAATTTAATCAACCTAGCCTAACCAAACCCACCCTAATTAATTTGGCCTAACTTAAAGTACCCTAACCTAGGCCAAACTGACTCCATACCTCTTCACAGCTGCCAAGGGTCAAATATAAACTTACAAGAATTCAGAACCGACCGAAAATAGAAGATCTACTCAAGGTTAGCACTTTTTACGTCGTCGTTAATATCTCTAGATGGCCATCCTAGACTGTACTTCGATCCGGCGATTCCAGAGGTGCGCTCAACAAGACCAATGCGAAGATTAACTTCATTATACAAATGTTCTTTATTCAAAATTGGGCTTGTTTACGCAGCCTTTGTAGAAATACTTGAGGAATTTTAAGAACTCTTCTTGGTTAGTTTTTCTATAAATACATCAAGAATTTTAAGAACTCTTCTTGGTTAGTTTTTCTATAAATACATCAAGAATTTTAAGAAATCTGTTTGGTTAGTTTTTATTGAAATACAGCAGGGATTTTAAGAATTCGGTTTGGTTAGTTTTTATATAAATACATCAGGAATTTTAAGAACTCTGCTTGGTTTGTTTTTATTGAAATACAGCAGGGATTTTAAGAACTGCTTGGTTAGTTTTTATCGGAATACACTAGCAATTTTAGTCTTTGTCGAAATACTTGAGGAATTTTAAGAACTGTGCTTGCTTAGTTTTTATCGAAATGCAGCAGGAATTTTAAGAATTCGGTTCGGTTAGTTTTTATATAAATACATCAGGAATTTTAAGAACTCTGCTTGCTTAGTTTAGTTTTTATCAAAATACTTGAGGAATTTTAAGAACTTTTCTTGGTTAGTTTTTCTAGAAATACATCAAGAATTTTAAGAAATCTGCTTGGTTAGTTTTTATCGAAATACTTGAGGAATTTTAAGAACTATTCTCGGTTAGTTTTTATTGAAATACAGCAGGGATTTTAAGAATTTGGTTTGGTTATTTTTTATATAAATACATCAGGAATTTTAAGAACTCTGCTTGGTTTGTTTTTATTGAAATACAGCAGGGATTTTAAGAACTGCTTGGTTAGTTTTTATCGATATACACTAGCAATTTTAGTCTTTGTCGAAATACTTGAGGAATTTTAAGAACTCTGCTTAGTTAGTTTTTATCGAAATGCAGCAGGAATTTTAAGAATTTGGTTTGGTTAGTTTTTGTATAAATACATCAAGAATTTAAGAAATCTGCTTGGTTAGTTTTTATTGAAATACTTGAGGAATTTTAAGAACTCTGCTTGGTTAGTTTTTATTGAAATACAGTAGGGATTTTAAGAATTCGGTTTGGTTAGTTTTTATATAAATTCATCAGGAATTTTAAGAACTCTTCTTGGTTAGTTTTTATTGAAATACACTAGCAATTTTAGTCTTTGTTGAAATACTTGAGGAATTTTAAGAACTGTGCTTGGTTAGTTTTTATCGAAATGCAGCAGGAATTTTAAGAATTCGGTTTGGTTAATTTTTATATAAATACATCAGGAATTTTAAGAACTCTGCTTGCTTAGTTTTTATCGAAATACTTGAGAAAGTTTAAGAAATCTGCTTGATTAGTTTTTATCGAAATACAACAGGAATTTTAAGAACTCGGCTTAGTTAGTTTTTATAGAAATACATCAGGAATTGTAAGAAAACGGCTTAGTTAGTTTTTATCGAAATACCTCAGGATATTTTAGACTTCGGCTTGGTTAGTTTTGATCGAAATATATGAGTTTTAAGAACTAAGCTTGCATAGTTTTTATCGAAATACAACAGTAATTTTAAGAACTTGGCTTGTATAGACCTTGTCGAAATTCTTCAGGAATTTCAACAACTCGGCTTGATTCGTTTTTATCGAAAAACATGAGGAATTTTAACAACTCTGCTTGGTTAGTTTTTATCGAATTACTCGTACATCAGGAATTTTAAGAACTTGGCTTCGATAGACTTTGTCAAAATACATCATGATTTTAAAAAACACGGTTTGGTTAGTCCTTGTCAAAATACCTGAGGAAGGTTAAGAACTCGGTTTAGATATTTTTTATCTAAGTACATGAGGAATAATAAGAACTCGGCTTTTATATTCTTCGTTGCAATACGTGGGGAATCTTAAGAACACGGCTTGGTAGAGTTTAACGAAATACATGAGGAGTTTAACAACTCGGCTCGATTAGTTTTTTCATCAAAATACATGGAGAATTTTAAGAACTCGGCTTGGTTTGTTGGTTTGTTGAAGTACTTTAGAAATTTTAAAAATTCTGCTTTGTTTAGTTTTTGTAAAAATACATAAGGAATTTTTAGAACTCGCTTTAGTTAGTTTGTCTCGAAATATATCATTAATTTTAAGAACTTAACTTGTATAGACTTTGTCGAAAAACATCAGGAATTTTAAGAACTCCAATTGTTTAGTCTTTGTCGAAATACATGAAGAATTATTAGAACTCGGCTTCGGATTTTTGTCGTAATACATGACGAATTTAAGAACTCGGCTTTGTTAGTTTTTTATCAAAATATATAATTAATTTTAAGAACTCTCCTTGGTTAGTTTTTCTCGAATTGTATTAGGATTTTTAAGAGTTTGGCTTGTATAGACCTTGTCGAAATACATCATGAATTTTAAGAACACGGTTTGGTGGTCAGTGCTTGTCGAAATACCTCAGGAATGTTAAGAACTCGGTTTGGATAGTTTTTATCATCTCAATACATGAAGAATTATAATAACTTGGCTTGTATAGACCTTGTCGAAATACATAAGGAATTTTAAGAACATGGTTTGGTTAGTCTTTGTCAAAATACATCAGGAATTTTAAGAACTCGGCTTAGTTAGTTTTTATCGAAGTATATCAGGAATTTTAAAAACTTGGCTTGTATAGACTTTGTCTAAATACATCATCGAGATCTTTTCTTCTTCCATAACATACTCTCACTTATAAACGCCAACATCAGCACAAGTATACTATCATGCAGCTTCCTGGTGCACTCTATGTTCAAATCCTTAGCATTCACTAACGTTATGATGGCCCCTGAAAGTTTCAAGTCATTTAAAACCTAGTACTCACACTCCCTCATTCTTATCGAGTCTCGGACATGCTAATAATAGGTATTATCGCGTTTTTTAAACATTGCAGTCGCATAATTTGTCTGGCAAGCCTTATTTTTTTCTACGGGCAATGTTTATGTTTTAATTAAAACTCATAGCCGCGATTACTTGTATAAAAAAACTAGGAAGGGTAAAAATTCGAACCTAACCTAACTTAACCATCAGATGGCACCACTTTTGCAAAATCTGAGTAGCCTATGTTACTCACTAGGTCAAGTTACCCCAAATCGTGACCTTTGTTGGCCTTTAAGGTTGCTTTTAGTGGCCTTCTATAACGGTCATATATATACAGACTTTCGGAATTATATATTAGATTCAGTACTAGTATATTGGGTATCACCACCGAAATATCTTGGCAGAATTACGAATCAGCATAAACCTAAAGATCCATTGGAGATTAGGTCAAAAAGGAGAGGAAAGGGTTAAAGCAAGTAGTGAAGGACAGGTAAAAGGAAAAGAGGAATTAATAAAGCAGTAGTTTCACTGCTCTTATTTCTGCAAATAATATTGACTTTAGTGTTTCAACGACCTTTCTATGCCAGTTATTCCAAATTCTAGTTATTTTATAAGAAAATAAATTTTGTGCTTTTGCAATTGTTTCTTTTACTAGCTTTAATCCGTTATTCCTAGTTGTCGTTTGATTGTCTAGCTTAAATATTGAAGTATAATTTATATAAGAAACCTAATTTCGTATTTTAAAGATTTTGATAGGTTGGCTACGTAGATGGATGACAATGTTCCAGGGAAAGCGAAATGTCGAGACTCAGTCTCTCTTCGTACGATTTATTTCAAAGTTTAGGATTAATTTTGTCGCTCGACGTTGGACGCGTTCAATATTACCACGTTCCTTTAAATATATTGAGACCAGAATTGAACCGCATACTCCAAATGAGGTCTTACAAGCGCCTTATATTGAGGAAGATTTATATCCTTGATTTAGATACAAAATGTCAGGTTATATATCCTAGAACCTTATTTGCCTTTTAGGGAACTACAATGCATTGTTGTGTCAATTTCAGATCAATCAAGTTTGAGAAGCAAATCCTTTGCTAAGTTGTTTAAAATTTTACCCCCCCCCCCTATTTCAATTTCTATGAGGGTTATTATGAGTTATGTATTCCCTTGCACACCTTGGAGCCTGGTTAAGATCTGTCATCAGATACGTCCTTTGATTAGGGTAACCTCCTGCACATTGGAAAAAGTCCTTTCGCTAAAGATATCTTGTCTTACTCTGCTATTAATACAAGTACATCTTAGCCCACTCCAAACTTACTACTGGCAAATCTTTTCTAACCCTTACTTTGCTACTGGCATAACTTATCCCATTCGCACCTTACCACTAGCACATCTTGTCCCTCTATAACCTTACTACTAGCACAATTTTTCCCACTCTCACCTAAATATCGGTACATGTTGTCCCACCCTAACCTTACTACTGGCACATCTTATTAGACTCCCACCTCAATAATGGGAGATCTTGTCCCAAGTCCAAGCTAATAATGGCATATCTTGTTCCATTCCCACCTTACTACTGACGCAACTTATCCTACTCCTATCTTACTACCAGCACATCTTGTCCCACCCCCATCCTCCTTATTACTGGCACATCTTTTCCACCTCCATCTTCTTACTGGCACATCTTGTCCCACTGTCCCTTTGCTACTAGCGCATCTCTACCACCGGGAGGGTGTCACGCACAGCGGAGACAATTGATTACTGTGGAGAAAATTGGAGGATATCTGAATTCGCTTTATATTTGGGGTATTTCTCAATATTATTATTAAAAGTCATCACCATTGTACATAAAGATCATTCTTAGCATAACTGTGTTCAGGTTGCATGGCAAAAACCAATCGAATCAAATCAAAACCCTACCTCTGTTTACCGTGGCTTGGACGACACTTCGAATATACTTAAAGAAAATTTAGTCAACTAATTAAGGTAAAAAGTGCTGTAGAAAATGCTCGAATAAGCAAAAGATCAGATTGGAGCACTCAAAGACCACGGGGCCGCGTAGCTCTTCTCACCCTCTTTCCTATTTCATTACAAAGGCAGATCTTCCTGTGATATTTGGGTAAAATAACTTAAACCATATTGTTTGTTTTCATAACGAAGAACTCTTAACCATAAAACTGGGCATGAAAGCCGGCACAAATATCTTTAGTAACGATAATAATAAAAATATTTGTAAAATTACTCCCTTTTGATAAAAGGCAGAAATAAAAAGTCCCTTATCACCACAAATAACACAAACCCAAGTCTTTCCTCGGATCATTACTAATTCAGTATCTTTTCAAAACCAAACAGAAAACATTTAAAAAAAAACCCTCATAATTAACCCAAAATCAAACTTTATATAATTAACCATAATATTAAATATATATAAAATACTAACTCTAATATTAAAACTCTCCCTCCATAACATATACATGCTACATAATCCTCTTTTCCCCCAACCGGAAATAAAATTCCCCGAGAAACGAGAAATATGAGGCATCCTAAAAAGTTCCTTGTGGAACCCCGAAGGAGATAAACCAAATATGCCGCTCTGCAAATATCTCCAGGCAAACTATAATGAACTTATATTCTATAGTATACATATATTCCCCCCTATACACAATATTGATAAAAAAGAACCCGTCAGAACCCCCAAAAGGGGTTCTATGTTTGTGAATTTGAATCTGTAGATTTTGGAGGCCTGGAGAATAACGATTTTCCAGGAGCTCAAAAGTATTAATATAATCACTTGGGTTTGATATTGATAAACTAGTACTAGTTTTGCTCGTTAAATCTTGTTTTACAAGTCATGCCTTGTTACACCTTACTGGTATCTTGTTAATTTATCTATTTGGTAATTTTTATTTATAAAAAGAAACAGGCCATTTAAATTAGAAAATCTTTCGAAAAATAATTAGCAAATGTTGTGAAGTTAAGGTATGCTAAGATGTGTGGAAGAGAATGGACAGAGTGAAAATTTCAAAAGAACAAAATACAAGAAAAAGAAAAGTAAAAATATGTACAAAGATAAAAAAATAATATGGGCATCCGAGCTCGACCAAAGTAAAGTACCGGAAATATTCATCGGACCTAATAACAAATGAAAAGCAATCAAGAAAAAAAAGAAAGAAAATTCCGAGTGCTTTCATCTTTATTTACAAAAAAAAACCCTCGGAATCGGCTTTCCTTTTTCTCCTTATTGGGTATTATGCTTAATAGTGATTCAGGCGCTACCTTTTAAGTTTTAACATGCGTTAGTACAAGATGTGGGCTTAAAGATACCAATTAACACCCACTCGAGATCGTATAAGAGAACATAAATGTTCAAAGACTAGGCAATGGCTTCGCCACTCCCCCTTACGGGGGGAGCTTGCGCTTCACTGCTAAGATTAAAATCTAAAATCTTAAAAAAAAGTAGCCATGGTTAAATTTTTATAAATTTTCTGAATTTCGACAATTATAATAATTTTAAAAAGGAACTCTAAACTAAATTTCCCCCCTTTCAAAAAATCACGTTGCTAAAATATAGTTATAGATAAAATAAAAAAGCAGCCTTACTTAAATTTTAATCACTTTTCTGAACTTCTTTAATTGTAATTCATTTTCTTTTAAAACATTATAAAGCATTGAATAATCTTATTTATTTTATCTGAACTAAACTATTTTGTTTTTCCAAACTCTAAAGAAATTCTTAGAAATTACCTTGATACAAATTTAAAATATACCTACATAAGTCATAACCAAACTAAGATGAAATTATTATTCAAATACTCCAAAAATCCCGTTCTTAAATTATAGAGTCAGTGATGATGATGATGATGAATACAAACTCCTGATCCCTACGCGTTCATGAAAAAGAACGTGAATATTCCAAGATACGAACTCCTGATCCCTACGTGTTTGTAAAAGAGAACGTGAATATTCAAAGATGCGAACTTACGACACATACGCTTACGTACAAGATACTATGAAAATTTAAGAGGGCAATCTCCCACGTTCCTAGAATGGACCAGGAAGACTCAAAGATATGAACGAATCATATTAAATTGTTTGTACAATAGCCCACTCTTACTTAAGCATACGAAGTCCTGACTCCACACATTCGCCAAGTCCACCAGCAAAAATTCAATGATACGAACTCACAAGCCCTGAGATTCATAAAGAGTCCTTTGAGACTCAAATATATGAATTGTTAACCAAAAACATTTGTTAAATATCCAAGAAGACTCAAAGATACGAACTCACGATCCCACAGATTCGTCGAAAAGACCATGGGGAGTCAAAGATACGAACTCACAGTTCTACATGTACGCCGAAAAAACCACGAAGACTCAAAGATACGAGCTTAAGATTCCACACATTCGTCAAAAATACCACGAAGACTCAAAGATACGGACTCTGCTTGGTTAGTTTTTATCGAAATACATCAGAAATTTTAAGAACTCGTTTTGATTAGTTTTTATCGAAATATATCAGGAATTTTAGGAACTCGGTTTGGTTAGTGTTTGTCAAAATAATTGAGAAAAAAAAACACCTGCAAAAATTCAATGATACGAACTCACAAGCCCTCACATTCTTCAAGAGTCCTTTGAGATTCCAATATATGAACTGCCAACCCAAAACGTTTGTTAAATATACAAGAAGACTCAAATATACGAACTCCTGATCACACATATTCGTCGAAAATACCATGGGGACTCAAAGATAAGAACTCACGGTTCTACATATTCGTTAAAAATACCACGAAGACTTAAAAATACGAACTTAGGATTCCACACCTTCGTCAAATATACCACGAAGACTCAAAGATACGAACTCTGCTTAGTTAGTTTTTATCGAAATATATCAGGAATTTTAGGAACTCGGTTTGGTTAGTGTTTTTCAAAATACTTGAAAAAAAAAACACCCACAAAAATTCAATGATACGAACTCAAAAAGCCCTCACATTTTTAAAGAGTCCTTTGCGATTCAAATATATAAACTGCCAACCCAAAACGTTTATTAAATATCCAAGAAGACTCAAATATACGAACTCACGATCCCACACATTCGTACAAGAGACGAGGAAAGCTCAAAGTTATGTACTCACAATTCAACACGTTCGTATAATAGACTAGAAAGACTCAAAGATACGAAGTCATGACCAATGCATTCGTACAAGAGACCAGGAAAGCTCAAATATATGTACTCGCAACTCAGCACGTTTGTATAATAGACTAGGAAGACTCAAATATACGAAGTCACGACTAATGCGTTCGTACGAGAGACCAGGAAAGCTCAAAGTTTTGTACTCGCAACTCAACACGTTCGTATAATAGACTTGGAAGACTCAAAGATACGAAGTCACGACCAATGTGTTCGTAGAAAAGACCAGAAAAGCTCAAAGTTTTGTACTCGCAACTCAACAGGTTCGTATAATAGACTTGGAAGACTCAAATATATGAAGTCACGACCAATGCGTTCGTACAAGAGAGCAGGAAAGCTCAAAGTTTTGTACTCGCAACTCAACACGTTCGTATAATAGACTTGGAAGACTCAAATATACAAAGTCACGACCAATGCGTTCGTACAAAAGACCAGAAAAGCTCAAAGTTTTAAACTCGCAACTCAACACGTTCGTATAATAGACTTGGAAGACTCAAATATATGAAGTCACGACCAATGCGTTCGTACAAGAGACCAGGAAAGCTCAAAGTTTTGTACTCGCAACTCAACACGTTCGTATAATAGATTTGGAAGACTCAAATATACAAAGTCACGACGAATGCGATCGTACAAAAGACCAGGAAAGCTCAAAGTTTTGTACTCGCAACTCAACACATTCGTATAATGGACTAAAAAGACTCAAATATACGAAGTCACCTCTAATGCGTTCGTACAAGAGACCAGGAAAGCTCAAACCTTTGTACTCGAAACTCAACACATTCGTATAATGGACTAGGAAGACTCAAATATACGAAGTCACCTCTAATGCGTTCGTACAAGAGACCAGGAAAGCTCAAACCTTTGTACTCGCAACTCAACACGTTCGTATAATAGACTTGGAAGACTCAAATATACAAAGTCACGACCAATGCGTTCGTACAAGAGACCAGGAAAGCTCAAAGTTTTGTACTCGAAACTCAACACGCTCGTATAATAGACTTGCAAGACTCAAATATACAAAGTCACGACCAATGCGTTCGTACGAAAGACCAGGAAAGCTCAAAGTTTTGTACTCGCAACTCAACACATTCGTATAATGGAATAGGAAGACTCAAATATACAAAGTCACGACCAATGCGTTCGTACAAAAGACCAGGAAAGCTCAAAGATATGTACTCGCAACTCAACACGTCCGTTTAATAGACTTGGAAGACTCAAATATACAAAGTCACGACCAATGCGTTCGTACGAGAGACCAGGAAAGCTCAAAGTTTTGTACTCGCAACTCAACACGTTGGTATAATAGACTTAGAAGACTCAAAGATACGAAGTCACGACCAATGCGTTCGTAGAAAAGACCAGAAAAGCTCAAAGTTTTTCACTCGCAACTTAACACGTTCGTATAATAGACTTGGAAGACTCAAATATATGAAGTCACGACCAGTGCGTTCGTACAAGAGACCAGGAAAGCTCGAAGTTTTGTATTCGCAACTCAACACGTTGGTATAATAGACTTGGAAAACTCAAATATACAAAGTCACGACCAATGCGTTCGTACAAAAGACCAGGAAAGCTCAAAGTTTTGTACTCGCAACTCAACACATTCGTATAATGGACTAGGAAGACTCAAATATACGAAGTCACCTCTAATGCGTTCGTACAAGAGACCAGGAAAGCTCAGAGATTTGTACTCGCAACTCAACACGTCCGTTTAATAAACTTGGAAGACTCAAATATACAAAGTCACGACCAATGCGTTCGTACGAGAGACCAGGAAAGCTCAAAGTTTTGTACTCGCAACTCAACACGTTGGTATAATAGACTTAGAAGACTCAAAGATACGAAGTCACGACCAATGCGTTCGTAGAAAAGACCAGAAAAGCTCAAAGTTTTTCACTCGCAACTTAACACGTTCGTATAATAGACTTGGAAGACTCAAATATATGAAGTCACGACCAATGCGTTCGTACAAGAGACCAGGAAAGCTCGAAGTTTTGTATTCGCAACTCAACACGTTGGTATAATAGACTTGGAAGACTCAAATATACAAAGTCACGACCAATGCGTTCGTACAAAAGACCAGGAAAGCTCAAAGTTTTGTACTCGCAACTCAACACATTCGTATAATGGACTAGGAAGACTCAAATATACGAAGTCACCTCTAATGCGTTCGTACAAGAGACCAGCAAAGCTCAAAGTTTTGTACTCGCAACTCAACACGTTCGTATAATAGACTTGGAAGACTCAAATATACAAAGTCACGACCAATGCGTTCGTACAAAAGACCAGGAAAGCTCAAAGATATGTACTCGCAACTCAACACATTCGTATAATGGACTAATAAGACTCAAATATACGAAGTCACCTCTAATGCGTTCGTACAAGAGAGCAGGAAAGCTCAAAGATATGTACTCGCAACTCAACACGTTCGTATAATAGACTTGGAAGACTCAAAGATACGAAGTCACGACCAATGCGTTCGTAGAAAAGACCAGAAAAGCTCATAGTTTTGTACTCGCAACTCAACACGTTCGTATAATAGACTTGGAAGACTCAAATATATGAAGTCACGACCAATGCGTTCGTACAAGAGACCAGGAAAGCTCAAAGTTTTGTACTCGCAACTCAACACATTCGTATAATGGAATAGGAAGACTCAAATATACAAAGTCACGACCAATGCGTTCGTACAAAAGACCAGGAAAGCTCAAAGATATGTACTCGCAACTCAATACGTATGTTTAATAGACTTGGAAGACTCAAAGATACGAAGTCAAGACCAATGCGTTCGTACGAGAGACCAGGAAAGCTCAAACTTTTGTACTCGCAACTCAACACATTCGTATAATGGACTAAAAAGACTCAAATATACGAAGTCACCTCTAATGCGTTCGTACAAGAGACCAGGAAAGCTCAAACCTTTGTACTCGAAACTCAACACATTCGTATAATGGACTAGGAAGACTCAAATATACGAAGTCACCTCTAATGCGTTCGTACAAGAGACCAGGAAAGCTCAAACCTTTGTACTCGCAACTCAACACGTTCGTATAATAGACTTGGAAGACTCAAATATACAAAGTCACGACCAATGCGTTCGTACAAGAGACCAGGAAAGCTCAAAGTTTTGTACTCGAAACTCAACACGCTCGTATAATAGACTTGCAAGACTCAAATATACAAAGTCACGACCAATGCGTTCGTACAAAAGACCAGGAAAGCTCAAAGTTTTGTACTCGCAACTCAACACATTCGTATAATGGAATAGGAAGACTCAAATATACAAAGTCACGACCAATGCGTTCGTACAAAAGACCAGGAAAGCTCAAAGATATGTACTCGCAACTCAACACGTCCGTTTAATAGACTTGGAAGACTCAAATATACAAAGTCACGACCAATGCGTTCGTACGAGAGACCAGGAAAGCTCAAAGTTTTGTACTCGCAACTCAACACGTTGGTATAATAGACTTAGAAGACTCAAAGATACGAAGTCACGACCAATGCGTTCGTAGAAAAGACCAGAAAAGCTCAAAGTTTTTCACTCGCAACTTAACACGTTCGTATAATAGACTTGGAAGACTCAAATATATGAAGTCACGACCAATGCGTTCGTACAAGAGACCAGGAAAGCTCGAAGTTTTGTATTCGCAACTCAATACGTTGGTATAATAGACTTGGAAAACTCAAATATACAAAGTCACGACCAATGCGTTCGTACAAAAGACCAGGAAAGCTCAAAGTTTTGTACTCGCAACTCAACACATTCGTATAATGGACTAGGAAGACTCAAATATACGAAGTCACCTCTAATGCGTTCGTACAAGAGACCAGGAAAGCTCAGAGATTTGTACTCGCAACTCAACACGTCCGTTTAATAGACTTGGAAGACTCAAATATACAAAGTCACGACCAATGCGTTCGTACGAGAGACCAGGAAAGCTCAAAGTTTTGTACTCGCAACTCAACACGTTGGTATAATAGACTTAGAAGACTCAAAGATACGAAGTCACGACCAATGCGTTCGTAGAAAAGACCAGAAAAGCTCAAAGTTTTTCACTCGCAACTTAACACGTTCGTATAATAGACTTGGAAGACTCAAATATATGAAGTCACGACCAATGCGTTCGTACAAGAGACCAGGAAAGCTCGAAGTTTTGTATTCGCAACTCAACACGTTGGTATAATAGACTTGGAAGACTCAAATATACAAAGTCACGACCAATGCGTTCGTACAAAAGACCAGGAAAGCTCAAAGTTTTGTACTCGCAACTCAACACATTCGTATAATGGACTAGGAAGACTCAAATATACGAAGTCACCTCTAATGCGTTCGTACAAGAGACCAGCAAAGCTCAAAGTTCTGTACTCGCAACTCAACACGTTCGTATAATAGACTTGGAAGACTCAAATATACAAAGTCACGACCAATGCGTTCGTACAAAAGACCAGGAAAGCTCAAAGATATGTACTCGCAACTCAACACATTCGTATAATGGACTAATAAGACTCAAATATACGAAGTCACCTCTAATGCGTTCGTACAAGAGAGCAGGAAAGCTCAAAGATATGTACTCGCAACTCAACACGTTCGTATAATAGACTTGGAAGACTCAAAGATACGAAGTCACGACCAATGCGTTCGTAGAAAAGACCAGAAAAGCTCAAAGTTTTGTACTCGCAACTCAACACGTTCGTATAATAGACTTGGAAGACTCAAATATATGAAGTCACGACCAATGCGTTCGTACAAGAGACCAGGAAAGCTCAAAGTTTTGTACTCGCAACTCAACACATTCGTATAATGGAATAGGAAGACTCAAATATACAAAGTCACGACCAATGCGTTCGTACAAAAGACCAGGAAAGCTCAAAGATATGTACTCGCAACTCAATACGTATGTTTAATAGACTTGGAAGACTCAAAGATACGAAGTCAAGACCAATGCGTTCGTACGAGAGACCAGGAAAGCTCAAACTTTTGTACTCGCAACTCAACACATTCGTATAATGGACTAAAAAGACTCAAATATACGAAGTCACCTCTAATGCGTTCGTACAAGAGACCAGGAAAGCTCAAACCTTTGTACTCGAAACTCAACACATTCGTATAATGGACTAGGAAGACTCAAATATACGAAGTCACCTCTAATGCGTTCGTACAAGAGACCAGGAAAGCTCAAACCTTTGTACTCGCAACTCAACACGTTCGTATAATAGACTTGGAAGACTCAAATATACAAAGTCACGACCAATGCGTTCGTACAAGAGACCAGGAAAGCTCAAAGTTTTGTACTCGAAACTCAACACGCTCGTATAATAGACTTGCAAGACTCAAATATACAAAGTCACGACCAATGCGTTCGTACAAAAGACCAGGAAAGCTCAAAGTTTTGTACTCGCAACTCAACACATTCGTATAATGGAATAGGAAGACTCAAATATACAAAGTCACGACCAATGCGTTCGTACAAAAGACCAGGAAAGCTCAAAGATATGTACTCGCAACTCAACACGTCCGTTTAATAGACTTGGAAGACTCAAATATACAAAGTCACGACCAATGCGTTCGTACGAGAGACCAGGAAAGCTCAAAGTTTTGTACTCGCAACTCAACACGTTGGTATAATAGACTTAGAAGACTCAAAGATACGAAGTCACGACCAATGCGTTCGTAGAAAAGACCAGAAAAGCTCAAAGTTTTTCACTCGCAACTTAACACGTTCGTATAATAGACTTGGAAGACTCAAATATATGAAGTCACGACCAATGCGTTCGTACAAGAGACCAGGAAAGCTCGAAGTTTTGTATTCGCAACTCAACACGTTGGTATAATAGACTTGGAAAACTCAAATATACAAAGTCACGACCAATGCGTTCGTACAAAAGACCAGGAAAGCTCAAAGTTTTGTACTCGCAACTCAACACATTCGTATAATGGACTAGGAAGACTCAAATATACGAAGTCACCTCTAATGCGTTCGTACAAGAGACCAGGAAAGCTCAGAGATTTGTACTCGCAACTCAACACGTCCGTTTAATAGACTTGGAAGACTCAAATATACAAAGTCACGACCAATGCGTTCGTACGAGAGACCAGGAAAGCTCAAAGTTTTGTACTCGCAACTCAACACGTTGGTATAATAGACTTAGAAGACTCAAAGATACGAAGTCACGACCAATGCGTTCGTAGAAAAGACCAGAAAAGCTCAAAGTTTTTCACTCGCAACTTAACACGTTCGTATAATGGACTAGGAAGACTCAAATATACGAAGTCACCTCTAATGCGTTCGTACAAGAGACCAGCAAAGCTCAAAGTTTTGTACTCGCAAATCAACACGTTCGTATAATAGACTTGAAAGACTCAAATATACAAAGTCACGACCAATGCGTTCGTACAAAAGACCAGGAAAGCTCAAAGATATGTACTCGCAACTCAACACATTCGTATAATGGACTAATAAGACTCAAATATACGAAGTCACCTCTAATGCGTTCGTACAAGAGAGCAGGAAAGCTCAAAGATATGTACTCGCAACTCAACACGTTCGTATAATAGACTTGGAAGACTCAAAGATACGAAGTCACGACCAATGCGTTCGTAGAAAAGACCAGAAAAGCTCAAAGTTTTGTACTCGCAACTCAACACGTTCGTATAATAGACTTGGAAGACTCAAATATATGAAGTCACGACCAATGCGTTCGTACAAGAGACCAGGAAAGCTCAAAGTTTTGTACTCGCAACTCAACACATTCGTATAATGGAATAGGAAGACTCAAATATACAAAGTCACGACCAATGCGTTCGTACAAAAGACCAGGAAAGCTCAAAGATATGTACTCGCAACTCAATACGTATGTTTAATAGACTTGGAAGACTCAAAGATACGAAGTCAAGACCAATGCGTTCGTACGAGAGACCAGGAAAGCTCAAACTTTTGTACTCGCAACTCAACACGTTCGTATAATAGACTTGGAAGACTCAAAGATACGAAGTCACGACCAATGCGTTCGTAGAAAAGACCAGAAAAGCTCAAAGTTTTGTACTCGCAACTCAACACGTTCGTATAATAGACTTGGAAGACTCAAATATACAAAGTCAGGACCAATGCGTTCGTACAAAAGACCAGGAAAGCTCAAAGTTTTGTACTCGCAACTCAACACATTCGTATAATGGACTAGGAAGACTCAAATATACGAAGTCACCTCTAATGCGTTCGTACAAGAGACCAGAAAAGCTCAAAGATATGTACTCGCAACTCAACACTTCCGTTTAATAGACTTGGAAGACTCAAATATACAAAGTCACGACCAATGCGTTCGTAGAAAAGACCAGAAAAGCTCAAAGTTTTGTACTCGCAACTCAACACGTTCGTATAATAGACTTGGAAGACTCAAATATATGAAGTCACGACCAATGCGTTCGTACAAAAGACCAGAAAAGCTCAAAGTTTTGTACTCGCAACTCAATACGTTCGTATAATAGACTTGGAAGACTCAAATATATGAAGTCACGACCAATGCGTTCGTACAAGAGACCAGGAAAGCTCAAAGTTTTGTACTCGCAACTCAACACGTTCGTATAATAGACTTGGAAGACTCAAATATACAAAGTCACGACCAATGCGTTCGTACAAGAGACCAGGAAAGCTCAAAGTTTTGTACTCGCAACTCAACACGTTCGTATAATAGACTTGGAAGACTCAAATATACAAAGTCACGACCAATGCGTTCGTACAAAAGACCCGGAAAGCTCAAAGTTTTGTACTCGCAACTCAACACGTTCGTATAATAGACTTGGAAGACTCAAATATACAAAGTCAACCAATGCGTTCGTACAAAAGAACAGGAAAGCTCAAAGATATGTACTCGCAACTCAACAAGTCCGTTTAATAGACATGGAAGACTCAAATATATGAAGTCACGACCAATGCTTTTGTACAAAAGACCAGAAAAGCTCAAAGATATGTACTCGCAACTCAACACGTCCGTTTAATAGACTTGGAAGACTCAAATATACAAAGTCACGACCAATGCGTTCGTACGAGAGACCAGGAAAGCTCAAAGTTTTGTACTCGCAACTCAACACGTTCGTATAATAGACTTGGAAGACTCAAAGATACGAAGTCACGACCAATGCGTTCGTAGAAAAGACCAGAAAAGCTTCAAAGTTTTGTACTCGCAACTCAACACGTTCGTATAATAGACTTGGAAGACTCAAATATATGAAGTCACGACCAATGCGTTCGTACAAGAGAGCAGGAAAGCTCAAAGTTTTGTACTCGCAACTCAACACGTTCGTATAATAGACTTGAAAGACTCAAATATACAAAGTCACGACCAATGCGTTCGTACAAGAGACCAGGAAAGCTCAAAGATATGTACTCGCAACTCAACACGTTTGTATAATAGACTTGGAAGACTCAAATATATGAAGTCACGACCAATGCGTTCGTACAAGAGAACAGGAAAGCTCAAAGTTTTGTACTCGCAACTCAACACATTCGTATAATGGAATAGAAAGACTCAAATATACAAAGTCACGACCAATGCGTTCGTACAAAAGACCAGGAAAGCTCAAAGATATGTACTCGCAACTCAATACGTATGTTTAATAGACTTGGAAGACTCAAAGATACGAAGTCAAGACCAATGCGTTCGTACAAAAGACCAGAAAAGCTCAAAGTTTTTCACTCGCAACTTAACACGTTCGTATAATAGACTTGGAAGACTCAAATATATGAAGTCACGACCAATGCGTTCGTACAAGAGACCAGGAAAGCTCGAAGTTTTGTATTCACAACTCAACACGTTGGTATAATAGACTTGGAAAACTCAAATATACAAAGTCACGACCAATGCGTTCGTACAAAAGACCAGGAAAGCTCAAAGTTTTGTACTCGCAACTCAACACATTCGTATAATGGACTAGGAAGACTCAAATATACGAAGTCACCTTTAATGCGTTCGTACAAGAGACCAGGAAAGCTCAGAGATTTGTACTCGCAACTCAACACGTCCGTTTAATAGACTTGGAAGACTCAAATATACAAAGTCACGACCAATGCGTTCGTACGAGAGACCAGGAAAGCTCCAGGTTTTGTACTCGCAACTCAACACGTTGGTATAATAGACTTAGAAGACTCAAAGATACGAAGTCACGTCCAATGCGTTCGTACAAAAGACCAGAAAAGCTCAAAGTTTTTCACTCGCAACTTAACACGTTCGTATAATAGACTTGGAAGACTCAAATATATGAAGTCACGACCAATGCATTCGTACAAGAGACCAGGAAAGCTCGAAGTTTTGTATTCGCAACTCAACACGTTGGTATAATAGACTTGGAAGACTCAAATATACAAAGTCACGACCAATGCGTTCGTACAAAAGACCAGGAAAGCTCAAAGTTTTGTACTCGCAACTCAACACATTCGTATAATGGACTAGGAAGACTCAAATATACGAAGTCACCTCTAATGCGTTCGTACAAGATACCAGGAAAGCTCAGAGATTTGTACTCGCAACTCAACGCGTTCGTATAATAGACTTGGAAGACTCAAATATACAAAGTCACGACCAATGCGTTCGTACAAAAGACCAGGAAAGCTCAAAGATATGTACTTGCAACTCAACACATTCGTATAATGGACTAATAAGACTCAAATATACGAAGTCACCTCTAATGCGTTCGTACAAGAAAGCAGGAAAGCTCAAAGATATGTACTCGCAACTCAACACGTTCGTATAATGGACTAAGAAGACTCAAATATACGAAGTCACCTCTAATGCGTTCGTACAAGAGAGCAGGAAAGCTCAAAGATATGTACTCGCAACTCAACACGTTCGTATAATAGACTTGGAAGACGCAAAGATACGAAGTCACGACCAATGCGTTCGTACAAGAGACCAGAAAAGCTCAAAGTTTTGTACTCGCAACTCAACACGTTCGTATAATAGACTTGGAAGACTCAAATATATGAAGTCACGACCAATGCGTTCGTACAAGAGACCAGAAAAGCTCAAAGTTTTGTACTCGCAACTCAACACGTTCGTATAATAGACTTGGAAGACTCAAATATACAAAGTCACGACCAATGCGTTCGTACAAAAGACCAGGAAAGCTCAAAGATATGTACTCGCAACTCAACACGTCCGTTTAATAGACATGGAAGACTCAAATATACAAAGTCAGGACCAATGCGTTCGTACAAAAGACCAGGAAAGCTCAAAGATATGTACTCGCAACTCAACACGTCCGTTTAATAGACATGGAAGACTCAAATATATGAAGTCACGACCAATGCGTTCGTACAAGAGACCAGAAAAGCTCAAAGATATGTACTCGCAACTCAACACGTCCGTTTAATAGAATTGGAAGACTCAAATATACAAAGTCACGACCAATGCGTATGTACGAGAGACCAGGAAAGCTCAAAGTTTTGTACTCGCAACTCAACACGTTCGTATAATAGACTTGGAAGACTCAAATATACGAAGTCACGACCAATGCGTTCGTAGAAAAGACCAGAAAAGCCCCAAGTTTTGTACTCGCAACTCAACACGTTCGTATAATAGACTTGGAAGACTCAAATATATGAAGTCACGACCAATGCGTTCGTACAAGAGACCAGGAAAGCTCAAAGTTTTGTACTCGCAACTCAACACGTTCGTATAATAGACTTAAAAGACTCAAATATACAAAGTCACGACCAATGCGTTCGTACAAGAGACTAGGAAAGCTCAAAGATATGTACTCGCAACTCAACACGTTTGTATAATAGACTTGGAAGACTCAAATATATGAAGTCACGACCAATGCGTTCGTACAAGAGACCAGGAAAGCTCAAAGTTTTTTACTCGCAACTCAACACATTCGTATAATGGAATAGAAAGACTCAAATATACAAAGTCACGACCAATGCGTTCGTACAAAAGACCAGGAAAGCTCAAAGATATGTACTCGCAACTCAACACGTCCGTTTAATAGACTTGGAAGACTCAAATATACGAAGTCACGACTAATGCGTTCGTACGAGAGACCAGGAAAGCTCAAAGTTTTGTACTCGCAACTCAACACGTTCGTTTAATAGACTTGGAAGACTCAAAGATACAAAGTCACGACCAATGCGTTCGTACAAAAGACCAGGAAAGCTCAAAGATATGTACTCGCCACTCAACACATTCGTATAATGGACTAAGAAGACTCAAATATACGAAGTCACCTCTAATGCGTTCGTACAAGAGAGCAGGAAAGCTCAAAGATATGTACTCGCAACTCAACACGTTCGTATAATAGACTTGGAAGACGCAAAGATACGAAGTCACGACCAATGCGTTCGTACAAGAGACCAGAAAAGCTCAAAGTTTTGTACTCGCAACTCAACACGTTCGTATAATAGACTTGGAAGACTCAAAGATACAAAGTCACGACCACTGCGTTCGTACAAGAGAGCAGGAAAGCTCAAAGTTTTGTACTCGTAACTCAACACGTTCGTATAATAGACTAGGAAGACTCAAAAATACGAAGTCATGACCAATGCGTTCCTACAAGAGATCAGGAAAGCTCAAAGAAGATATATAAAAATAAATTTTCTGAACTTCACCATTTGTAATTCTTCGGGTTTCAAAAATATCACAAAATTTCGATACTTATATTTATTTCCGAACTTCACCATTTTGTTTTTTGATATTATAAAAGAATTATTAGGAATAACTTTGATAAAAAACATGAGTCATAACCAAACTAAGATGAAATTATTATCCAAATACTCAAAAAAATCCCCTTCTTAAATTATAGAGAGATGTTGATGATGATGATAATGATGATGATGATGATGATGATGATGAAAAACTATCTTAAATTTGGACGAAATATACTTCATCAAAATGTTGCGACAGGTTGAGACGAGGCCCCAATCTAGCGGTAACTGGATCCGCGTCAGCAGAGACGACTTAAGACATCATTTCATGGAAATTGCTCGCACTAATTTGATACTGGCACTGTTTGGTCAGTGCCGAGGAAAGGGTGCCAGAAGCTCGGAGGGGAAATGAAACGTCTATTGACAAGAGCGAATAATAATAATAATAATCATAATAATAATAATAATAATAGTACTAGCAATGTTATTATTATTTTAGTAGTATTAGTGGGAGTAGTATTGTATTTTTTGTTTTTGTTTGGTTTGGTTTTGGTTTTTGTAGTATTTTCTATTATTTTTTCTTATGTTATTATTGTAAGTAGTAGTATTGCTATTAGTAGCATTATTATTGTAATTACTAGTAGAAGTGAGGTTGTTGTACTATTATTATTATTTTTATTATTGTTATTTCTACTAGTACTATTTTAACAGTGTCATTATTATAATTAGGTACTTGTAGTAGTAGTACTAATATCATTTTATTATTAAAGCCATCAGTAATAGTACATAGTACTATTATTAACATTATTATTAGAATTGATAGTAGTAGCAGTAGAACTATAATGATTATTTTTTATTTCTTTAAAGGGTATAAATAAAACAAATAGTAAATTAGGATTCTTATGTCTTGTAGTAGTCGTACGTGTTGTTTTTATAATAGTACTGATAGTAAGGAAAGAGGCTAAGTAGGGGTAAAAGGCGCGTAACTGCTTATGAGTCCAGCCCAAAGTGAGTTCAAATTGGATTAGGGGGAGAAATTGTTCGATGAGCCCAAAATAACTCTACCAATTTAATTTGCAAAGTAAAACTTAAAAAAAAAAAACAACAATCGAAGTGGAACTAATTCGGCGTTATGGAAACTAATGTCCATTCCTTCGGTTGAAAATAGAAATTTAAAATGGCAGATAATTCAGGGAGGAAATTGAATAAATTGGTTGCCATTGAATATAAATATATCAGCAAAACTGAGATGGAAGACAGATAAGGTAGACGCCCTAGGCTAAAGATCAACGAACAGCCCGCGAATCGCGATGATAGGGAGAGGGGGGGAGGGGGGAACGGTTTAATAGGGGGAGAGGGAGTGGTGGTTATTTTTTCGGAGGGGTTTTGTAGCCATTTGTAAGGAGTTCTGTACTCTGTATCTTTGGCTGCCGGTATGTTGAGAATATAGAACCCAATTTTATCTTGGCAAGAATAGAAAACCTAATTTCACAATCTCAAAAATAGAGAACCCGATTTTACCATGTTGAGAATAGAGAACCTAATTTTACCTTGGCAAGAATAGAGGCCCTAATTTTATCTTGTCGAGAATAAGAGTTTAATTATACCATGTCAAGAAGAGCGAACCGAACTTCACCATGTCAAAAATAGAAAACCCAATTTTACCATGTTGAGAATATAGAACCCAACTTCACCATGTCAAAGATAGAGAACTCATCAAGTTCACCATGTGACAAATATCAAACATCAAATTATTCATGTGAATACTAGCAAACTCAATCTAAATATCATTGAGACGATTTAGTTAAAATGTGAAATGCTCATTTTATTGATGAAAGAATAGGTTAAATGGATCACTTTAACACCCCCCGGCCCCCCACGGTCCCCAAATTTGATCAAACTCCAAATCTTTGGGTTTATTTAGAATGCCTCAATATCCTTCTTGATTTTGCTAAAATAGATCCAGGTCGGTTGTATCCTGGATGCTTTTGTAGTTTGTGGGTAGGGTAGGGGGTGGAGGTGGGGGTGCGGGTATACATTTCCATGGAAACCATCTTGACTCTGGGGATATTTGAACCAATTCATTTTCTCATCCTCGATTGGGAGAGTGGTTCCTTTGCAAGCAGAGAGAGAATGGTAGGGTAGAAATTGTTGTCACCCCCTCCCCCCCCATTTTACCCTGTAAAGAAGTCGAACCTAAAGATATTGGGTTCGCAATTATTGGCATGATCCCATGGGGCTTTAAAGTGCCCGGTTCGACCGTGGACCCACCATTGTGCTGCGGGTTGGGGGCGGGGCTATGCCTTGATCTTGTAGAAGGGGAGGGGTCTAGTATTCCCTTATTATTGAAGGTAATCCCTGAATTCTTTGATTTCATTTTATTTTTTTACGAATATTTTATTTTTAATTGTAGTAAAACATGGGCTTCAAGTAGTTTCCTCTTAAGGAAAATCGGGCTATTTATTATCCACGTACTTCCTTCGTTTTACATACAGGAAGAAAGTTTAGAGGGGGATTTCACCGTCAGCTTAAATTGTTCATACAAAAAGAAATCCCCCTTCGCAATCTTTCAAACGCATATTCTTAACCTTGAACATGGTTAGGGTAAACAACCACAACCTAAAAACCTAACCTAATCCACCTAACATATTAAACCCGACCTAACCTACTTAATCTAAACCATCAATCTAACTTAACCCATTCGACCTATTAAACCTGACCTAACCTAACCGACTTAACCAAACCTAAACCACAGACCAAACCTGCCCCACTTGACCTGTTAAACCTAACCTAACCTAACCCACTTGACCTGTTAAACCTAACCTAACCTAAACCACTGACCTAACTAATCCCACTTGACCTATAAAACCTGCCCTAACCTACTCAACCTGTTACTTTACGTATGCAAAGTTGCACCATGACGCGGAAATCCCCCCCCCTCCCCTTGTCTGTGTATTAGGAGGGGCCGTCCTTCCTCCTCAACGTTGTCTATTGAATTAACGTCCGATCCGGCGACGGCAATAAAATTCAGGCCTAATGACGTCGTAAGGAGAGCGACACAGTTGAATAAATGGTCCTAATTATAGCGACCTCTCTCCCTTCTATCTCTCCTCTGAGCGTCTTTTCCTCTAATAGCTGCCTCGCCCAAGCCTAAATCTCTTAAGAGACCTCAACGATCTGTCCAGATCAGTTTTAAGCATCCTGACACAACTACCAAAACCTCCCCTTCTTTGAAAGAGGTAGGGGGGGTAGTCAGGAGAAAGGAGTTCGCCGACGCGCGGGAAAGGAGGCGGGAGGTTTCACCTTGATGAGGAATGACCCATAACCCAGCTGGAGGTTCGAAAGATCAGGGTGAATGATGTGTCTCGTCTGGTCATACGTGTACACGGAGTCATCTAGACTGCCTAACCATCTAACGTCGACTACACAGCCACCAGGACTTAGAACATCCCCCGCCCTGCGGCCATTCCCTACGAATATCGAGGAGCGGAGCGAATTAGCATAACACGAGGCGGAAGCCGCTGGCGAGACGAAGCTCCGCCCACTCAGTGGCCAACTGATGGATTTACGGCATAATTTGCGTTAATGCCTTTCTTGGTCGGTGAGGCGTGCGAAACGCGTCGTAATCATGTTTTGCTGGCGCGCTTCCGAGGGGAAGCGATGGCCCAGGAGGCGAGGAAGCGGCGAGCCAGAAGATGGAGGGGTATGAAGGAAAAGACCAGAGGGGAAAAAAGTGAAAGAAATAACGGAAGAAAAAGGTAAACGAAGGAACAATGGGGAAAAGAAAGGGATAGATATGATTGGCGGAGAAGGGGATTCTCAAAGCACAGAACCAAGAAAGGAGGAACAGGTGCAAGGAAAGAATACGAATACAAAATACATTTGTGATGGCGTCAAACCCCTGAAATTTGAATTTCATGTTAATTTTTATAGTGCAGACGATAAATACTCAAAATGTCAACTAAATACAGGATGTTCAGACTAAATTGGACGATTTTTAATGCTTCCTTTTTTCAGGAAAAGGTTGACGTATCGGTAAACAATCAACGGCGTTTGAGAGCATAGAACCGAAAGTTGTAGTAGAGGTAAAGTTAACCGACAAGACGGACTGGAAGCCCCCAGAATATTGGAAAAAAATTAACTGTATCACGATTATCCGCGCTGGGTATAAAAATGCCGACGTTATTGACTGCTGCGCATTACTCTGTGAACACTAGAAATGCTGCAAGACGTGGAATGGACAACTTCAATGGAGACTACGAATCATTGGTCATCAGGAAGGAACGCAACAAGTGTTCTTACTGCGCTCGCAGCCCGGAATCCACCAATCAACTGAAGTAGAAACTGATGGAAGACCCAAACAAGGGAATCCGGGCTCTGGTGAGAGAGGTGGGTGTTGTAGTCGCTACTATGAAGCTGGCCCTGAAGGTAGACATGCGCTATCACTCATAAAAGAGGCTCAAAGGACAGATTCTGACAGCCAAAGAAAAGGAGAACTGCTTGGCGAAGTCAAAGAAGCTCCTAAATCAGCTGAATCAGCCTGTTCAGCAGAAGACGATCTGGTTATTCTCAGACGAAAGATTTTCTCCAAAGACCGGTTTCTCAACACCCAGAACAACAGCTGGGTCGTTTACAATCCATGCGACAGCGAGGTTACATGTGTCATGATGACCAAGTTCTCCTCAAATGTGATAGTCTTTGGGTGTGTGTCCAGTCAGGGGGGCGTTATGCTGCAAGACATCTTTGAGCAGGGTCTTAGACTCAATTCAGACGGCTATGTGGAGCTGTTTGGTACTGTGGTCAAACCCTTGCTGGAAGCGTTGCTGCTGGAAGGACATACCTACAAAATAGTCAGAACTGTCTGTCGGAGAATTTATACAACTTCACCAGCGCCACTTTCTGGCCTCCTAATCCTCCACACAGTCAGTGTAGAGGACAGGTAAGGGAAAGTTGCTACACCCAAAGAATTAGGTTAAAAATAGGTTGCTCTTTCGGCACTCTCAACTGTTTATATGGTCAAGTTTAAGCAAATATCAAAACATCTTAAGGATTATGCGATAACATTAAAAACAATAATAAAGCTAAATAAGTTTACGGAGAGTCGTTTGGTGCCTAAATTTGAGGTTTTCCGCCATTTGCGAATCATTTAATTTTAAACGAAGGCAGTTTTCGGCTAATCTTGGAGCGGAGCAAAGGCTTCTGTCAGAAGGCTAAACACACCTTTGATCCATTTTAAAGATTCATAGGAGGTGAACACCATTAAAATTAAAGCCTAAACAGCAGTCCGTTATTTTCACTAGTGTAGTGGCTATTGAGGTGTAAATAGGATGGTCCTCCACCCTTTTCAACCTTGTCCAATGTTACAATGATTGAATCCATGCCACCCCATGTGCAACAATTCAATGAGGGTTCTGTCACAATTTTCTCTTGCGAGCCCCAGTGGGGAATTCAAATCTCTCTATTAGTGTATTTGTGCTATGTACAATTTGCCCACGGGATACTTCAAATGGGTCTTCTTGGTCCTGGTATTTATGGTGGATAAATTTTGCTATACCATTTCATTTAACCTTATTTATATTTTTTTTTAATTTATTTTTGCTTTCACCTGACTGTTCTCCCCCACCATAACTTTTCCCACGGCTGGATATATCTGGATACAGGTACAAAAATGCCTTAAACCCTTCCAAAAAATTGCTTGCTTCTTTTCTTGTGAATCCAAGTAAGTTTAGAGTAGTACCCCGTTGAGAACTTGAGAGAGGCAAGCCACAACAAACAAACACAATCTTCTATGGACTGAGGATATGTTTAGAGTAATGGCCAATCTGGTTTGCTTGACTGTATTAACCCCATACAGACCTCCCCCTCACACAACTTTTTTTCCAGCCTTAAAAAAGAAAATATTCCAATATTCTGAATTTCTCGAATTGAAGAAGCTGACTGTTACTGAAAGGCGTCTCTCTGCACCACATTGCAGAAATTGGCATCAGATCTTTTAGCAAACCAGTTTACTCATTAGCCGAGTGGAAACAACGAGTCCATTTTAAGCGAAGTCAAGCCACATTGCGCCTGCTCGAGGGGTAGGTGTCAGAATTCGAGTGCCCTTTGTGGTTCGGAGCAAGGTTGAACTTGAGTCTCCGCCTTAGTGTTTGGAAAGATTAAACGGATGAAAAAACCAACATGCAATTAATGTAATCATAAGTGTAGTCATTACTAAAATCAAATCTTGTGTAAAGAAAAATCACGATCATAATTATTTTAATCGTACATGATAAAAAAAATATATTAATATACCCTAATTTTTACCTTTTATTTGCTGCGATTTATACTGACTCCACATAGTGAGAAAACGGAAGTTGTCATTTCTCAGCGTAGAGAAGATAACTATTGACGAGCAGGACAAATTTGGTTATGTTGTAATTATATACTCGAGGACCAAATTAAGTCAATACACAATTGCAGACCCCCGGAGTAAATTTGCTTAGTATACAACTATTGGCAAGCAGGACATATTTGGTGTGTAGGGAAAGGACCTTACATTATACACGAAGGCTTGCTACACTAAAATACTCTAGATGAACGGAAATCACCTGTAGCCAGTCGAAGATTCGGATTCAGGGGATTCTAGGGTGAAGTACAGTTGTGCACCACGCAGGCCAAAGTCCAGGTTAGATTGGATCGAGAGACTGTATCGAACAGACAAAAGTGCGGTAGTCAGCTTTTTTGTGCGACAGATGACTGAGAAGGTTTTAAGAGTGGGCTGGGTAGCGACAATGAGGTGGAAAAATTGAGGCTTCCATGAGAGTATCGTATCAAAAGTGTGGCTTAGAAAAATAAGTGATTGCTTCGCCGGTATGGGGGTCCTCGGAATAAGTATGGTTGAAACATCGACGGATTGGTAAAAGCGCGAGCGAAAGGTGACACCGGAAGAGGGTGAGACGGAAGAAACCCTGAAAGTAGCAGTCACTTGACAACAGCAGAGAGGGCGCGTTGGACCTGTCTGGCGAGTGTGGGAGGAAACCACTTGACAGCAACCACTTTATAGCAGCAAAGAGGGCACTTTGGACCTTTCTGGCGAGTGTGGAAGGAAAATACTTGACAGCAGCCACTTGATAGCAGCAGAGAGGGCACATTGGACATTTCTGACAAGTGTGACAGGAAAGCACTTGACAGCAGCCACTTGATAGCAGCAGAGAGGAAGCGTTGGACAGGCCTAGCGAGTTTAGAAGGAAACCAATTGAGAGCAGCCACTTGACAGCAGCAGAAAGGGAACGTTAGACCTGTCTGGTGAGTGTGGGAGTAAACCACTTGACAGCAACCACTTAATAGCAGCAGAGAGGGCACGTTGGACCTTTCTGGAGAGTGCGAAAGGAAACCACTTGACAGCAGCCACTTGATAGTAGCAGAAAAGGCACGTTGGACCTTTCTGGCGACTGTGTTTTCAAACCACTTGATAGCAGCAGAGATGGCACTTTGGACCTACCTAGCGAGTGTGAAAGGAAACCACTTGACAGCAGCCACTTGATAGCAGCAAGAGGGCACGTTGGACCTTTTTGGTGAGTGTGGGAGGAACCACTTGACAGCAGCCACTTGATAGCAGCAAAGAGAGCACGTTGGACCTTTTTGGTGAGTATGGGAGGAAACCACTTGAAAGAAGCCAATTGATAGCAGTGTGGAAGGAGAATACTTGACAGCAACCACTTGATAGCAGCAGATAGGGCACGTTGGACATTTCTGGCGAGTGTGGAAGGAAAATACTTGACAGCAGCCACTTGATAGCAGCAGGGAGGGCATGTTGGACATTTCTGACGAGTGTGACAGGAAAGCACTTGACAGCAGTCACTTGATAGCAGCAGAGAGGGAGCGTTGGACATGCCTAGCGAGTTTGGAAGGAAACCAATTGAGAACAGCCACTTGACAGCAGCAGAAAAGGCACGTTAGACCTTTCTGGCGACTATGTGAGGAAACCACTTGAAAGAAGCCAGTTGATAGCAGCAGAGAGGGCATGTTACACCTTTCTGGTGAGTGTTAAAGGAAGCCACTTGATAGCAGCAGAAACGGCACGTTGGACCTGCCTGGTGAGTGTGGAAGGAAACCACTTGAGAGCAGCCATTTGACAGCAACATAAAAGGCACGTTGGACCTTTCTGGCGAGTGTGAGAAGAAACCACTTGACAGTAGCGACTTGAAAGCAGGAAAGAGGGCACATTGGACTTCTCTGGCGAGTGTGGAGGAAAACACTCAAGAGCAGCCACTTGACAGCAGCAGAGAATGCAGGTTGTCCCTTTTTGGCAAGTGTGGGAGGAAACCACTTGGCATTAGCCACTTGATAGCAGCAGAGAGGGCACGTTGGACCTGTCTAGTGAGTGTGGGAGAAAACCACTTGACAGCAGCCACTTGACAGCAGCAGAGAGGGCGCGTTGTACCTGTCTGGCGAGTGTGGGAGGAAACCACTTGACAACAGCAGAGAGGTCGCGTTTGACTTGTCTGGCGAGTGTGGGAGGAAACCACTTGACAGCAGCCACTTAACAGCAATAGAAAGGGATCGTTGGACCTGTCTGGCAAGTGTGGGAGGAAATCTACCAATTTCATAACAAAAGAGAAAATAAGAAATATATAAAAGGATTCTTTCAGAAATCTATTCAATAAGGAAAATCCGAGAGGAAAAAAGAAGGAAAATGTGAGGGAAGCGCTGGAAATGAAGGGACATGAAGTAAAGGAGGGTCCTTAACAGAATTAAAGAGGAGAAGCCGTTGGAACAGATTGCGTGCAAATCAAAGTGTGAAAGAACATGGAAGTTGTTCTTATCTTATTTGATCTAATGAGTAAAAGGTACCACCAAGGGATGAGACCAAATGGCTGGCTAAATGATATCGGTAGCAGTAGCAGTAGTAGTAAGAGTAGTGGTAGTAGTAATAGTGGTAGTAGCAACAGAACTAATAGTAGTAGTAGTGGTAGTAGTAGTAGCAGTAATAATGGTAGTAGTAATATCAACAGTAGTGATAGCAATAGTAGTAGTGGTACTAATAGTAGCAGCAGTAATAGTCGTGGTAATAATATTAGTGTTAGCGGTAGTAGTAATAGCAGTATTATTAATAGGCGCGATTCTTCCCTCGTATGAAACTAACACAAAGAGCAACATATCAATCGCCTCAAGACTCCAGGAGACCGTCCTCATTTGGGAGAGGATGTCTGCAAGGAACCTTCGCCACCCCGACTGAAGGGGAACTGTTGCTATCCAGGGTTATGTGGATCCACCTCATCATCGGCAGGATTCCCTGGAACAGAGGAAAAGAGTGCCTGTGCGTGGTAGAGCCGTGAAGAGAGGAGAGGAAAGGCAGCGGTGTTGTGATAGCTATATGTGTGTGGATTTGTGTAAGATCTACCTAACCTCCAACGAGGGTGAGTACAGCGCCTCCACCAATCAGTGAACGGTCCTCTACGTTTGTGTCTGCTCTCCTTTGGTGTTGAACGCTACGCCTCGATGCTACAAATCCTCTCCGCATTCACGAGGCTAGCGAGAGCTCCGAGGAAATAGGAAAGTAGCGCGTCGCAGTGGAATAATCTACGGATCGACCATGTAAAGTTTTACTATGTATTATTATCACCCACCAAAACAATTGGGGGGAGAAAGGGAGGGTCAACAGTATTCGGAGGAGAATAGTAGGATCGAAACAATTTGAGTAATAATTGGAGGGGCGAATAAGTTTTGAGGATAAGGGAATGATCAAAACAATTGGGGGAAGAAGGGGAGGGTCAAATCAAGTTGTGGGAAGAAGTGGAAGTCAAAACAATTTGGGGGAAGAAGGAGATAGTTAAAACAAGTTGTGGGGAGAAGGAGAAGTCAAAACAATTGGGAGGAAGAAGGGAAGGGTCAAATCAAGTTGTGGGGAGAAGGGGAAGTCAAAACAATTTGGGGGAAGAAGGGGAAGGTCAAATCAAATTGTGGGGAGAAGGGAAGGGTCAAAACAATTTGACGTCGACAAAGTCATGACGTCATTGGAATAACGCTGAAGAAAAAGGACGCACCTAGAATACATGGGACTAATGACGTGGTTCGATGATATGGGTGTAATTTGGAATTATTTGAACTCATGAAAGTATTACTAAAATACTAAGATAATGGAGTCATTAATTACGATAGGAAAGCCTTATTGAAGTCATGAAGCTATCAATGACTTCAATACGGCATCCATGACATATTAATGATTATAAATACATCGCTCCTGAGAGTGTAATGAAGTCATGATCTCAATAACGTTTTCATTAAGGCATGAATGAAGTACAAGAGGCATTAATCCATTCATGGGAATAACAATGATGCCTGGAAAGGATTAATAGGGCAATAAAGGGATTAATTATCTCAAGAAGGCAAGATGAAGTCATGTAGGCAATATATGAAAGCATTGATGCAGACACATGGAGAAGAATGATGCCACGAGAGCATAATGCCATTCTTAAGATCATATGGGCATGAATGAATTAATTCCAACTGGCATTAATTACGTCACGAAGGCCTTTCCTAAAGTCATGAATGCCACGAGAACATCAATAATACACTTTCGCATTGGAACATTGTATGCCAAAATCAGATGGAAACAGGGGGGAAATGGGGGTAAGAATAGGAGGGGACTGGGGAGAGTGGATGGAAATGGAGTCAGTTGGAGGGGGAACAAGCAAAGTTTTGATGAATTTCCCCGTTTCTCCCTCTGACGTTTAAATTATAGCTTCATTTTGGAACTCTTTTCGCTATCATGATTTTTATTTTTAATTTCACACTTATTCAAAACTTTGGGGGATTTTTTCATTCTAACTAAAGGTCATTAACGAGGTGTTGTATGTTAATGTGTTTGTATGCCGAAAGGAAGACGCTTGAGTTAAGATGGTCCTTAGATTCCATCTCAAAACAATCTCGAGAATAAAAAAAAGATAAAAAAAACATTAAAAAGAAACAAAGTGAAAAAAGGAAAATAAATATAAAAAATATAATAACAGTAAAGGAAATGAAACAAAGGAACAATAAATATGGAACAATAAAGATAAACCGAAAACATTAATAAAGAAACAAAACTAAATAAAAAACAAAGATATAAAACAGAAAAGCATTTAAAACGAAGAAACAATAAAATTGAACAATAAATATAGAACGAAAATATTAAAGAAGAAACCAAAAATACAAACAACTAAAATGTAAAAACAAAAGGAAAACAAGAATACATCAAAACCAAACAATACAGATAAAAAGGAAAACATTTTATAAGAAACAAAACTAGGCTATAAAAAAACAAAAAGAAGCATTTAAAACAAAGGAACAATATAATTGAACAACAAAGATAAAAAGGAAAACATTAAATAAGAAACAAAACGAAAAAAAATAAAACAAAAACTAATATAAAAGAAATGGAAGCATTTAAAGCATAAAAAACAAAAGATAAAGATAAAAAGAAAACATTAAACAGAAAACAAGACTAAGCTACAAAAGACAAAAAGAAGCATTTAAAGCAAAGAAACAATAAAACCCGAACATTAAAGATAAAAACAAAACAAAAAGAATGAAACCGAAGCAATATAACAAAATAAACAACTAACAAAACGATTAAGAACTAAAATTGAAGAAAGAAAATAAAAAACAAACCGATAAAAAAGGAAAACAAAGATAAAAAACAGCAAATGAGAAACACAAAAACGAAACACTAAAAACAAAAACACAAAAGAAGAACAAAATATTTTTTATTTTATTTACTCTCTTTATTTATTTAAAAAGGCGAAAACCAATAGTTCAAATTTTGTGAAAACTAGGTTAGAGGTGAAAATGATGAAGTTGGTTCAGTGTAAGTGTTTAGGAAATATAGAAACAGAGTAAATCAAAGATGAGACTACTTGTGTCAATCGATAATGGAAAACATGTATTTGTCCTGAACTTGTCCTATTCCAAAATGAAGGCAGATCCAAATATCGATCAAAAGTAACAAGAAAAGACACCTACTCTTAGGGGGTGTTTTGGAATTCGGTCATTTAGGAACGCCATTCTGGTTAACACTTATCGCAATACCTAGAAAACAAACGCAACTGTCGCTAAAAAGAACCATCACTCTCAAATTATGACAAAAAAAGCCATAACAGCCCAGCCAAGGCCTGAACTAAGCCCACGAAAACAACAACATTAACAGCAAATGCAAACAAAAACCAATACCCAAGAACTACCCTTATTCCTAGATTAGTGCCCTGCGTACGGTAGCAAAATTGGAGTGAAAAGGCTCATTGACGCTTCCTTCAAGCCACATACAAGCTCTTATGTAACCTGCTGACCCTTGTTGTCCTGCTGACCCCTGTTGTCTTGAAGACCCCTTGACACCTGTTTTCTACACGGAACCTAATTCGACCTGGGAGAGCCTTACGCCCAGGCTGTGTCTGTGCTTCACTTAGCCACTTGTGGTTCAGGTGACCTCTGCTTCTATTAGCTAGCCTATGCTTCATTCAGTTAGGATGTGCTTCATTCAGCAGGTCAATGTTTCATTGAGTGCATGTGTGCTTCATTCAAGCAGATTGGGTTTCAGCCAGATATTGGGTGCTTCATTCGGCTAGTCTATTCTTAATCAGGCTAGCTAGTGCACTATTCAGCAAACCTATGCTTCATTAAGCCGGTCTCTGCTTTAGTCAACTAGTATATGCTTTATTTAGCTATTAGATGCTTCGTTCAAATAGTCTGTCCTTCATTTAGCTCGTCCGTGATTCATTTAGCCAACCTGTGCTAAAACCAGCCATTAAGCTAATCTGGGCTTCATTCAGCTATTATATGCTTCATTTAGCCAACATGTGCTTCAATCCGCTATTTTATGCTTCACTCGACCATTTTGTGCTTCATTCAGCTAGTCCCTGCTTCATTTAGCCATAGTGACTCAATCAAACTTGTATGTGAATCATTCAGCTAATATGTGCTTCATTCCGATAGCCCTTGCTTCATTCAGCCAATCTGAGCATCATAGAACCAGAATGTGCTTAGCTCATTCAGCTAGTCTGTGCTTCATTCAGTTAATCTCTCCTTCGCTTAGATAGTATATCATTCAGTAAACTAATCTCTACTTCATTCAGCTAGCATAAGCTTCATTCAGCTGGTTTGGTTTCCTTTAACTAGTCTGTGTGTGCTTCTTTCAGTCAAGCTATGATCACTATACTCTCCTCCCATCTCTGACTGCCTTCAATGGTGCTTTGAAGTCCCAACTCTTCCGACAAACCTTTTCTAGGCCCTGCGGTTCATTTCCAACAAGCATCGGTTTCATGTTTCTCTGAGTTAATCTGTTTCTTGTTATTATTTTTATGTTGTTTCTAGAGGCTTCTAAAGATGTAGCTAATCTATTATACCCTCCTCTAGCTAGCCTAATTCTGTTTCGCACTTGAATGATTTTGTCTGTTATGATCAAATTTCTACAAAGACTCAACAAAGATGTATGTAAGAGGATGAGGGTTAAAATAAACGGGCAGAGAGGAAAATAGGCCAGGAAGATAGAGGGAATGAAGTTAAATTTATCTTCATTACACTATAAGGTCCGAATACGAACGAAATGTTCCACTACCGTTGTGTTCCTCGTAGGGGTAATTTAATCAAAACAGAACTAAAGGAAACTTTTAAAAAAACGCGAGGAGAGTTTCGTTTGTCATTTGGGTCAAAAGCTCGGGCCTGGGTCATTTCTCGTCCCGGACTTGTACTGCATTTACGATGTCCCCAGACTTTTATTCTCGGACTCGGGCAACAAATTTGAAAACTTCTCTCTCTCCCTCGTGGCTTTCCCGCAACTCGGAACAAAACTAAATATTTGAAACAACAAGTAACTAGACTGAGCTACTTGCTTTCCCTTTCCAAAAACCACGGACCCCCTCCCCTCTCCTCCTTCAAAATGTCTCGTCCAGTAAGTGGCTGGAATAGGCCCAAGTGAAGTTAAGTTTCGAGACATAATTCAAAGTGACATTCCTGCATTTCAAATTAGACTGGACAGCTCTGTGTCCGGTTGTGTCCGAATGGCTTCCTGCACTCTCCCGTGTTTACATCACATTTAACGGCTTTCTTTCCGTCGTTTTATTGCTACACGTGTCTAATAATTGAATATTAAAAGAAAACTTCCTTGGACATGCATGATATGAAAAATTAAATGATGGGAGACTGAAGAATTCATTCCCTGCCTGTTTTTAAATTTATTTTTATTCCTGTGTATGAATCATTGTAAATAGCCTCGATAGGGGTATGTCTTATTTCTATGCATGATGTAGATACGTTATCTAGCTCATTGTGTGTTTTTCAAAGTCCCTTCTGCTTATATTGTGTTAAATATCTTCTGGCAGTATTTGGTGTGCATGTGCGCCTGTATGTTCTTGCAGGTGTGTGCAGGGGGCGGGAGGCTTATCCGCCTGTCTTAAGCCAGAGTCAAGATTCGGACGCGGGAACTAGTATTGTTTGATGACTGCCATGGGAGGCGGCCAAGACACGCTGGAAACAAAACACACCGACTATAAAGGCCCCAAAACGGACGTAATGGCAGCGGAACCCGGTTCTTTGGGCTGTCGAAACGAGCTTATCTTGGATCTTAATAGACTCTACTCGACTCCACTAGAATTAGAAGCGGAGGTGCGCTGGCCACCGCCCGCCATTACCCTCTCCCCTGTTCTTAACCTTCCCCAACTATCATCCGTTACCCTCCCCCAAATAGACGCGGTTATTCTCAATCAAACCATCGATTTCTAACTGTGGAATGAGCGCAAATGGCTAATCGCGCTTCTATTATTATCCTTATTACTTCTCATGATCTTCGCCCTATTATCTTTTATCAATTTAATAAAAAGAACCTAACAAGGGCATATCTGCCCCTGAAATTCTTTTTAAAATATTTGTAAATAGCGTTTGCAAGAAAATAAAATGTATGAGACCACCCCCTCAATTTTTTTATAGTCAGCCTTCAGATTGTTAATAAAACGAGTGCATATACGAGAGGCGGTCAATAAGTTTTGCAATTCGGATATAAGGAAACGAGATATGAGGAAAAGTGTTTTATTATTTTTCAATATAACTACCCTCGACTTCAATGCACTTGCGCCACTTGTCCCTGAGGCTTCGAATTCCCGACAACCAGAAATCTCCCGACTGCTGTTCAATCCACTCCTGGACGGTGAGCTGGACATCTTCATCGTCCCCAAACCGGCGTCCACACAGTGCAGCCTTGAGCTGGAAGAATAAAAAGTAGTCGCTAGGGGCCAGATCTGAATTGTAGGGGGGATGGTTGAGCTCCTCGAATCCGCACTGGCGCAGGGCAGCTTGTGCAACTCTGGCCTTGTGAACTTTGACGACGTTGAAGTCGATCATGGGGCGTGAGGTTTCTAGGGACCCAAGGGACAGAGACCTTGGTCATGGCCAAATTCTCGTGAGTGATGTTGATAACACTTCCATGAGATATTCCAAGTTCTCGCTCGATTTCTTCGACCTTCACCCGTCGATTTTCGAGGATCATCCTCTCCACACGGGCCACATTGTACTCGTTGGTCACGTCTGACGGGCGTCATCTTCAAGGGACTCACGACTATAGCGAAACTCCCTATTCCAGTGAGCAATGGTTGCATAGGAAGGGAGGGGGGTGGCTGTACACTGCAACCATGTGTTCATGGATCTCTTTGGCATTCTTGCCTTCCTTGGTCAAAAATTTGATCACTGTGCGGTGTTCAACCTTCTCCATTGGTGAAATATTTGTGACTGACGATCTGCGATAAGCTACTGCTTCTTAAATAGACGAGGCAGGAGCGTGCAGCTGCAGGTCATGACTTGTCCTAACACCCCCACAAACAGCCATCCCCCTTCCTCTGTTTTGCCCTATCGTTTAGCAAAATTTATTGACCGCCCCTCGTGGTTGTTGTATGGTATATTTCAGAATATACACTTGATCTAGTACCTAGTTGACCCCCCGAATAGGTTTAATTGCTGTTGCAATACACTTAAACATCGAGTCAACCAATTTCTTGCGAACGTCAGGTGTAATTTTAGCCTATCCTTTGTGCAATTTCTGATACAAATCTCTATTTTTGTGTCGTGCTTCTAATAGCTTTGCCAAAGACTCCCCATAGGTGTTCGATGGGGTTTAAGTCCGGATTTTGAGCGTTTTCTTGACTGTATGGCACGGGGCATTATCCTGTTGAAAGATAACATTAGCTTTTGATACACCTGGAGGTAATTTAGCAATTGATGGCTCTAAAACATCCAATAAAATGGAAATATATGTAGCCTAATTAATTTTGCCTTGGCTTAAAAACATCTCTCCGGGCCCTGTAGCAGACATGCAAGCCAATACCATGACGGAACCGCCCCCATGCTTTACTGTTGGGATGGGACATTCGAGCTGCAAAGCTTCGACATCTCTTCGACGAGCGAAAGTCGCCCCAGCTGAGCCAAAAACCTAAAGAAAATAACATGAAATATAATCAAATGCATTATTATGTATAACTCATAATACAGAGCTCATACTAGCCGAGTGGATACGGCGTTGGCCTCCCAACGTAGCGGTACGGGGTTCGATTCCGAATCCCGGCATGAGCGGACACAAACGTCAGCACACGGAGAGATCTGGCTACCGATTGGTGAACGCGCTGTGCTCACCCCGTTATCGGGTGAGTAGATCTTACACCTCTCACCTTACACAAAGCCAATCACAACACTGCTTTCTTTCCTCTCCCGCCTCCACAGCACAACACACACACTCTCTCTGTTCCAAGGAAACCTGCCGATGGGTATCTATTTTCACGTACCTCTGACGCGAAACAGGTCCCTCTCACCCCGATGTGACGAAGGCTTCCACCTGAACGCTGTTTGGTGTCAAAAACATAATACTTCCTGGCACTTCTCCCCAAAGAGGACCGGCCCTCGGGCCGACCAGCGATTGTCATACTGACCTTAAATAAAAATTTCATTATCCGGTCGGGGATCCTCCCAGTATCATGGAAGGATTGGCGCTAACTAACTAACTCATAATTTTCGGCTTCAACACAAATATTATGACTTAATATGTTAGTTACTATCTTACCTCATAGTTACTTTCATCAAACCATACGACTTTTGACCACTGCTCAGTATTTCATTTAAAATTATATTTTTATCCATTAAAAACGTTTCTTCCTGGCTTTTCCTGGCTTTGCAGCCTTTGAGGCCATAGTCTATAAGCCTCCTTCTTACAGTTCGAGTCGATATTTGTGAGGTATTCGCCCCATTGAAGTCGGCACATAGCTCTGAAGATGTTTTTCTCCTATTTTTAACAGACTGTCGGATGTGATATCTGCCTTCAGGTGGAGATCTGACCCTTTTCCTGACAGTTCTTGGTCTTGATTTGACACCTTTAGTCTCTCTGAAGCGCCTGAGAGTAGTTTGGACTGCCCACCGAGATCACCTGAGTCGTTTGTCTTTGTGACGTCACATTCTGATGGTGATATATAATCGCTTAACTTCACGCAACTCAAAATTTCTGGGCATCTTACTGATTATTAACTATAATTACTACATATTATGAAATAAACTTGCGAAAAATAAAAAGAAATATAAATTTTGGCAATGCACATTTATGGCTAAATACCAGAAAATGCTAAAAATATGTTAGAATATTATGGTGTATGGTGTTGTCTTTGCTAAATATTCTAGTAGTGTGCACAATTCATAGTTTAAAAAAGAAAATAAAGGATGGCCTCATACAAATTATAAATCACTATCAGGATAGAAAGCTGCCTCAGTGTTTTGGTTCGAATCCCACCCCAGTACGGAATTTTTCGAATTAGGAAATAATTTTCCGAAGAAAAATTATCCTGTTTTTCTGTTTCTTGCGGTATGCTGGATATATATATATATATATATATATATAAATATATATATATATATATATATATATATATATATATATATATATATATATATATATATAGATATATATATATATAAAGTGTGTGTGTGTGTATAAATCTTTCATGAACGCGAAAGAATGATGAAATGAATCCAGCAAACCGCAAGAAACAGAAAGAAAGGATAATTTTTCTTCGGAAATGTTATTTCCCAATTCGCAAAAATTCCGTACAGGAGTTAGGATTCGAACCATGCACACTGAGGCAGCGTCCCATTCTTTCGCGTTCGTGAAAGATTTATACATTGTATATTCGCGGCGTGTTTACCTCAACTCCTCCTTTGTCATTTGAATTCCCTATTAATTTCTCTCTCTTTCATAGTCCCGATCGACCTAGCGAAGCGTGCCTTAAAACCTTGTTTATTCGGAACATATTTGTCTTCCACGTAGCCGAGTGGTCTAAGGGACGGTTTAATTGAGATGAAAGCGGATGCTAACTTCCTCAGTGTGCACGGCTCGAATCCCACCCCGTACTGAATTTTTGCGAATTAGGAAATAACATTTCTGAAGAAAAATTATCCTGTTTTTCTGTTTCTTGCGGTTTGCTGGATATATATATATATATATATATATATATATATATATATATATATATATATATATATATATATATATATGTACCACGGAAGGAAACTGAATAAAAAGCAGATTGGAGTAAGTACTTTCGTCTATTTGACAATGCTATCAGATAAGTCGGATTTTAGAAACAGTGATAAAATTGGATCTAGCGAAAAAAGCCCTGGGCTAATGTTGAGATTACTCTCCTTTGTGTGGGATTAAAAATTATTCCAGGATATTTCTTTTTATAAAATCATTACTATGGATTATTGTATCAGTTTTTGACCAGTTAATTCCGTGTCCCATTTTAGAATTGTGGACAGCTAAGGCATTATTCAGATATCCCTTAATTACTGCGTTTTTGTGTTGTTGGGTCCTTATGGAAACATTTTTGGAAGTTTGGCCTACATAGAATAAATTACAATCTAAACATGGAATTCGGTAAATTACATTAAATAACTTATTCTATATGTAGGCCAAACTTCCAAAAATGTTTCCATAAGGACTCAACAACACAAAAACGCAGTAATTAAGGGTTATCAGAATAATGCCTTAGCTGTCCACAATTCCAAGATGGGACACGGAATTAACTGGTCAAAAACTAATACTATAATCCATAGTAATGATTTTATAAAAAGAAATATCCTGGAATCATTTTTAATCTCCCACACAAAGGAGAGTAATCTCAACATTAGCCCAGGGCTGTTTTCGTTAGATCCAATTTTATCATCGATTCTAAAATCAAACTTATCTGATAGCATTAAAATGTTGACCTCATCCCAGGAAAACGTGCTTTGTATAAATACTGGGTGTCTTATTTGTTCTTACCATTGTGAGTTTGAAAATGTCGAATAGACTGCTTTTTATTGTTTCCTTCCGTGGTACATATTCATATTTATAGTTATCACGCGCTAACTTTCGTGATATTTCCCATATATATATATATATATATATATATATATATATATATATATATATATATATATATATATATATATATATATATATATATATCCTCCTTTTGATTTCTGAACAGCGTCAATGCATTTTGGATGAGCCCTTCTTCTTGCAATACCTGCTCCAGCTGTTTCAGACACGATGGTGGAGGGTAACGACTTCTAACTTGTCATTTCAAGAAGCACCACAAACGCTAAATAATATTAAAATCTGGAGATTGTGGAGGCCACTGCATGTGTTGTAGCTCACTCCTATGCTCTTCATACCGATTCTTAACCAACATGAGCGGTGTATATTGGGGCATTGTCATCTTGGAAAAAAACACTCACAATCAGGGAATAATGTCTGGACCATGGGATGGACTTGATCTTCTAAAATATTCAGATATTCATTGTTGTTGATCCTACCATGCAGGGCAACGATTGGACCAAGAGAATTACAAGATATGAGAAGCCCAAATCATCACTGACCCTCCTCCGTGCTTCACTGTAGGAAAAAGGCAGTCAGGATTAAAAGCTTTCCTGGGCTGACTCCGCACATAAACTGGCCCTGCAGTGGGAAAAAAAGAAAAACTGGACTCGTCAGAGAATATTACTTGCTTTTATTGGTCTGTCGACCAGCCTTTGTGATCTCTATACCAGTTCAGCCTTTTCTGAATGTTGTGATGCGAAACCAGAGGTTTCTTGATGGCGGCTCTGCAATGATATCCGGCTTTATTGAGCTCACGGCGAACAGTTTTTGTCGAAACTGGACAAGTGAGATGTTGATTCAATTCTGGAGTCACTTTCGGGGCAGTTGTCCGGGGATTTTTAATCACAATGCGTTTCCAAGAAGTCCAGATCTCACTCAATGTGATTTTTACCTGTGGGGTTGGTTGAACTAAAGTGGAGGTATAGAATACAAAGTCTCGCCCACTAAAAGACTTGAAGATACGGATTCAGGAGGTTTTTCAATGATATCCTAGACGACGTCCTTCAGAAGGTTGTTCATTCCATCTCTGGCGGTTTGAGGAAACTGGTTTCTTACTGGTTGCCATTGTAAACTCGTTCCGATAGACCTAACTAAAGGATATAATTAACCTGCAGTATGTGTGTTATAACACATACAACATACATAATGCGAACAGAATACAATGGTAAATGCAATTAGACTGTGCAGTAGCCTAATGTCTGAACTAGGATTAGGTGTGTCAGTATTTTAAATTTTGTTTGCTATTTGTGACAGGTGCTGGGAGAACAGGTGAGGTGGGGGGGGGGACCGACTCCTTTTTATTTCCACTGGGATGTTCAGCTCTGGTAATCCCAGACAGGTACACCCCACACAATAAATGCAAAACACACACACTCTCTTCACTGTAGCACTTTAAAACCTCATTCACTTGACGAATGTTGTAGGAGAGTCATATTTACACAGTTAACTTCATACAATGTCTCCGAATTGGTAACTATTCCTTTCAGACAGCAGCACTTTTCTATAATCCTCTCAGAGCCTGAACTTCCTCCTGTCCGTGCCCTTTACAAACCAGCGGGTGCTCTCTCACTCCTTTACTTCCTCCCATATATCTAGATGAGTAAACAAAACATAGTGAAATACTAGTCACGCAATTCCCTGTAGCAAATCAGGGCATTGCGTGACATCTGTTGCCGCCATCGCTGCTCCCGTCACATGATTCAAATTCTCAAGTCGTAGATACCTTGCACAACATGATGCAATCCGTAACATTATTATTTATCAATATATTAAATTTTAATTCAAAGCACATACTTTGAAAAAAATGCCTCGTTACCCCCCAGAAACGGCTTCATTACTCCCATGTGGGTAATTATCCGTAGTTTGAGAACCAAGGTCCTAGAGGGATCATCTCCAATGAACCACTCCACTTTCTCAATGAAATCAGCGTATCGCGACCTTTGTTTACTGCGATCGTGAGTTTTCCTAGCAGCCACAGCGCCAACGTTAAAATTACTATCTCCTAACTCCTTCTTCAGCTTCTGGACGGTGAGTAGTGGGAGCTTCAAGTTTTTAAAATAATGCTCGTTGCTCATCCCAACACAAACCGCTTACGCCACCACATCCATTATCCACTCTTCAGGTCACTTGAATTCCTCTGATTCTGGGATCTACATTCTTTTGAAGTTAGGCACAATCTGAAAAAAAGCAAGGTTAGTTTGCATCTTAGGTTTCAAAGTACTTTTTTTTGATAGAGTGGCGATAATTCTACAACGCTCCCTATATATATATATATATATATATATATATATATATATATATATATATATATATATATATATATATATATATATATATATATATATATATAAGTTGCGCGGGAAGGACAAACAAGAAGATTTCAGACTTTCGGAACGTCAGCATAAGGATGCTGGAAAAGATAAGAAAGGCCTTACGTGTGGCAGCAAGACTGCGCCAAGCCAGGCCTGGGTCTGGCTTGGCGCAGTCTTGCTGGCAGGCCTGGCTGTCGGGCTATTTCTTCGAACAAACAGCACCTGTCATTTGGCATCCCAACTCGCCTGACTGCAGCTCCCTCTACTTTTTTGTGTGCAGAACGGTAGAACAAGAGACCAACAAATCCAACTGCAACATGAAGGACGAGCTGAGGGCCAGGATTACCAAGGCCTTCAAGCATTTTCCGTGATACGGCCTCGCCGCTATTGCGCTTTCAATTCGAGGGGAAACCTCTTCTCCCGACACTAAGAAAAGTCCGCACAAAAGGTTTCCATTGATATGACCCACCGCTCGAGTTCGCCACGTTATTACGAGCAGTGAGCGATTTTCATCCTGCCACCTGCAAAGTCGTCTTCTGGTTTTCTTTTGGTATTAATTAGCACAGTTTAGGATTTCTTTACTGCATCTCCTGTATTTTTTTTTCTAGTGCTGCATCTACCACTCGTATATGTCTTCCTATCCAAGTACCCCTTCTCTGGGGGGACGGGGGTAACAAGAATAATGCCGCTCCCAACTCCAGCGCTTCAAGAGAACTCGGTGCGCGCTTTTTTTTTTCTTTCTCTCTCTCTCTCTCTCTCTCTCTCTCTCTCTGACTTTCAGGTCGTTTTTTTCACTTTTTGTAATATCCCACTCTTTTTCATGCCTGATTAGACTCAAAAAAAGGTCAAAGATGGCGTTAAACTTAAAAAAATATCCAAGTATTTCTTTGAGGTATTTTATTTCCCAGTTTGATAAGTTAGGTTTCCTTTTCGACTCTTAGTAACGGCCGTATGCTAAAACAAATGTAAAATGCACATTTGCTAAAAAAAATCTTTTTTTTAATATATTTTACATTTTATCCTTTTTCATATAATAAATTTATAAATAATTGTGAAGCTACACTAAATCTCATAAAAGTGCAGTTCACATTTGTCTTAGCATACGGCCGTAGAAAGGTATGTGATGATTTTTTTTTTATCTTTGACAGCGGCAAATCTTATCGATTCTAGGGGAAAAAATATGATAAATGTCAGCATAGCGAATGTAACGTAAATAATTATGGTTAATTCTTGATTTCCTTTTGTTTTTACCTGTCGAAAGCTATGAAAATATTTCACTTCCTCCCATCTTTATTACTAAATGTAAATTTTCTCTTGCAAAGTCCCCTCGTTAATTTTAGTTTCTTAATTTTAACCAACTAATAGCAAAACTATTCAACCACTGCTGTATATAGTATGGTGGTGTTTATATACGTGTACAATGTGATTAATAATAGTAAGGTTGCACATACCTACATATTCGGGCAATATCAACTTTTGTAAGGGATAACTAAATAGACCGTAAGTAAATAAAATGTTTATTTCACACAGGACAGTCGTATCCTCTTCTTAGGCTGTGCGCGCTATCATTACCTGACGAACACATTTATTTCAAATTCAACTTTTCTTTATGTTTATATTTTCATTCCAAACTTTTTGTATTATCGTATTAATACGCGTTTTGGCAAAAGAAAGGAAAATCTTGAGAGAGAAATATGTTCAAACTTTTAGAATCTTAGTTTCTGATCAAATTCGGGGGTAGGCCAGGTTTGAAAAGACTTCAAGAAATGATGCCATGTTTACAGTTCACAAGTTTTGAATTCTGAAACCCCACGTAAAAATACATTATTTCACAAACAGTTCTTTATTTGCTTTTACGTTTGTACATTCAAGTCACTGTCTACTCAATTTATATACTTTTTACTACGGGTTTTTGAAATCCACCCTTATTTTTACCAATTTCGGAAAAATTTATTAAATTTGTGATTACAAAGTCCTAAAAGTTTTGGTTCAAAGAAAAAACATACTAATTTTGTCTATCAAGTGTATTTAAGTGTTTGTTATTAGAAATCTATAACACAATTTAATATAAGTAATTTATGTGATAGGCCCAAAATACGTATTCAAAGTTACATTGTGTTATGCTCATTACGGATTTTGAATTAGTAAAGTGCTTGCAGATATTACCAAGCTTTAAAACGTAATGACTGACAGTTAAATAGAGCAAAATGTATATATATATATTATATCAGATTCTGTCAATTGGAACGTCAAGAAAGCGAAAAAGAATTATGAACAAACCTTACACAAAGACCGGACCGAACACAAGCCAAAGCGTTTCATTATTCGCTAATAGTAGAAAAACCCTAAGAACAGGTATATGGCTGATTAGGAATAGAGCAGGATTTCTCATAGACAATTCTGAACTCATAGTAAGGATTTTAAACAGGTATTTCGTGTATTTACTCTCGATAAGATGTCATGGCTATCCACACTAAGAAATCGAGTTTGAAGACCCACCACTTTTCTCCGACGCTCCAGTAAACGATGGGAAATTAATTACATATATAAACAAGATGAAACGATCGACCCACTGGGTTAACGTCACGCCGACCCTAAAAAAGAATAAACGGCCACCGATACAAGTAATTATCGTCCTGGTACTTTAACTTCAATTATTGGTAATTTCCTAGAACTTATAACTAATGATATGGCAGTATGTCATCTTAAGCTAAATATAATTAAGATAAACATAAAGCAGTGTCATTTTTTTTACTTAGACTTTCAACCAGGTCAACAAACCTAAGTCTTGTGCTCTCAATTATTCTGACTTAGGACCATATGACCTTACGACCTTCAAAACTTTCAATAATTCCCAGGCTAACCTTGGAAGGACCTTATATCATTCGAAAGAGAATGTAAAACAACATAAGGGTTTCAAATTTCGTTAAAATCGGTTGAATAGTTACGATGCTATTACCATAAAAAAAAACTCATTGAGAAGTAAAACGGTTACCATCGGACGGACCGAAATAGTAAATTATTGAGTCGCATCCACGCAACTAAAAACTTTTGATACTGTTAGTACTGAAACTTGAAACGGAGGGAATAAGAGGGAAAATTCTTAAAGGATATAAAAAATTGATTCTCAAATCGTTCGCAGCGGGTCATAAACGGAGAAAATTAGAACTGGGCTTCAATTACGTGTGGTGTGCTTCAATGACCTGTCCATTGAATGCATACAATACCGTCCAAAAACTAGTTAACAAAATACCGAAACCTGAATTGAAAATACTCTAAATTCCATAAAAATTGCACATAATATTTTGTTTAATTTACCTCTGAAAGTGTTTAAGTTTCATTTGATAGTATCGGATTTAAAAAGTTATGAGGAAGCTAATGGGTATTTGAAGAAAAGATGTTAAAACTAGAGAACGATAACAACTTTCAGTTTGCACGTAAAATTCGTAACATATAAGTAGCAACACTGTTCTCCATGTATTGCAGACTGTTAATAATGATATTACACATTTATCGGGAGGACTAGACGAGCTCAGTGAGACAGTGAAAGGTGGAAGGTATGGCACTGTCTGACAGTTCGAGGCATTGCATTCGGTCAAAAAAAAGTGTGATTTCATGCCTAATAAAGCTCAATGAGGATACCGGCTCCTGCGAGAGGAAGATATAATTCTCGAAAAAAAACACCGACAGAATATCGCACGATGCCACGGATGTCGATGAAGTGTCGATTTGAGACAGCAGCCGGTATTTTAAGTCTGATTACCAAAAAACATAAACCTCAATTGGTCTCGTTAAACTATCTCACGTCATTTGAGAGAGGTGTGGCTCATATCACTCTACCATACTAAGAAACCACCCGCAAGTAAAAAGAATAAACCCACTAATTTAGCCTTCTTTATTGAGCATATCCTACGGAGTGCTGGAAAGTAGGGAAGTATGTTTAAGCCATAAAGTAAATTTAATTTTGATGGGATTGCAAGTAGCATGTAAGAGGTCGTACAGGATAATTATTGAATTTTACAAGTACGAATATGATGGTCAGTTTACGCGGCAAAGTAAACGTTGCAGTATACAAAAATATGCTTCAGGAACAGAGGATCCCCTCTCTTCGAATATCAGGAGCACGTGAGCCTGCTTTTATGGAAGATAATGCACCGTCGCATACAGCCACTAGAGTCAAGCAGTTATTGTAGTCTTAAAATACCGACTTGATGAACTGGGCTGCGTAAAGACCTAACATAACAACATAATTTCACGGATGACAAAAGCCTCAAGGGCCTATCAAAGGTCATCGGCATCTGTCAAAACCCACCCACAAAATGCATCCAGAGGATTGTGTCAGATCATGCATCTGCAATATACAATTAGAACCATCCACAGAAATGTGTCAAAAATAAAAAGCATCATCATCAAAGCTCATCTAAATCAAGCAGAATATACAATAATAAAAAACTGCATCCACAGGAATGAGTCCAGAATAACCCCACCTCCCCCCAAAATGTTAACCTTCCCTCACCATATAATGATCTGATCTGCGTTTGAAAACATTTAAGTTTGGACTGTCTACCGTCTTGGATGGCAAACTATTCCAGTAATCTACCACTCTATTAGTGAAAAAATATTTTCTAACATCCAACCTGCACCTCTATTTTTTAATTTTTAAGTGGTGACCCCTAGTCCTATTACTACCTTTCAACTCAAATATATATATATATATATATATATATATATATATATATATATATATATGAGTCTCAACTCTCCACCCCTTGGGCGGAGCTAAGCTGCCTGTACACCGTGTCTACATTTTGGATACAATGTTTATTCGTGCCATTTGATATTATTTGCGCTGCATTGCCTCGTACGGTCAGCAGCTGTATTTATTCAGTCTCCTAAGTAAACCTTCATGCCTGATAATTTTATATCGAGACACGACTTGGGCAATCTTATCAAACAGGTGTTCTGCTCCCTTTGAGTCTCACGGTATCATGCTTAAATACAAATATATATGTACATTTACAAACCAATACAATATTGAATCTTCACATTACATTTTAGTAAGGCATACTTGGGTAAAATAGGACCAATTCGCATCCACTTTGTAGAGGTGTTTTTCGTGCCTATTGAATCCAGCACAAAGCCTACTTATGGTGTAGTTCGACCACTACACTAGTTCGGAAACAAACGAATATTGAAGATCTCTGGCAAAGATTGGACGAATGAAATCAAATTACGCCCGAACAACTTCACAAATTGGTGAAATCTTGAGGCCGAAGATGTTCTTAAGCCATTCAGAACTCAGGACTGCCCACTTCGTAAGGATATTTTGTTCAATTGTGTGTGTGTTGGTATGGGGGTATTCGTGCATATTTACTTATCTTTTTCCACTTTTGGGAAGCGTCCTTAACTTCAAATATACATTACTTTCGTCATAGCTTTTTAAATAAGCTGTTCTGTATAATGAAACTTAGACCTATTCAGAGGCAAATGTAAAGGAATATTCTGTGCAATTTGTATATAAATTAAACGAGAATTTCCAAGAAAATCTAGATTTGAGTATTATGGTGTCTGGTGTTAGACGGTTCTGTGCATACACTGATGAACCTACAGCGCTTTATAATCGGAACGAGTTCACGATGGCAACGAGAAAGAAACGCTCATACTTTAAAACCTTCCTCCAGTGGGGCTTTACCAGTATATTTGATAAATCATGCAGGTGAGAAGCCCCAGTGAATATTATGCTTGGAGGTTTTGACGGCAGAAAGTATAAAGCCAAGTAAACTAAAGTTCCACTTCGAACGATGTCATGATGAAATAAAAGAGAAGGATATGGCCTATCTTGAAAGAAATGAGCGTAGCTTAAAATCGACGAGAATTGATTATCGTGGTCAATATGCACAGTATAATGAAGCTGCTCTTGGAGCTTCATTTTTAATTTCTCTGCACGTTGCCATAATATTAAAAAACACACTATTGGTGAAGGCCTCATTAAGCCATGCTTGATGGAAGCCAGAAGGATTGTACCTGGCGAGAAAGAAACAAACAAAAAAGATTAATCAGATTCCACTCTCTAATGACACACTGAAAAGGCGCATCGCTAAAATGAGTAGTTACATTTTTGAGCAGGTAACAACAGAACTTAAGAACAGCCCTTCCTTTGTTATTCAACTCGACGAATCTACTGATGTGTCTTCATGTTCACAACTGATTGTATGTGCACGCTACATTAAGGAGCATTCAGTTAAAGAGGAATACTTGTTCTCGGAATCTCTTTCTAATATTGATTATACAAAACTAAGTGCTGTGAAATAAAATTAATATTCCAAACTTTATGTTAAGAGATGAGAGCAAGCCAATGTGTTTGTATTTCACACTGAAGTTAGATGGTTTATGGGAGGGGGGGGCTCTTTCTTATAACTTTATTTATTTATCAATATCATTCATCTTGTTGATTTTCTGTATTCGTATCTATGTATTATTTCTAGACTGAAGTTGCCCCCTCAAACATTGACTCTATTTATCTGACTTAATATTCTTGTAGGCTGAGATTCTTTCTTCTTTAAGTTGGTTGGGTTAATTCTTGATCTTCTTTTTTTCTTGATGTATCTTCCTTTTTAACGACGATGTGATGATTCCTTCTAATTCTGATGATGTGATGATTTATTGATGCTTCTTGACGATTTTGATGAGATGAGTTGAGACGAGTTAGCCCTTGAAGTCGTTTTCTTTCCGTTTTCCTTGACAGTGGTTTTCTCTTGAGTTGATTTCTTGAGTTGCCCATAAAGCGTTTTCCGTTTTCTTCTGGGATTTTCTCCGTAAAAAATTGTGGACTTTGCGGATCGATCTTGGGTCTTTTGAATCCAATGTCTAGCACTCTACCATTACGCTACGGCGAAGTCCGTTTTGACTTGGTAATTTAATGGGCTATTTAAATTCTCGCTTTGGAAGGAAGTTTTTCTCTTATACATCTTCGCACCCCTACAGGTTATCTCGGGGTAAGGTTTTGCATCGCTTTCTTGATTAAAACAATCAACAGTCAATTTCCTGAATTTGATTGGTGAGGCAAGAAAGTAGGGGGGGGGGGGGCTCTCGAAGGTCTTCACTAATTATGAGGGAACCTTGAAGGTAATAGTGAGGACAACCCAAGAGCCTTAGAGAGGGGACGCTGGTTGACAGTAATGGGGATAGATTACCGAGTTATCCTGTAATATTTTGGTACGAAGTCCGGTTGATATATATGCACTGGTTGGTTTCCGTTGCCCTTCCTGATTTTGCACAAAATGATTTGTTGATTACTATGGGGTGCCCTAAGCCGAGGAGCGGTCCTATTCTAGCGACGAGGTCAAATTTCCCGGAGGATTGGGTGTAGGGTTCTCCACCCCTACAAGTTTATAAAAATTCCCCCCAAAAAACAATATATGTATATATATAGGGTATTCACCGCTAAAATTCAGGTGGCAACATTTTCATTTTTCCCAAGCGCGCTTACACCCATGTTTCTTTTTCATTTGATTCCTGTGCTCGTCGAGAAAGGTCAGTTTAAAAATTTAAGTCCGTTTTCTTAGCTTGCTGCCCCCCTTTGTATCAAACTGAAATTAATTATGGCGTCTTTCATTTCCAGACACATTAATCACGCTAACCATCAGTTCCAATTAATAACGATCGTTATTAACCATCAATTCCCAATAATTTCAAATATATTTACTCCTAAATAATTATTTATCAATCGACAAAATTTCTAATTATTGTAATAAGAAACAGTCACAATCGAATGTAATATTTCTTTATTTTACTTTGCTGCCATTTTCTAAATTCTAGTTGTCGTATATTCAGTAATTCATGGTTTCGTCAAAAACTGCAAATCGTCGTACAAAGACTCCTTAATTTTGTAAATTAACGCCATTCGAACCTAAAATCTACCATTTATTAATTCAATCAATTAAGTTCTCACCAAGTACTATATTCCTATTAAAATATCTCATTTAGATTTGTAAATAAACTTATTTTTGTAACCTTGAATTTATATTCTATTTTTCATTAAAGCATCCTTCTTCAAATTCTTTCATTGCTAAGATATTTAGGATCTTAGCTGGTGCCCTTAGTTATCTAGGCTCAATATAATTCAACTTAGCATTCAATAAATTCTCACAAACCATCCCGCTAAAGGGAAAAGACCACACCAGGGTAGAACACAGGTATTTCGGGAGTTATGTAATCGCGAAGAATTGCGATTAACGAAGAGAATGCGCAACGGCTGTTTCCCGATTAATAAGGCCTTGAAGCAGGAAGATTGAGGAACGTCAGGATATTGAAGCCACTAAAGCAAAAATAGAATTATTATTGAACTAGATATTATTGCGCTTTACAAAAGTTCTTTAATTAAGTTCTAAGTTATGACATTAATTAAGTTCGAGGTCAAGTGCGAGCAAGGTCTAAAGGAGGGCTGGACGAATGCAGCCTTTAAGAGTTACACCTTAAAGTCGGTGTTATGTACACGACTATATACAAAGATGAATTACGCGAATCCGAGAGATCGGACTGAACGATATATTGCTATATAAAACAGTAATCTAATTCTCCTCTTTTCTGGCTTCACACAGTTATATAATCAATTTAAGCCACGCCCTACAATTTCCTCGTCCAACTATGCCACACCACTCTCTTATGTACCGGCTTGTTGATTTGTCGGTATTAACATAACTCGACTTTTGATTGGCTACTGCCGAACATATTAATAAGAAAGGCACTCCGACTATTAGGTAAAATTCTCTGTGGGCGGTGGCATGTTGCCATGGAGACAGCTTCCTAATCTGTTTTCTATTTGTTTAATAGTGATAGCTATCCGGTTTATTCTGGATTCTGCCTTGATTATAATGTTTGCCCAAGATTGCCTCGACCAACTCTAACAGAGATAACTGTGCCCTGTTTACTACCGTGTGACATTCTTGTAAACGGCACTAACTTTCCTTTTCTCTCTCTCTCTCTGTACTTTATGTGTGTAGCGAATCTCGCATGTGTCCTATTTTGGACGTACACGCCGGTCGCTACAAAAGCTTGGATAACAATCATTTGCTGTTGATGAATAAGTGATCGAGGACAGTGACACAGCAGGAAAGCTCGAATTTCTTTCATTAAGAGAGGATGCAACTCTGGAAGTGAATGATCAGAATGAAGAGTCGACTACTTTGGGGGGAAACCTGGAGAATGAATATCCCACGTCTCACAAAGAGGTCTTAAATATGTTCATCCCTTTGTCACAACTTACCGTCGTTGTATTATAACCAATGCCAGGAACCAAATGAAAGATGCATATGCTGATATGCGATGAGCTTCCTCTACACACCCTCGCATTGCTATTTTAGTAGACGACAATCAATATTATGTTCGTATTAATAATGCAGAATAATGTCTTTGTCTACTAATTACCAAAGAAATAATGCTTAAATTCCATATTGTATTAAAAGGAACGTTTTCATTTCATTTAGCGACTCACAAAGCCCCCTGATGGATCTCAGGGCATTGGAATCTTCGCAACCCCTGGTTCGTGGTATCAGTGACGTCTCGGTTACCATAAGCCGAGCGGATGAGAAGATTATCTTTCTGCTGGGTTCATGGACATGTGGGGATTGCGGGGAATGAGGATACCAAAGAGTCCACGAAGACTGTAGGACCAGAGCAACGTTTCGTTCTTCTTCATACTGATTACATGGCAGGAATCAAGGCAGTCCTACTAGCAAAGAAGATGGGAGACGGCCTATGCAAATTTAAAGTTGCATGCCATCGCGCCTGACTGTTCCCGTTGATCTGACCCCAATGTCGCTTTCTGCTGTCTTCGAATTGGGCACTCTCGCGGAACGCACCACTATTTGATAGAGAGACCCTCAGCACCTTACTGTGACGACTGCGCTGTCCTCGAGACTGATCGTCACATTCTTGTTCAATGTCTCACATTACCTATCTCAGTACCGGGACGAGCGAGGTCGCTACAGCTTGTTCCTGATACTCGGGACGAACTCGTTCACACACACTTTTTGACTCTGAGGAGGCTGTCCTCATCAATTTTATTCGACTCTCTTTGGTTGTTGTTCACATGCTCCGGCACCGAGCATCCCCTACCCCCCGAAGCCTGAGTAAACTTCCCTCTTGCTTTTGTTTTGTTTCTTATTATTTTGGCTTTACTTTTGTTTGTTTGGGTTTGTTTTTTTGGCTTCACAGTTTTTATTGATTTGTTGTGGGGCGGGGGGGGGGGGGTAAAATGTGGATTAGTATTAGGGCAGAAAAGTAATTGTAGTAACTTGTTCTCTTATGAAAGTCGCCAGATGGGCGCGCTAAACATTTTTATTTTGTCAGAGAAGACATTACCGATGCGCACATTAAAATTAAGAGATGATAAAAAGCTACGGCTAAAATTTGGTAAAAGGCCCCTCATACATCAACCGTACAGCTGTTGTAAGATAACATGCCACCAGGGGGTATCATAAGCCTTTTCTATGTCAAATACCGCCAGGACATGTCTTTTGACAAAGGCCTCTACTATAAAGTTCTCTAGGTGGAGGAGCAGGTGCACAGTGCTATGGTGTTTGCGGAACCCACATTGAAAAGGTGAGTCTACCATTTTCTCCATCAACTTACTAAGACAGCTAGTTAATGCGTTTGGACGGTAATTATTAGGACCCAGAGAATACTTACCTGGTTTTGGAAATGGCAACGCCACCGCAACTCGACAGGTGGAGGAGTATGAGCCTGTTATCGATTTAATTAAAAACATCTAATAAAAATATTTCATTATGGGGATGGAAGTGGCGGATAAAATCATGTTGAACCTCGTTAGTCAGGAAACCTTAATGCGCACTGTGAGAGCAGCGCGCAATTCAACAAGTGTAAATAATTTATTGTAAAGGAGACTAGAAGTTGTGGAAAACCCAAGAGGGCGGGATTCCCTGCAAGCCTTACAGGTTAAAAATTCTTCTGGATAGCAAGCAACAGTGTTATCTTCATAAAAACGATTAACCACGGCATTAGCTACCAACAAATGATCGGATACTGGATACCCCTGCATAATTAACACCGGAGCAATATGACCTGCATAACGGCCCCGAATCTTATTCACCCCTTTTCAGACCTTAGAGGGAGGGGTCGAAGAGGAGATGGACGAGACATAAGTTCGCCAGGAAGTTTGACGGGCGTGGCGTAGAGACCTCTGGCGAATAACTCTAGTTCTATACCTTTTCAATCCGTTACATGGCGTTTCCACGGTACCCGGAGTGGGCAGATTTGTAGGCTTGAACCGCGGCTGAAAAATTGTAGTTGCACCATGGCACAGATGATCTCTGGATTCTCAGAGACAGTCTTGGACTGGTACGCTCAGTAAAATCACAGAAAAGGGACGTTAAGTAGTCCACCGCTGAGTCATTCGTTAAAACCTTCCAACGAGGCGTCAGTGTACGATACTTCTCGAAAACCATCCCAATCAGCCTTCCGTACATCCCATTGTGGGGGACGAGAGCGCTGAGAGCCAGAATAGGTGCTAGAACAATGGGAAAATGATCATTCCCATGTAAGGCGCCCTGGACAGATCACTGGAAGTGAAACAGTTTGAGAAACACAAGGACAAATCGACACAACTAAAGGTATCCGATTGTAGATAAGTAAAATCGCCGGGGTTAAGAATACAGGGTGATGACCCCAAAACGGGCCTCCACACACTTTTTGTGCTATATCCTTCATTCATTCACTAATCATCCTTAATTTGTAGGACATCACAGAAGCCACGCCTGTGAACACAACTAGATCTCAATGGGAGCTCCAGCAAAGAATATACTGCGTCAAACATTACTACAAGACAGGTTCGTCCAAGAAAGTGCAGGACACTTTCGTGCATCAGTTCAAATGTGAAAAAGCCCCCACTAAGAGCAGAATTCAGGACTGGGTGGACCACTTTAAAAACTATGGGACAGTGGAGAACCTCAATGCAGCCAGTGACAACCGTCCAAGCCATTCAGGACGCCCCAGGAAGCGTACAGCTGAGCTGGTCGAGAGCGTGAGAGAGTCAGTTCAGTAGAGTCCAAAACGCTCTGTGCGCAAGCGAAGTCAGTCCCTCGGTATATCCCAGCGACTTGCAGGAAAGTGCTATTAATGGATGTAAAGGCCTACGCATACAGAATACAGACGAAGCACACCCTTACAGCCTACTTTGGGCCTCAGATGAAGCTCACTTCCATCTTGAAGGAAAGGTAAACTCGAAGACAAATGTCTTCTGGGGGACCTCCAGACCAAATGAGGTAGCCACCAAACCACTACACTTCCTTAAGTGCACCGTATGGGCTGCAATCGCAGCCAGAGGCATCATCGGACCAGTCTTCTTCGAGGAATCTGGCGCTACAGTGACAGTCACTAAGGAGCGGTATGTGGAAGGCCTCAAAACCCTGTTTCCGTCGCTTATGGGGGAAGTTCTGGTTCCAGCAAGATGGAGCCAAGCTCTCACACCTCAAACCTGTCCCCAGATTGGCTGAAAGAGAACTTTGGTGGCCGTATGATCAGTCTCAAGACTGATTTCGAGTGGGCGCCTTAGCCCCCAAAATTTATTTCTCTGGGGCTACCTTAAAGACAGAGTGTACGCAGGGAGACCCAGGACCACCACGGAACTCAAGAAGCCATCAGGGAGGAGATCAGAGCCATTAGTTCGTCGGTCTGTAAGGACGTCATGGACAACTTTGTGCTGCGCCTCAAGAAATGCACAGAGCTAAATGGAGGTCATCTCGAACACGTGCTCTAGAATAAAGAAGAAAAGTCCAAAGACTCATGTTTTGATATGATGCTTTTAAACACAAACTAGTTATCACCAAAGTTTCATTCAATCCTAGCAGAACATTAAGAAATGAGGCCTATCGAAAGTTGGGGTCCGTCTTTTGTGGGTCACCTTGTCTATAAGGGATTCAACATTGAGATTTATCAGTAAGACTTTTAACATTAAAAACGTCACCCCAAAGTCACTTAACAATAAAAATGGAGAGGAAAACTGGTCCAAAATACCCAGAAGGTCTGATCTGGTGGGAAGTACACCCCTACCGTGTGTGGTACCCCCAACAGGGGTGGGAGAATTAAAAACACGAAAATCAGGAAAAAGTGGAAGAACACCCTGAAGATTCCATGGTAAGAGAGAATCTTAAGAGTTAATTTGCTGAGTCTGGTGGAAGAAGCTGGGATAGCTGTTTTAGACCGCTCAATAGAGCCAGGTGGTTGCAAAAATGACCGTCAACCGCGCGAAGAACTGGCAAGAGTTAAAGTACCAGCAGATGAGACAGGAGAAAAGGAATTTGAATGGCCATTCGCGTAACTAAAGGGAACTCAAAACCGGGCAGAAATGGTAAATCCACTATCGCCTTTGCAGCACTGCTGCAAAGGAACGTCAGTGATATTCTTTTTATGAGACGAGACAAAGCGGTCGAGCTCAGCAGTCGAATCAGACATGGACTCAAGGGCTAAGGCACTACCATCATCTAAGTTTTCAGGAGCTGGGTCGTCTGGTTCCGAAGTGGGTATCGGGTTCGGAGGCAGATCATCAGGCACATGTACTTCCGTTAGTGGGATGAACGGTAGGGCCCTCATCCTGGGAGGGGCGGATATCCACAACAGAGTTTATATCGGATACAGAATCATTTGAGTTATTTACCACAAACACCGCGAGTCATCGTCCATATGTTCGTTATCATGCGCCGCACGCTTTCTCGACATCAAGGACGCTTCGGTAGACGAATCCTTCCTCTTGCGCTGGGGCTTACTTAGGTGGTTTGTTACTCATCGCAGGTGCACCCGAGTGAGTGGTTCTCTAGTAAATAATTATGTCTGTCCGCTAATGTCTCACCCCGATCACTATCACGAGACTATTGGGGCAGAGAGGCTCGGGAGGCAAAATAATGAAGATACTGAGGAGGGCGACGGGTATTGTTATGAGAGTAAGAATCTTTAGGGGCGAGCAAGTGCAGGATTTTGAAGCTGGTTCCTGCCGGGGTCACGAAGAACATCGGAGTCGAGCCGCCCCTACAGAGTTGTTTCCGAACTCGACCTCGCGCATTGAAAGGACTTCCGTCTCGAATATGAAACAGGACCATGTTTTGGTTGCGGCACTCTGGTTGTCACCACAATTGGCACAGAACGGAGATCTGCTGCATTCAGGGCCATGGTAATCAAAGGCACACTTGATACGTACCAGCATGCTGACACCGCCCGCATACCCTAACTACTGGCAGTTGAAACAGCGTCTCGGCAATTCAAAATAAAGGCTTACTGTGATTCGGAGGTACCCAGCCCTGACAAATTGAGGCCCGAAAACCCTTCCTAGGAGGGGGGATTGGGTAAAAGAAGATTTAGCAATATCACATAGATTCCGTTCATATTCTCTCTCGTGACCTCCCGCCACGGAAACCTACAAGGGCCCGGTACTACTGCTACTGCCGAGTCAGTTGCGACCGGTATGTCATCTCCGAGAGCAGATATGATTCCCAGACGACTCCTTCTTAACCCGAACAGGACGGGTTTTCTAAGTTTACCAACGTGTGGTAGTATTAGTAGTGGTGGTTCGCAAACCTACCTTTATCCAGGCGGATCCCGACAGGATAATGAAATACATAAAGGTCAGTATGACAATCGCTGGTGAGCCCAAGAGCACCAGGGGCCGATCCTCTTTGTGAGGAGAGGTGCCAGGAAGTGTTTTGACACCAAACAGCGTTCAGGTAGAACTTTCGTCGCCTCGGGGCAGGGGGACCTGTTCCGCGTCAGAGATATATGGATATAGATACCCGGCAAGATTCTTTGGAACAGAGAGAGTGTGTGTGTTGTGCTGCGAAGATGGGAGAGGAAAGAAAGCAGTGGTTTAATTGGCTGTGTGTGATGAGAAGTGCAAGATCTACCCACCCGAATACAGGGGTGAGCACAGAGCGTTCACCACTTGGTAAACTAGACCAGTGGGGGTTTTCCCCTTAGGAATGGTAAACATGGTCATGAAGTTGCCCACAATCTACCTATGCCAAAGAATAAGATCAGTAGAATAAAACCCGCCATAAGCTGGTGACTCTATTAACACCTCGAGGCCACTATAAGTTCTTGCTCTTTTATGAGATGCTGTTTATTATTATCAATGCTGTGTAAGATAACCATTATTAATCATCAAGACCCTTTTCTCAGACTACTCAGACGAAGGAATTCTGGTTAGCTTCCCCCTAATTTTTATCCTGGATCCGGCACTGGTTAGACAATAGCCCAATATAATAATAAAATGCATGGTTAGACAGCAGCCCAATATAATAAAATGAATGGTTTGATAATATACCCAAATAAAATGAATTATAAAAAAAAGGTTAAGAAGTAGCAAACATTTCAAAAGAAGGACCGAGAACATTTTGGAGGTAGTCCGATGTGGTAGTCCTGACCTAGACAGGCAAATGTGTACCAAAATGATGATGATTGTGATCAATTTTATTAACAATCCTGAAGGATAAGAAAATTAAAAAAATATATCAAAATTATATATTTGAGTATTAAATATACAAATATAACTAAACAAGGAAAAAGTCCTAAAAATAAATAATAAAAAGCAAAAAAAAAATCTAACCTATTTAAAAGTTTTTAGTTCCTTGTAAAACGAACCTAAAACTGAAGCCTTAAAATAAATAAAAATAATAAAATAAAATAAATAATTAAAAAATAAATAGATAAAAAATACTTTAATCCAACTCTTCATAATTCGTATATGGTTCATTGGATTTATCCTCCCTTAACCCAGTTTCGGCAATTACTCCCCCAGGATTCGAGCCCTTGGATATGCAACCAGGGTCCACCCGGATTCCTCCATGACCTGAAACACTAGTGGAACTAGCAGGAACGGAGTGCGGCTGGTTCAAAGTCTCACTGCTACCACTAGGAACGCCGTGGTATTTGGTCAAGATGTAAGAGATTTCGGTCAAGTAGGAGAGCAAGCGGTTGAGGTAGTCGGAATCGAGGCTAGTATCTCGCAAGATGGCGGTGATGTGCTCCAACCCCGGGGAGCCTGGGAGGATTGCTTCTTCAATGGCGGGGTAGCGCACGGACAGCCTGAAAGATTCAAGGGTCCTCGTTAGGTTGAAAAAGGTGCCCCTCCCCCTCTATAAACCACTTTCCGGGAGTGTGATCGGCGTACATCATTGCCATTAGCCCCCAAAATTGAAACATATTTTTTGCAATGCCAAAACTACCTTCCGACAATGTGATCGGCGCACATCAATGCCATTAGCCTATAAGATGAAACATGTATTTTCCGCCACCACAAACCACTTTCTCACAGTGTGATTGGCGCACATCAATCTTATTAGCCTGAAATATTGAAAAATGAATTTACCCCTCCATAAACCACTTCCCGGTGTGATCGGTGTGCATCAATGCCATTAAAAACTACTCTCCCCTTTTCAAATTTAAGAAAGTGTGTAATCCAATGGAGCGATTTTAAGTCATCAGAGAAAGATGAAGGGAAGGGAAGGAAAGGACGACGAGAAGAAAACAAGGATAAATAAAAGGAACATAATAAAAACAAAGAATGACCAGACTCCATCAAACCTGGGGACAGGAGGGCACAAAACCTCCAAGAACAAGTTTGTACACAAAACCAAACCCCTGAAAGTACGAACAGGATAAGGGTGTGAAGCACCTCGCCTCCTTTCAATTTAGAGCAAAAACTAACGAGGGCATTTCGGCCAAAATGTCTGTAAATTGGTGAATGGTGAAGATAGGGGGGGGGGGGGGGGAATGTGTGGAAAGTTAGCCACAGACCCTTCTTCAGGTGTTAGGGCTGGAAGGGCACGCAATTTTCCAGATGTCAGCAGCAGCATGATAGATCGCGTTAAACCTGACATAATGCGATCGGTACCATTTAACTGGAGGAGGCCAAGTACTTTGAAGGACACGGACGGGTTGTCGAGGGTAACATGGGCCAGCATGCTGCAGCTGACATCTGTGGGGTTGCATGGCCTGACGGCCACAACGTACACAAAACGCGTGCCCTCTAAACCCCAATATATGCAGAGGATCTGGGGTTATATATATACTTGTATATATATATATATATATATATATATATATATATATATATATATATATATCCCTCATTTTTAGTTCGTCTACCTTCATCACTTTATAGATCTCCCATTACAAATCTTCCGCAGATGTCCTCGTTGCTATTGCGCTTTAAATTCGAGACATAAAAAAAAACCACCAAAAAAGGCGACCTAAATGGGAAATCCCATCCGGTAACTAACTATAGCCAATGTTGCTTAACTGCACTACTTTGTGAGGGGCATTTCCCCACTTGACGAGGCCGTAGACCAGGATAAATATCCATTCAAACACTACTGCAGGTACGAACTCAAAGGGTGGGGCAGGGGCAATATCACAACCGAGATAACCACAGACGTGACGGAGACGCGTTCGCATGTCTGAACTACCCGATACCTGGGAGCTACGAATTTAAGGCAAACCATCGCAACCGCCGGAGTAACAGAGCCCCGTACGCATCCCCCCCCCGCCTCCGAGGTACGAACTCGCGGAGATAAACACTTACATCTTCACGAGGACGAGGGCGACAATCTTCCACTGCTTCACCAGGAGCGAGATGTTGCGGGCGGAGAGGTCGAAGGAGGTCACGAGGGAGTTCACGAGGCGGAGCACCTCCTTCTGGTCCAGCCCCAAATCGAAGCATAGCTGAGACACCCTGCGGATATTTCGAGCTTATCTCAGCCTCACTAACAGTGCACCCCCCCCCCTATAATACCGAGGTTGGTGCGCATCAATGTGCACTACTAGCATGAGAGGACCGGGTCACGACGTTCACATCGTGAGGTTGACGCAGCATCAACGCGCACTACTAGAATGATAGGACGGGATCTGCGGACACCAATACGCATCAACCAACGGAGGAATGTTTAGAAAGCTTTTGAAAATGCGTTCCGGGGACGGCCTAACCTAATTTGTCCACTAGTATCTGTGTTGAAAAGCCAACACTACCACCAGTGTTGTGTCAGCAACACGTCGTAAAAAGGGCCCAAAATGAGACTAGGCGCATGAGTGAAATGGCTGAACATCCGCTCCCTTTATAAAATAATCCCATGAATACAATATAAAAAAAAAAACGGGCAAACCCACGGTTTAGTCAGCTTCTCAAGGACGATCTGTCGGCGCCACGCTTTCTGTGCACAGGCGTCCACCAAGGGAAGAGTAATGTTCTCGGCATCCTCCCCCTCCTGGCGCTTATCCCCCTTAAGATGGGCGCCGCCCTCTTCGAAAATGGTTTCCAAGGCGACCTCACCGCTCTCCATGTCCTCACGACCTTCGTAGAAAGCTTTGACCTCCGAGAAGAAAATACGCGGGTAATCCAAAGAGGGAAATTCACTCAGTGGGAGAGGAATGAATGGTAGAGGTGAGGGCGAGAGAAAGAGGCCTTTTTTTTTCTTTACTGATTAACGAGTGCTCAGAACCACGGGTATCGGCGGGGTATTGCAGCCATCGTCAAGACGATCCGAATCGGGAGTCTATGCTGATGTGGCTTAACTTTGATGTAATCGGAAGCGGGATTTTTACTCGGTTAAGTAATCGATGAAAAAATTAAAAGTGCCTTTAAAAAATTGATTTCCAATTTAAGTTCTTGTAAATTTTTGAGACTGACGCCCTTGTACTTTTTGGAGTAGGGGGGGAGGTGGGAATACTTTTCACGATCAAAATGAACGCATTTAGTTGCCCCCCCCCCCCCCAATTCCTCCTGTTTAATTTAAGCAAGTCTTTTGACTTCCTTAGTGTTTGATATGGAATTTAGTCGTTTATTTAAGAGATTAAGAAAAGTCCCTCCCCTCATCCAGATTAGGCCTCGTCTCCTAGTCATCGAAGTTAAACCTCGCCTCCTAGTCATTCATGTTAAACATATTCTTCTAGTCATCCAGGTTAAACATATTCTCCTAGTCATCCAAGTTAAACCTCGCCTCCTAGTCATTCAGGTTAAACATATTCTTTTAGTCATCCAGGTTAAACATATTCTCCTAGTCATCCAAGTTAAACCTCGCCTCCTAGTCATCCAAGTTAAACCTCGCATCCTAGTCATCCAAGTTAAACCTCGCATCCTAATCATCCAAGTTAAACCTTGCCTCATAGTCATCCAAGTTACGCCTCGTCTCCTAGTCACCCAGGTTCAAAACTAGTCTCCTTATCATCCTGGATAAACTCGTCCCATTGTCATGCAGGTGTTCCTCGTCATCCAGCTCCTTGAGACCTTGACGTCACTTCCCCAAGGATCCATCTCACGAGCCCTTAAAGGGCTCAGAAGAGCCCCCTGTATACATTCGACCCTCCCTTCCCCCGAGAACCTGAAACCGAAAACGTGTCCTCACCTTACGGGCGTTCTCATCGACCTCCTTCTTCAGCCGTTCGAAGTCAGGAGAGGGCGAGTCGGGGTCGTCCTCTGCGTCGGCCTCCGTCAAATGGGCCTCAGCCAAGGCCTCCTCCCGTCTCTCTTCCTCCTCCAAGCGACGACACAGGTCGGCGTACCTCATTTTCGCCTCTATACCCAGACGTAGGCCTGCAAGGGGGCATAACGATTTAACATCACTTGTGAACACTTGCCCACACAAGTAGGATCGGCGCTCATCAATACCACTAAATGACCCCATCACAGACCCCTTACTTGACCACAAAGTTGCCCAATCTCCTCTTTTTTCCCCGATAACACGCCGTTAATAGCGATGAGGCACTGTCCTATAGCGCCCGTTCATTTTGGGCCCAGTCGCGGGAGATAAGGGGCTAAGAGGGGCCCCTCAAAAACCATTTCATCATAGTTTTCGCACAAGGTGTTGGCACAACTCAACATTCCTAGGGGCATGACTGGGCAGCATACATCGACAGGCCGGTACATTACGGCCATTGCAATATTTCGCTCGGGCAAATTGTTCATTCGCTAGGCCCTAAACCAAAGACCAAATGCTTTAGTGGGGGGGGGGGGGGGGGAAGGCAGGTATTGGGCAAAAACCCTCACAGAGAAAACGCCGCGATTCTCCAAGGTAAAAAACAAACAAACAAACAGTTTGATCAAACTACACTACATTAGATATCAACGGAGCACTACGTAACTCTACTTTCATCTCTACTCACCTCACGCAAACGACCAGGTCGCATTCACGTAGAGTACATGCAAGCTCTCAAACCCGTATTTGTTGTTGTTGTTTTTTATTTAAAGGAGGCCACCTGGTGACTGACACCAAGGACATGGCAAAAATTACGTTAAGCCTAGTAGGGAACCCCCGCAAGTAGAGAGTCGCCTGGAGGAAATTCGACAAAAGGGGAAAGCTTCGAACCCTTGAAAAATGGAAGGAAAAGCGCCCTCTCCGCTAGAAGTGGGCGGCTCCGGAAATGGCGAAGGGGAAGCCCCTTTGCCGCATTCACAAAGAGGGAAGCCCCTCAACCTGTCAGAGTGGTGTCATCTCTTAAATCTTCGTTGTTGTTTTTTTTGCATTTGTTTTTTTCCTTTAGGTTGCACGCTCCTGCGCCGGGGGGACCTCTCCCCGACGCACCAGCTTGCTTCCTTTTCCCCTTTTGGGGTGTTTTTTTTTTTTCTCTCTCTCTAATTTTATTTTAAAGGAGCCTAGAACTAGGCCAGTTTTAATACGGCGACTAATGCCCAAGTAGGCAGTCGCCAGATGAGCTCTTAAAAAAAAAAAAAATCTTAAATCTTCGTCCACCCCAACACCAAGATCGGGCGAGGATTGAGAGAGGGGGACGTAGGCCGAAATGCTGAGAACTGTTGAAGACACGGTAATTTTCTAAGCTTGTGGCGGGCTATATCCCGCCTCCAGCCGCTCCTGCTTATCCAGTCTCGGCTTTTCAGGGGTCCACCCTGGTTGCATTAATGAATGGCGTTCTCAACTTAAAGCAGCGACCAGAAGTTCCCCAGTGGCCTGTCCTTCCTCAAAGGTCGACAGGGCGGATATCCTGAGTAGGACGTAATAATCCTGGACAGAATGGCCAGGATCTGAAGATCTGTTGGGGCAGTCCCAGAGACTTTTAGTTGGTCTGGCAGCCACCGAGGCAGCAAAGCCCGCCCGCCACAACCAATAAAGCCTTATGCTCCCGAGAACGGGCAGAGGGAGGTGGTCAGACCATTACAAGCAAGGAAGGGGTTCTTTAAGGCGAAAACCGACCGATCTTACTATTAGTCGCTCTCCAACGCCTAGGTCCCTTCCAAGCCTCGTCTCTTGTAACTTGCAAGCGTTTATGGGCATTCTTGATAGAGATCCTAAAGTCTCTCTTTTTAAACCTAAGCAGAGGGCCAAGGGGAGAGTCGTAGAAAAAAAAGAACGCCGACAGGGAGAATTCAATTCAACCCAATGACAGGGTGTCGCTAATTTTCACTCGGTCCAGGTGAGGACAGTTCCTCCTGTTACCAAGTGCAGATAGACTAAAGGTGAGGGGAGAGTCGAAGAGAAAAGGGAATGGTGAGAGGGAGCGAGGGGGAAGCGCACCAACAACTTTCCCCGCTCCCCCATCAGAGAGTTCCAAGTCAACCCAGTGACGGAGCTTCCCTAATTTGCACTCAGGCCGGGAGGAGTTGCAACTCCTCCAGGTACAGGGTGTAACACGCTAAACAGGGTACCCCCCTTGGGGCTCACTACAAAATGAAGAAAAATATATAATCCAATGACCTGCAGTCGTGTCGTAATCCTCCCAGCTCTGCCCCAACTCCTCCAGCATCCCTCTTACATAGGTGTCGCCTAGGATGAGACGCAAGGAATCGAAGGTCATCCACTGCCGCAAGACGTCCTCTAACTAAAAGAGAAACCAAAATCAGGAGGGTTTTTTTTCTATTTAAAGTTAAAACCAACGAGGGCAATCTTTGATAAAAAGTACAAGAAAAATATAAACAAATTGGCCAAGTTAAAAGAAGCGACCTGTGCAAGGTACATGGCAGGTGTGACGATGTGTGAAAGGTCCATATAAAAGGTGATATGAGCTGGGAAAATGCACAAATCCATAGAACCTGCCTTCACATCATTTCGCAAGGGAAGGGAGGGGGGGCTATGGGCCAGGGTGTGTCTGATAACACAAAGGAGCCCGTTTTTCTACTTGATGGGATCGAGGCAAATCGATACGATAAAAGTATGCGCCCCCCTCCCCTTTACGCCCAACTAGGGAGAAAGGGGTTCCCATCTTTTCCCTCACGCTATCGACATTTCATAGTGATAGGATGCTGCATAACCTGGCCCACATAAGGTTCATCCCGTGGCAGATGGGGCGCCAAGGGCGTACCCTTTCAAACCGCTTACCATGTACAAATAAAACAACAACAACTAAGTCCCTCAATATCCATCATTCACCTGTGCCTATGAACGCTCATCATCCACCTGTCCCTCCGAACATCCACCATCCACCGATGCCTCTAACTGTCTAAAAACTACCTATTTCTCTGAATGTCCACGACCAACCTGTCCGTCTAAACATCCACTACCCACCTGGCCGTCTTAACATCCACCTCTCCTGAATGTCCACATCAACCTATATTTCTAAATGTCCATAATCAACCTATCCCTCTGAATGTCCACCATCCACCTATCCCTCTGAATGTCCACCACCCACCTGTCCGTCTAAATGTCTACCATACACCTATCTCTCTGAATTTCTACCATCCACCTACCCCTCTGAACGCCCGCAATTTTTCAAACACACAATCGATCCCTCTTTCACACACTCTCCCAGCCCAACCCTTCGCATGCTCATGCCACCCGAGTCTCACCTCATAAATCTCCTTGAATGAGGGTTGGCCCTCGAACGCATTCCCTTTCCTCTCGTTGCCCTCGACTGACGCCGGCGCAACCAGTTTACCGTCCCCTCGATGGACAAGCAGAGGCGCGCTACTCATCCGGGTTTCAGGTGACGAGGATCCATCCAAGCTCAGCTTATGAGCCTCCGCCGAGAGTTGCGACTCAGAATCAGTGCTCCCGCCGAAGGAGGAGTCTTCATGGACTGTCTGAGAAGGGGACAAACCAAACGAAGCGCTGGAATCGCTTGTCCTGGACACGTTCTCGTCATCCGTCGGAAATTGGCTAACACTCGAGTCAGGAGACTTGGAGGATGAGGTGTCGAGACCAGTATGCGCGGAGTACGACTCCACTTCTTCGGCTTTCCTAGCATTGGGGGGGTTAAGGGTATCATGTGGTAACGAGATACTATGCTTGTTCAATGGACTCTCATTCCCGTCAAGGGCCCCTGAAAAAGAAATCCTAATGAAATTCCAAGGTCTTTAAACCTTGTGGATAAGGCGTCGGACTTTTGACGTATAGGTGCAGGGTTCAAACACAGCGATAGCAGACACAAAATTTCAGCGCACGAGGAGCTGGCTACCCATTGCTCGCTCTTCCTCCCCCTGTCTTCACACACGCAACATTTCTACTCTTCCATCCTGGAACTTACAAAAGCGGCCTCCATATCCACATGCCCTGCCGTGGAACATGTGACCCTTCCCTGGCTCACCCTCAATGAGAATAAGCCCCAGGTGCAGCAGCTAGCTAGTGTCATTCTGATCTTTATGTTAATTTCACCTATCCTTTATTGAAAAGGGATGAGTGGCAAAACTCTACCTTTCCAAGGTGGGAAATTTTGTGGCCTTTGAAATTAGATTTGTTTTAATGCTCATTTTTTTATGATGACTCCTCCATTTTTTTTGTTTCAAACTTTATGTTAGTGATTAATAACTCAATTAAAATACAGAAATGCCTTCTTTATTTGTAACCAGAGATTTATGAATAAAAGTAACATGACACCAGTTTCAACCAATTTTGTTTGACAGCGACCACTCCACATGGTTGATTTATGATTCAGACATTTGTAAATACATTTTTTCTCACTACTCTTTCATTTTTGGGATCTAACACACTTATGTTTGTGTTTTTCCATCCAATTAAAATGCAGAAAAGCTTTAGGTTAGCATGTTATTCAAAGCGCACTAATGAGGAAGGAACAAAATTGGAGTGTGCAGGGTAAGGATTTTTTTTTTAATTCACGCAATTCCAGTTGTTTTAAATCTAAAAATGTTTCCCATAAATAGGAGCAAAGTTTTCTATAAAATAGGAGTTTTAATGAACTTTCTTTGAAGAAATGCTATAAAAGTTTTACAGGAACAACCAGGAATTATCAATCATAATTCTAAATATGTAGATGGTTATTAATAATTTTTAAGTTAGATCAATAGAAGAATTCTTTTCAATTAAAATGATATACTATTTGATTTATAAAAAAGGATTCAAATATCTTATTTTATTATTTCCCCTAATGATAGAGCAAAGATAAATTCAATTATAGTGATTTGAAGCAAATTCATTTAGAGCTTTAAGAGTAAAAAACAAACAAACAACAAAGCAAATTTTTCTATTTCTTTTAGGAGCCCATCTGGCGACAGCCTACTTGGGAATAAGTTGCAGTACTCACCATGAGAGCCTAGTACTAGGCTATTTTAGAATAACAACAACAATGAAAAAGAAAAAAGGCAACAAGGAGGTTCCAGCATGGAGGGAGGTCTGCCTCACTCCGGCGCAGGGACAAGTGACGTACAGAGAAAACAACAAGAAAAACCCCACCTAGTTAAATAAACGGGAGAAGGCCAGCCTCCTCCAAAAAGTCATGTGCACGAATCCATCCCGAGTACAAGGGATGTGCGGTAGCGACACTGCTCATCCCGGTACTGAGAAATATAACGTGCGCAAAGATCGCCTTAGAATGGGATATTCAACAAGAATGTGTCAAACAGACTTGGGCACAATGCAGTCTTCACAGTAGGGTGCAGGCGAGTGTTCCATCAAATGGCGGTGCGTCCCACGAGTGTGTCCAATTCGGAGACGACGGAAAGCAACCTGAAGCCTTCGTGGCATTGGGGGGTAGGTCCATGGGAACAGTCGTGGCGCAATGGCATGCAACTTTAAGCTCCCTTTGACCGTCTCCGATCTTCTTTGCAAAACAGCCAGGAGAGCTGCCTGTATTCCTACCATGTAGTCGGTGTGAGGAAGAGCAAGACGCTGGTCCGGTTGCCGAGTCCTCGTGGACTCTTTGGCGCCCTCATTCCCCGCAATTCCTACATGTCCAGGAACACAGTATAAGATAATCTCAACATCCACCCAGTTTACCAAAACTGTGGCATCACAGATATCGCGAACCAGGGGATGCGGAGATTCCAATGCCCCGAGAGCACTCAGGAAGCTTTGTGAGTCACTATAAATTACAATCCGGTCTCCGAACAGGGCGCATCACGTAATCTCACGTACCAAGTGGTTTATTGCCACCAACTCGGACGTTAAGACAGACGCAGCGCCTGGCAGAGCCCCGCTGACTTCAAAACAGAGGGGATATGGCGTGGAACCCGACCTCCTCTTGGGACTTGGAGCCATCCGTATACACTGGCATGGTTCCAGCGTGACACGAGGTGTGCTCTAAAAAGGTCAAAAGCAATACTCCCGACGCTGTACAAGTTTTGGGAGCAGAGGCGTGGCGACAAATAGCCAGAGGTGGTACCCTCCAGGGTGGTGTCCTGGGCAGAACCAGGGGCACCACTGGCCCGAGAGCTATACCTAGCTCTTGAAGGAGTTTCCTAGCCCTAAACCCAAAGGGCTTAGGGTATGACTGGCGTCTCTCGGCGGCATAGGCACCGTCGAAATCAGCTGCGGATGCAGTGAGAGCTGTTGGAGACCTAGGGAGGCGCCGGGTTCGCGCGTACAGTGAGTAATGCACTGTGCACGGTGTAGAGCAAGTGGCATCTCCCCAGCATTCACAAGTAGGCTCTCAATGGGGAAAGTCGGGGGTGGGGTCGGAAAACCCTCATACCCCGGTAGTGTGGGTTGGGGGCATGCACCCAGCATAGTCTCTTGCAAAAAGATAGCTAACGAGGAACGGGAGGAGACGAACCTCCGCAAACTCATCCCAGTTGGCGTGGAGTCCGCGACAATTCCATTGAAGGAATGCATCTTCCAGGCCTAGCTCGGAGATGCAGGGGCCCTCTTCGAAGAGAAGACCCTCACGGAAAGACCCAGAGGCAGAACTCCAGGTGCTGTTGGCCGGACAATGCACTGCTGCCTTCGAGGTCTTATTGGGGAAGGATCCACCGTATACGAGCCACCCAGCCCACCACTGGGCGTTGGCGAAAGAGCCGAAGCTCCTTTAGTGCTGTCCTCCTTTCGGGGGGAAGCTTTAGGAAGTGTGCAAGATTGCCTGGTGACCAACTTCAAGGGTGTTGCCTCCTGTGAGTCTAACAACTCGGTGGAGGCGCGTGGCGTTTCGCCTTGCGGGAAACGGTCACGCTGGGGGAAGAGGGGGGGGGGGGGGCTGGTTTTAGCCTGGGCTGGGTGTGGACCCTTTGTGCCGCCAGCTTTTCCAGGAGAGCGCCCAGGGTGGGTAGAACCCGCAAAAGGGTTCCGAATGGGCGCGGAAGCGACCGTACTCATAGGCCTGGAGGGGCCAGGAGCAGAGGGTGTCTTTTTCAACCTTGAGGCATAGGACGTCCCGGGCAGCACCGGGCAAGCCAGGACCAAGTCCTTGGCCTCGCGAAATGAGAGACGATCTTGAGCCCGAACGGCAGGATTTCCTTCTCAAGGAGATACGCACCATATTGTTTCGAAGAAGCGGGGTGCGGCTCTCCGCAATTGACACACTTGGCCACACACAATTTGGACTTGTGTGCGGCCTTGAAGCAACTTACACAAGTTTCGGGTAACCCCGACTTTGCACGTCGACAGGAGCAATTAGTATGGCCGAAGCGGTGGCAGTAATAGCACCTCCGCGGCAGTGGCACTAATGTCTTCACGCCGTAGCGATACAAGCCGGCACGCACCGACTCAGGGAGCTTGTCACAGTCGAACGTGACGAAGAGTGTAGGGGTGGGTCTCGAGGCCCCTCCCTGTTTTCTCATCACACGTTCGACCTTGACTGCCCCATGGTCGGCCAGCTCTAGGGTGATGTCCTCAATGGAGTAGTCAACGAGTTTCGTCGCATAAACTACTCCTTTCACTAAGTTTATAGTAGAGTGCGGCGTCACATTCACGAGCGTGCCATCACATGTCCGAAGGGCATTAATCATGGCCGCCTCGCAAGGATTTGACGCATTCGCCAAAAGGCTCCCGTCCGAGAAACGGGTCACCTTCGGCTCTCTACCAATCACATTAGCTAAAGCTCTCCTCTGATGGTGGGCAACATGCTGCCATCAGTGGAGCTATTAACCAGGAAGCGTTTGGAGCCAACGGGCTCGAAAACGCTGGGTAGTCTGTGAATGAGGGGCTCCGACGTAATCGAGGCTCCGCTCTGCGCACTTGTCCCCGCAGCCCTCGCGGATGGAGAGGAGCCCCGAGTCTTTTGCTTGTTTTTTTTTCTTTTTAGGAGAGGAGGGCGGGGAATGAAGCCGCTTCTCCCCTCCGCCGGCAGGAGCCCCTAGACCAGATGGACCGGCCTCAGCAAGGGCCTTATCCGAGATGGAGTGGAGAAGGTCCTGGCAGTCGAGGGGCACCGGCTGGAAGAGGAGATCTTTCCATTCCTTGTACTGCCTTGGAGACGCGAGCCGTTTGAGGAGAACCTTGCATAGGGGTGGACTTGAATTCGGTGCTTGGCGCCGAGCCCGGATTCGCCCCTATGCAAGGCCCTACCGTCTGAGGCTGGGTTGCCTCAAGGACCATGTCTATCTCAGGGGGGTGAGGGGGCGCTCCATTTGGCCACCCCTTCTAAGACATCATAGGTGCCATTGACAGCGGTGTCACGACTCGAGTATGGGGAGGCACAGGCCTTGACCCGCGCTAGGTTTAATATTCAAGCCAACAGGTCTTTTGAGGAAAGTTACCGATGGGCCCTGTCTTCCCTCACCCCCCTAAGGCGGTTTGCCCTACCGAGCCGCTTCAATGGGGAGCAGTCGGTTATAGGCTGCCTGCTGGCTTTCTTGGCAGTCCCCTTAGAAAGTAAAGGGGGGACTGTCGGTGGAAAGAGGGAGGAACTCGAGGGCACCTCCAGACAAGGGGGTGAGGGGGAGTCCCCTACACCCATAGGCAAAGGAGAAGGCTCTCCGGTCAAAGAATTTTGGAAGTTTCCTTGTGAAAGCACGGGGGGGGGGGGGGGAAGGACCTCCATCGATAGTAAGGAAAAAAGGGGAAGAGATTAATTTTTAAAGATTTTCATCATCGGGCATGGGGACCCTATTTTTTCTACGAGATGCAGTAGCCCGCTCTGCAAGGGTGTGTACGGTGCTAGCAGAGCCAGGTGCCACCATTTAAGGCCATCCCTCCCGCCTGGTGACCTGGCATTCCTTCGGCATGGCGGCTCCACCTTGGGCATGACGTAAAAAGGATAGAGTGTGAAGTGAGAAGGAAAGGGTTAGGGAACATTGTCCCCTTCCCCCCCCCAGCCCCGATCCGGGATAGTTGGCTGAGAAGAAGGTCAGCATCTACCCTGTAAAAATAGAGGCCGACCAGAGAAAGTTGTGGGAGAGGCTGTAGGGAAAGTGAGGAAGTAGGGGAGAAACACAGGCTGTCTGAAAGAAGAAGAGGCTAAGCTGGGCCGGACAGGGCGCTGAGTCCCGTTAGCATGGTGGCCAGGAAGGCAAATCGCCGCGCCCCTTACGGGGATGCGGAGAACACCCAAAGACTAGATAGTATGGAGGGCAGCTGCCTTCTTCAAGAACTCCATCAATCCACAATAGGGAGTACACGGAACAAGCTATAGGAACACTGATTGCCCTGCACAGCAGGCAAGGATGTGTCTTTTCAAATTTAACCAGTCTGTAGGGCAAGAGAAAAGGAGTTATAGAGTGGTAAGTCATTTCCAAGAGGATAGGACACTATTACCCGACCTGGATGCAATCCTGGAGTGGGACCAACCCACTTGAAAGTATCCCGCATGAGGTTGAGCTGCCAGAGAACTTCCACTTTCTAGCTATTGCACAGGTCATTAGCACAGGAGGGGAAGCAATAAAATACCCACAGCATGCAACAGACTCTCTCCCCTATAGGTCCCTCAGGAATGTCTCACAGAAAGCACAGCCCCACTTGATTGTGGTAATGCTGGTGAGTCCTACAGCAGAGGCTGAAGAGCTTTCTCCCTTAATCTCACAAGCCATCAGAGAGAGCTGAGATGCTATCTGCTCCTGATTGTTGCTGTACTGGGACAGGTAGTGCACAAAGTTCCCCTAGATTGGAAAATTCAACATGAATGTACTGGACAGTGGGGGAGGGGGAGGAGAGTGATCACAATTAGGTTCAGGGAAGTACTCCAACAGATGGTACTGTGTACCATGAGTGCTTGACTCGGAGGCAACAGAAAATGACCTGAAGCCATCAATGTATTGGGTAGGAGAGCCATGCGAAAAGCATAGTGAAATGGCACACAACTTTAGTTCCTATTGGCCATCTTCCATCTTCTTTGCCATGCAGCCAAAGAGCTGACTTGATTCCTGCCCTATGGTCAAGAGTGCGGAAGAGTCCAGTCACCCAGTCCTTGAAGCCTGTTGGTGCTCTCAGAGCACTCATTTCCCACAATCCCCACATGCCCAGGAACCCAGCATTAAGCAATCTTGACATCATCCCAGGTCGTGACAGGCCATGACTTAATGGATAGTGCGGAGATTCCAAAGTCTCAAGGTCACCTAGGGCAATCTGTGAGTCACTATAAATCACTATTTCTCTATCTGAGCTGGGCATGATGCGTAATCTCCTGTACTGAGCATTGTATTGCAACCAACTTGGCCATAAAGACATATGCAGCACTAGTTAGAGCCCTGCAGGCTTCAAACAAAGGGGTGACTGTGTGAAAGCCTTATCTTCGGATTTGCCGCCATCCATGTACAGTAGCACTGACTAGAATAACACAGCGTGTGCTCTAAGAAGTTCAAATGGAATACTATCTTTGGGAGCAGAGACATGGCGACATATGGTCAAATATGGCAACTTCCAGAATGGGTAACATTGCAATGAGAGCAGTTGTTACTGTGTGCAGCCAGGAGCAAGAAGAATCTCTACAGCATTCACAAGGATACTCTCATAGGAAATGTGTAGAAGGCTCTGGTTGCCAAATGGAAAAGAGCTAACTGGATTGAGTCCACCTTCTACAATTCATTCTCAGCTGCAGATGCATAAAATTTGCATCCGTAGTCAAGTTTCAACTGAACAAAGGAGGGGTAAAAAAGTAAAGAAATTGATAGTCCTATGAGCAGCCCAAGTACTGAACCTTGCAGAATGAAAAATATCCATGCCACAGTTACAAGAGACCCAAAGGCTGCAAATATGCAGTGTCCGTCAAAAAACAAGACCAGAAGATTGTGCAACCCTACCAGATTGCAGCGAGCCCCACTTAAGAACAAGTCCAGGTTGTAGTGGAGCTGTGGATGGCAACAGAAATGCACTACCTTAGTCTTGGCCAAAGAAAACAAACCTGTGCACTTTGTCATAATAAGAGATGCAGTTCAGAGCCTGGTGGAGTCGATGCTTCAGAGTAGGCTGCTGAGCCCCCCCCCCAAACAGTGAAAGGTTACCTACAAAGAGTGTAGCGAGAACATCTACCCCCAGTCCTAAAGTGATCCATTGATGCTCAAAGCAAAGAGAGTGTCAGTGAGAAACTGCCCTGAGGGGGACACACTTCCTACCCTATTGGACCCAAGAGTATTCCCCCCATCCATATACAGAATTGATGATCTTGCAGAAACTCAAGCAGAAAGGTTGAAAAGCGTCCCTTCACCCGAATAGTAGGATAGAAAAGGCCATCATAGGCCTTTTCCAGATGAAAGAAAACTGTAGAGAAGTGCCCTCCATGAAGGAAGGCAGTGTAAATAGCTTTTCCCAGCCAGAGCATCTGATGTGGAGTGGAATTTGCAGAATCCGCACTGTGTAGGAAACAAGTGGCATCTGCTGCCCAGAAAATCAACTAGCCTAACATTAACTAAACTTATACATGCAGGAAATTAAAGAAATTGAATGGAAACAGAACAGGGTAGTACAAGCAAGCACAGTAACCATTTGCCAGGAATGTGGGAGGGTACCCTCTGTCCATATCTTGTTTGATAAGGCTGGGCTAGAGCTGATTTTTTTTTTTTTTTTAAGAGCTCATCTGGTGACTGCCTACTTGGGCATTAGTCACCGTATTACAAACCTGCCTAGTACTAGGCTACTTTAAAATCAGATTTAAAAACACAAATAAAACAAAAACAAACCCAACAATAAAAATTTTAAAAAAGGGAAAAAGCAACGAGCACTAAGCAAGCTGCTGCATCAGGGGAAGGTCCCCGCAGCGCAGGAACGCGGGACCTATAAGGAACCCCCCACCAAAAAATGGTTAAATAAAAGGGAGAAGGCCGGCCTCCCCCCAAAAGTCTACCAGTCAATGTGCACGCACTCGTCCCGAGTACAAGGGACAGGCGGTAGCGACCCCACCCATCCCGGTACCGGGACAGGTAACGTGCGCGAAGATCACCCAGACTGGGACATTCAACAAGGATGTGCCGAACAGTCTGAGGGACAATGCAGTGTTCACAGTAAGGCGCTGGCGAGCGCTCCATCAAATAGCGGTGAGTACCACGAGTGTGCCCAATTCAGAGATGACAGAAAGCAGCCTGAAGCCTTCGTGGCATTTAGGGGTAAGTCCATGGGAACAGTCGCGGCGCAATGACACGCAACTTTAAGCTCCCTTCGACCGTCTCCCATCTTCTTTGCCAGGCAGCCCGAAGAGCTGCCCGTATTCCTGCCATGTAGTCGGGTGTGAGGAAGAGCGAAACGCTGGTTGGGTCACAGAGTCTTCGCGGACTCTTTGGCGCCCTCACTCCCCGCAATTCCTACATCTCCAGGAACCCAGCAGAAGATAATTTCGACATCTGCCCGGCTCACCAAAGCCGTGGCGTCACGGATATCGCGAACCAGGGGATGCAGGAATTCCAATGCCCCAAGAGCACTCAGGGGGCTTTATGAGTCGCTATAGATCACAATCTGGTCTCCGAACCAGGCACGTCGCGTAATCTCCCGTACCGAGTGGTGTATTGCCACCAGCTCGGCCGTGAAGAGAGACGCAGCGTCTGGCAGAGCCCCGCTGACTTCAAACAGAGGGGATACGGCGTGGAAGCCGACCCCTTCTTGGGACTTGGAGCCATCCGTATACACTGGCACGGTTCCAGCGTGACACGAGGTGTGCTCCAAAAAGATCGAACGCAATACTCCCGGCGCTGTACAAGCTTTGGGAGCAGAGGCGTGGCAGCAAATAGCCAAATGTGGTACCCTCCAGGGTGGCGTCCTAGGCAGAACCAGGGGTGCTGCGGTAGGTCCATTTTTGTTTGCCTCAGCTCACCAGTGCCCAATCTAATGCCTGCCTTTTGTTTCAGGTTTTGGTGAAGGAGGGAGGACAAAGCTGCCTGGAAGCAGTGTGGGTGCCCCCTCTTTTGCTGAGGTCTGACGTTTCTTCCCCCCCCCCTACAGGCGAAATATATAAGTACAGGTTTTGATGTGATTGAAAATGGCCAATAGTGAATGCACGAAAGAAGTGGAGCTGGACGTAAAGCCAGGTACGGTATGAATGAGTGAGGGAAGGGGAAACATGTAAAAAAGCAACAGGGGAGTAATTATGTTCCCCTTTTCAGCTCCTTTGGTCCCGCTGCTCTTTTCTGTGAGTGAGGAGAAGGAAGAAGTCGAGCACTAAGCCATCGGTGTGTGGCACAATTAAGGGGCCACAGCCAACTGTCTCCTTGGCCCCCCTTGAGAGAGAGAGAGACTGACCGCTTGAGTGGTGCACTTTCTTCCCTGCCCCACGCTCAGGGAGAGTGAGTGAACCATCCCATAACGTGCGAAAAAAATGCCCCGGGGAAACATTAGTGACTATTAAACTAACTGAGCCGCCTCAATTGGGGGTATTGTGGTGGCCACGAGTGTTGGTGAGAGAGGTGGAGGAAACCATTCGTGCTTTCGCAAACCCATAGTTGTGTTTGGTAATTGTATATATTTATGGTGTTGCGCCAATATTGAAATTTCTACATATTTATGGTGTTGCGCCTATATTGACATTTGTATACATTTTGTGTTGTGCATATATTGAGGGAGGTTAAAATGGGAGCATTTATTTGTATATATTTTGTGTTGTGCATTTTTCTTAGATATTTATATTGTTGGGTAATTAATTGTATCGGGTGGTGGATAAATTTATGTTATTTTAATAAAAGAAAATAGGTATCTGTGTATTTTGTCTCCTTCCAATCTGACAGGAGGCTCGTGAGTGAGTGAGTGGACCTTGTGGCGGGTGGTTTCAGGGACCAGCTGCTAGGGCGCAGCGGCCCGAGAGCTATACCTAGCTCTCGAAGGAGTTTCCTGGCCCTAAACCCAAAGGGTTTAGTGTATGACTGGCGTCTCTCAGGGGCATAGGCACCGTCGAAATCAGCTGCGGATGCAGTGAGAGCTGTTGGCGACTGAGGGAGGAGCCGGGCTCGCACGTACAGGCGAATGATGCACTGCACGTGACGCAGAACGAGTGGCATCTCCCCAGCATCGACTAGTAGGCTCTGAATGGGGAAAGTGCGGAAGGCACCGGTCGCCAGGCGAAAGCCAGTGTGGTGGATCGAGTCCACCTTCCGCAATACACGCTCGGCTGCGGATGCATAAAACTAGCATCCGTAGTCGAGCTTCGAACGAACAAAGGATTGATAAAAAAGTAAGGCAGTAGCCCTATCAGCGCCCCAAGCGCTGAACGTCACGGAACGGAGAATATCCATGGGGCGGGTACAAGAGACCCTAAGGCTGCGAATATGAGCCTCCCAGGTGAGGCGTCAGTCGAATACAAGACCAAGGAAACGGTGTGATTAAACCACTTCCAGACGTACCCCATTAGGAAACAAGTCCTGTCAGCATCGCAGCCAGGATGGCATATCGCCGCGCCCCTTATGGGGTAACGATGGGGGAGCCCTGGTTTTAACCCGGGGCTGGATATGAACCCTTTGTGCCACCAGCTTTACCAGGGGAGTGCCCGGGTTGAGTAGAACTTGCAGAAGGGCTCCAAATGGGTGTGGAAACAACCGTGCTCGTTGGCCTGGATGGGGTGCTGAGTCCCATCAGCAAGGCGGCCAGGATGGCATATCCCTGCGCTCCTTATGGGGAGGGGGAACAGGACAACAGCCAGGTAAACACATCTCCAGGCCCCTAACAGGGATGGCAGGTTAAAAAATGTAACATGTGGTGGGGGTAGCACAAAGGAGTATGATGCAACCATGGGTATTTAATATCTATATGAATGGTAAGCTGAAACAATATGTGAGAATGAGGAACAGCGGGAAAACCCTAAGACTGATAATAGATAAGTCCTGTATATTTTGGTGACCTTGTGTTAGTTAGTAGCTGAGAGTAAGTAATTTGGAAATGGCGATTGAAGCATTTGACAGGATATGTATGAGGATGGCCTAAAGATAAAATGCACAGGTTATAATGTTATGTAAGAGGATTGGGTGCAGTGGCGGATCCAAGATAAAAATTCAGGAAGGAAGGGGCACTAACCTAAATTCCTCCCTGTAGGTAGTCTGAACAAAGGGCATTGATGATTAATAATGGTTATCTTACACAGTATTGATACTAAATAACAATCTCACTCAGAAGTGAGCATTAACTCTCTCAGATCAGAATTTTTTTATGTGTATCAGGAAATTATAAATCATAGTTTATTGTAGTGTTTAGACATCAGCTAAGGTATAATACTGAATTTAGTAATTATTTTTGAGATTTAAATGCATTTTAAACATTCTATATTATTACACAACTCTTTTTGAATAGTAGAATACTAGTAGGGCTGTCAGAAATAACAAGGATTTGAAGGGTAAAAAAGTTTTAATAGTGATCAGTGTTCGTAAATGACAAGGTAAGGTTTTGTGAGTCGAATGTGTCTCCACCCATCACCAAAGTTCATGACAATACTGGACATAATGTTCATGCATGAGAGTGCAACTATGTCATGGAAGTAGGGGAGATGTAGAGTTCAAAAGGGATGTTGGCTGCAAAAAAAAAAGGTACAAAAAAAAAATAAGGAAAAAATTTGGTTAAAGGCATTATATGGTATGAGGGAAGAAGAGATTGAGGTTGTTAACTGTGAATGTTGTGAAGTGGTACAGGCATGTAAGAAGAATAGATGAGTAGAGTTGTGGAGAGAATTATAAGTGTAAGTGTGCAAAGGGATGGAAGAATACATAAAAGATGGAATATGCAAGTATTTAATGAAAAAGGAACTGACATAAATTGCAACATCTCCATTTTCTCCTTCTTACCACAACTCTCCCTCTACAAAACACAAGTGTGAGAGTAAAATACTGTAACACATCTCCATTTTCTCCTTCCTACCATGTCTTTCCCTTTTCCAAACACAAGCAACTACAAAAAAACAAATACCTGTAATGTTAACGAGAGTGCCATATCTCCCCTTCAGTTGTGTCAAATCTGGCAGCACCAGTTGGAAATTCTTTATATTGGTGTCAGTCGACCTTAGGTATAATGGAGTGACCGGAATTTGCTTCATGACCAACTCAGAAGCTTCGTAACACTTATCAGAGCAGTAATGCTGAAATGGAAAAAACATCAGATTTTTTTCTCTCTAATTTTAAATGAGCGGATAAAAATTGGTGTATTAAGGGTATTCTTATTTAGTAAAGAATAATAGAAGGAAAAGGGGGAAGCAAATAGAAAAGCCCCCTTTCCAAGCCTCTCAGAACAATTTCTATATGATGAGTACAATGAAAAACCAAAGCTTGTTTTTCATTATCAGCGCTTACACTACACTAATCCACTACTATAAATAAGTACAAGCGAACAAAGGTAAGATTAAATATATGTTATTACAATGGACCTAATTTATATTTTTGGTATTCCTTATACTTTTTACTAACTCTAAAGAAAAAAATGTTTGCTTAATCCCTTATACTAGTACATCATGCTGGAAAGTTAATTTATTGTAAAACTTGGGACAAATAAAATAAAACCTGGGTGCCATCAAATACCTAGGCATCATTTTACTAAAAGGACAATATAAAATACTTACATGCCTTTGAGTTATATCGTAAACTTTATTGTGCCGAATAATATAGGTCTGGTTGTTGAACATTTTCACCAAAACTGCATTGCAAAGAGGGTAACCACAGATTCCTTCTAATGACCGCTCAGTAATTATATCCTCATAGTAATTAGGAGTAATATATCGAATCTGCAAAATGAAAGTCACATAGGAACCATCCCCAAATCTTGGGGGGGATCTTGCTTGCTTTATCAGCTGGTGGACAATTAAAATAACAAATGGAGCAAAAACATCTAACTAGGCACATAGATAGATCTATTCACAAACTCATCTGTATCATTTTCACATGAACAAAGTTGATGGTGATTCCAAATCATCGCTTTCCATACAGGACTTCCCAATTACCTGCATGACCAAATTATAATGCACAAAACCTACAAGTTTCAGATGTAGTGGGGGGTTATCCCATTTAGATCATCCTCTGAAGATAGGAAAATATTCTATCCTACTAGAACCCAGTTTTGTATCCAAAAAGGCATCTGTGAGATGTTTGAGACTCAGGAAATAAAAAATCCTTCACAGTAAATTATAACAGTGGACAATGATTCAACACCATCTTGAGAAACCTTTAAAAATAGCAGATGCTGACATTAGTGGTGTATGTACAGACTCACCACAAAGTCCCTGGTCAACATATTATAAAAGCATATATATATATAATTACAAATTAACTTTATTTGTTTCATGTTCTATGTGTATTATGGCACTATGGAAAAAAAAGACCTATAGCTTGTGTTCGGTTGTATGATCATGCAAGAAAATGAAGTTTATAACTTATGAGATTGGCTTTTTCACAAAGGTTCAATAAGCTTGCTCTTGAGGGTGATAGCCTATATTCATGGTAATACAGTATTGATACTAGAAGTACTTTTGACTCAAAATGGTCTGGCCATCATTTTGAGTCAGTGACTGCATCATGCACCAAATCTCAATGAAAAAGATCCTCCATTGAGCTTGTTCAATGTAGCATACTTCAAAAAAGTCATAAAAGAAGACTTGATTGAAAGTGTTTGAACAGTCTTTGGTGAAAGGGTCGTCAAATACAGATAGGATGGACATCAAGCTTGAAATGTTTATTTCTAGTGTATGATGAATTGATCAACATCATCCACATGTGATGATTTAGGCAATTTTGGCAAATGGACTTCATGGACCTCATTTTTTCTCTATAAGTGTTGATCCCATTGCTTATTAAACTATGCTTCAGGAATGGTTTGTTCTATAATTGGCAATGAGAAGACTTTAGGCAACCAATTCTTCAATGCATTGGGTGACCGCTCATTTTACTCTCTGGTCCAGAGAATATCTGAATGAAAAATTTAGTGTAGGATGGATTGGATGAGGGTTAGACATGGAATGGCCTCCAAAATTCCAGAATTCACAAAATGTCATAATTTGCTTTGAGGATAGGAAAAGAGATTTCTCACCATCTAAATACAGTTGAAGATCTAAAAACAGCTATCACAGATTGTATCTAATACAACTGTCAACAGGAAATAAGATGTTGCAAAGAATGTGGATAAAAAACAAGTGTGACAAGAATGGTGGAGAACATACAGATATACAATAAGGTATTTTGCTCAGGTTTGTAGTTGCATAAGGGCAAGTGATCCTGTTTGATTGGCTCTTTGGGTATAACATTCAATTGTCTCCACAAGTGAGCAAATTTAATTTAAACTAGGTACTTATGGTAGAGTGAAGGTGCAAACAAGCGAGGAAGTGGCTGGTTGTTGTACAAAATAATTAATTCTCGAATACATAGAAAAACTAATCCTACCAAACAAACAAATTGTTTGCTACCATTTGATACAACAACTTGCATATCACAAAGCAAATCAAATGTATATTTAATTGCGAAGAAAAATCATCACAATGACCACCTTGCGTATCAAATGGGCATAGGCATGGGACTAAATCCAGCTCAATCATAACTTTATTGACAACTGAAACAATGCTATCTGTATTAGGGGATTAAACTCCAAGCCTTAAGGCTGATGTTGTCCATCAGCGGCTTCAGAGTTTTGGAGGGATTTGATAGCTTGGAGTACAGTATCTGTGGTTAAAGGGGCTGGCTGGTCTTTCATAGTTTGGGTTATTTTTCTGTAGATTTATCTCTTTTGTCTGTGTGTGGGGAGGAAGCTAATGCTGGAAGTGTTTATGAGGATATCACTGTGTTCTTTAGGTGTTGCAATTTTGTTGTTCCGGGTCATAAGTGGCGTGTGTGGGAGCAGAGGTTGTATGTGATGTGTGAATTTTCTTTAGTATCTTCCAGTATTGTATTGAGTTTGTCTTGTGGTTTATTGTACTTATGAATTAGTTCTAGTTTTCATTTTGTAATTAGGTTATTGATGAGTGTGGAGTTGTTGAATGTGTTTGTTATAACTCATGTTGTGCAGATACCCTGTTTTGTTTAGCGTTTGTTTTATACAGTCTATTATTTTTTGTATGAAGTTGAGATTGTAAGATCTGTGGCCTTGGGAATTAATTTTTTAGTTGCTTGGGTGATTGTGTTGGTGATGTGGTACAGTGCTTTGTCCAAAGTTTGGTAGTTGTTTATGTATTCACAGGATTAATAGACAAATGGACAGGTTATCCATTTGTTTCTAGTGGTTATTTATCCAATGTAGTGGTCTTTATTATTAGTTAATTGCAACAGCCATCCCTTTTCAATTTTCAATCATGGATGAGGTCCTCCAACCAGATCATGAAATTTACATAAAGATCAGTGACAATCACTTGTAAGTCTGTGAGCACCAGGAGCTAGTCATGGTTGTAGGGGAAGGTGCCAAAAGAGTACTAGTAAACTGGCCACAGACTCCGCTGGTATTTATAAATAATGGTTTATATTTCGTATAAAATTACTTTACATAATGCAATGGTTTCCAACACCTAAGGGAGCCTTCTCTTCTTTGTGAAGGCAAGGGAAATCATCCTGCCCTACATGAATACAAAAATATATTAGACCACCCCCCTCCCCCCGCAACCTGATAATAACACTGCCCATCTCATCTTATTTATTCCTGCTGTTGACAATCTCTGTGCTACTTTCAATATAACCTCCCTAGGAAACCTCTCTGGACAAAGACCAAATGCTGAGCCAGCATTCCTGAGAGCTGCCAGGTTTGATTGAAGAGAACCTAAGAGGGAAGGGGCAAAGTATGTTGTGGAAGAGAACATAGATTCAGGAAATGTGCAGAATCCAGGTTTGATTGAAGAGAACTAGGAGGAGGGGGGTGGGGGTGAAACAGAGAACATAGATTCAGGATTGTGCAGAATCCCTGTGGAACCAAGCATTTACCTCTTCTTTTTTTTTATACTTAACCTATGTGACCGCCACATATTTTCCCTTCTGACTACATTATTGTTTACACATTTCCTCTAAAAAAACTACCAGAGATATCCCAGTTCAATTTTTTTCCCCCAAAATATACCTATACAGTTGGTCTTGGCATAAGAATGGAGTACTACAATTATTTTCCAAGCCATTCATATAATTCTTCATCTTCCCACTGCTCTCCTTTTCATTCTTTAGTCTCAAGGCAATTTAAGCACTAATAACTCATGCTATTCATCGAACATGGACAAGATCTCTTGACTAGATAATAAAATTCATATAAAGATACAAATTACAATTACTGGGAAGACCTAAGGCTCACAGGCCCAGTCCTCATTGGGGGCAAAAATGATTGTATTGCATTTTGACACCAACCAATGATCATAAACCCTTTGTGGTTCTGCACCAACCGTGCAAGGATCTGAGTACCCCCCATAATGAACATTACTATTCCACTTTTAACAAAGTGAGGAATTAAATTAAGGTTAAGTACATCAAAAGCCAATATACCTTCTCTAAAAAAAATTCTTTGGAGACACCAGTTTCTAGAAGATCCAAAACAATGGCATGAGCAGTTTTATGTGCACTTTTCATAAGATCTGCATTCACCTTTAGCCTGGCCTGTCTAGAAATACATCAGGGTAGAATGTCAGTTTGAGAAAATTGAAGTATAGTTGAAAATAAAATGACTACCTTCAGTTTAATAAATCATTTTTACCAAGCTCAAACTAAAAATTTATCTCAAGATTTTTAACTTGTAGAGTATCACATGTTTACTTTCTAATGAAAGTCTGACATTACATCACAAACGCTAACTCAGCTGGTGCTTTTTTTATATTGGTACTAACATGCATTAATCTTAATGTGATCTGAAGGTAACACTCAAAAAATATGATATGAAAAGTATTTTCACATAAAAACAAAAAAATTACAGGGTGAGGTAAAGTAGAGGGGCAGTTTTTGTTGTGCATGAGGGGTCTTCAAAAACTTTGTAGAAAATGAATATTACCAAATACCCACTGAAAATTCTAATTACACTAATTTAAATTTCTACCTATTCGCTATTAATCACATACACAGAAATTACTTTGCTTTATTTTGAATGATATGGCAGCATTTTAAATTAAGATACTGCAGTGATAGACCATGGATTCTATAAAAGTTGAAGCAAACACAAACATCAAATTTCTGGTTAAGCTTTTGGTTGGCAGAAGAGTGAGATTAATGATGCATTAATAAAAGTTTATGGAGACAGCGCCTCCCCAAAGCCTACTGTTTATAAATGGATAAATCATTTTGCAGATGAACACAGGTTAAAGATGATATATGCAGTGGCAGACTATTAACATCATTATTATTATTATTATTATTATATTAGGTGTTTTACCACCGTAGGCTATTAACATCATTAAGTGAAGAAAACATCACTCATGTGTGGGCACTAATTAAAGAGGACTATCAATTAGCAGTGGAAATGATAGCAGGGGCATTGAACATATTGGCAGGTTGTTTATTCCATCTTGACTGACAGTAAGCTTTCTACTCAATGGGTGCCAAAATTGTTGGATGTAGATCAGTTGAAGAAGAGAGCTAGTCTACTGCAAATTTTGAACATGTGAGATGAAGATCCTGAGGAGTTTTTGCAAATAAATGTAAGTAGGGATGAGACTTGGATTTACCAATATGATCTGGAAGACAAAAAAGTCTAAACAATGGTTAGCGGGAGGTGGAAGAGGACCAATCAAAGCAAAGTCTGAACAATCAGGATGAAAAGTAATATGGCTGCATTTTGGGATGCTGAAAGTGTGATACTTGTGGACTTTCTCAAAGAGTGAAGAACCATCAATACTACCAACGACAATAGTGTTTTAAGAAAATTTCACATGTTATAGTGGAGAAGTGCCCCGGAAAATTTGACAGAAGAGCCCTCTTTCATCTGGATAAAAGCCATCCTCATTCTTCTTCTTTGACAAAGCCAACTTTGCGAGAATTTCATTGGGAGTTGATCTCACACAGATCCGCAATTTATTCCTGAATATTTTTGTTTCTAAACATTAAAAGAAGAATAAAGGGGGCTCATTTTTCTATGTTGATGATGTTAAAAGATATGTTATAACTTGCAAAAGTCTTTGGACCTCAATGGGAACTTATGTTGAAAAATAAAATTTAAATTTCTTTTTATTTTTAATTTCATTACATTTTGCTACAAACTTTTGGAAGACCCCTTGTATGTTTTATGTAGCCTGAATTGATAAAATAATTAAAAACATTCTTTTCAGATAAATTTAAGAATTTGGATAATTCTATAGTAAAATGAAAGGGAAAAATATATTCTAAAATATTGGAGGGGAAATACCCCAAAATGTAGAAATAGATGAAATCCCAAGAAACATTTTATATACCAGCTCTAACAAGAGCTTAAGACTGACCATTCAAGAACTGCTTGTATTGGTATTATTTCCTGAGTTGTTGCTGAAAAATTTAAATTGTTCCCCCCAAAACAAGAAGGTCCTCAATGAACTGAATTTGTATGGCTTCCCTTAAACTGAATTTGCAAGGCCCTCATTAAACTGAATTTGCAAGGCCTTCATTGAACTGAACCTGTAAGTCTCTTATTGAACTGAGCTGCAAGGCCATCAGTGAACTAAACTGCAAGGATCTAGTTCAACCAATTTTGAAGCCTTATCACTCAACACAAATTCATTACAATGGAAGATATGAAAATTTCTAGTTTTGCAAATTGAGATTAATCATTTAGCAGACACTGTGAAATATTCTAGTCTACAATAAATGACATTTTACCCATAATAAATTAAAATCCTAACAAAACTTTTTAACCATTTTTTGCAATGAGATAACACTTAATTTTCTATACATGGGCATAGTTCAAAACAAAACTTAATTGTTTTTTGTTTGAGGCCTCATTTTCCACAGCCTAACCTAATCTAATATAACCGATGTGGGAAGAGGTAGAGAATTACACTCAATATTTGAATGCCAGGCAAAAATACAAGGTGACATGAATATCAGACTAATACTTTGCAAAAGTGCAAATAAAGACTTTAAAATAATCAAATGGTACCAAATAACAATTCTTAGACTGATGAGGCAACTTACAAATTATCAGCTCATGTTACTTGACTTGAGTCTAATGGTATAAATAGAACCAATTAATTTAGCTTGTGGTCAGGATCTGATAAGTGATTTTAGGGTCTAACACAATGGAACCACCCATATTCTTTGAAGGAACAATAAAACCCTTAAGATTAAAAAAAAATATATATTCCAGCTAAATCCTGACTATTTAAAACAGGATAGAAGTCTCTATATTACACAAGCTCTTCAGTATCTTGATAAATATTTCTATATAAATGGATTTACAAAAGATCCCAATGGAGTTGCCTTCGCATTCACTTGAACTTCAACCCAATAGCTATTTTTTCTTTGAGTTAATTAATTACCTACAATGATTTTAGTTAACTACTGTTCAAAATTTACATTGAGAAAATTAGAGATAATAATTTAATAAACAAAAACAAAAATGTAGTTTGACTATGGTGAGCAAAATATATGCAGAAATTGCTGGAGAAGAAATGTCTTGCAATTTACACAAGGGCTAACTAAATATTTAGCAAGAGAAAATCATTTTTTTTAAAGTTTTTTTTCCCTAATTTCCTTATGAAAAATATTTAATTTCAAACTTTTATTTTGCAGTATTGTATCAAAAACATTTAAATATATAGTCATTTACTTTTAAATTACCCTTTGGCTCACCCTTTATATATATATCAATACATACTATTACTAAGAGACAAATATACTTTTGGCACCTACCTTTGGCTATCTGGTGATGGATTTGTCTGTGAAAATGGCTTTTTAGCATTTTTTTTATTCTTCTTTAAGTTTGAAGACATTTTGATTATTTTAACCAAAATAGTAACAAAGTTCTCTTAAAAATTAAATTATTTAGCCAATGGAAAAACTAAGTGAGATAGTAATTAAATAATCATAGTCTATGCTTCACTAGAAAAGGAAAAGAATGATCAATTTCCACACGAATACACATATATTAATGCCATGTATACATATTTGAAAGGAAAAATAATTCAATCCTTTAATAAAAGATTGAGAACCATATTTAAAAGAAACCTTTATACCCAAACTGGGGTCATGGCCCACTGGGAGGCCATAAGTTTCCATAACTCAGTACTTGAGAAAAGAAAAATATGAGGTGGAATGAATAAAATTACAGGTGCTGTCAGTTTTTTCATAATAGACCTAACTAAATGTAGGACTACAGACAGTCACTGTAGTCACAAGATGTGGATTGGGGGAGTCATGAATGAGGATCATCATCATCATATTCATTTACTATCCGTACTTTCCCTAGGATTATATATGAAAAGTGGGTAAAGATCAGTAAAAGTTTGGGAACCACTGCTTTATATATATTTCAGAGGAACTGGAAATAATCAACTTAAAATGACGAGTAATCCCTGGGTATATTTATATATGCTTTGCCTGTTTTAGGACAATAATATGGTATTTTTCAGGCACATTTTCACAGAGCCATTAATTCTTTTTCGGCAATTATTACCCTTTTTTCATTCTACTGTTCAGTCTCTTACTTTTTGACCTTGTAAATGTAAACAAAAATATATAGCCACAACCAAAAGTTTTTGGACACCAGATATTTTAGGAAATTGGATAAATGAGGGTTGTAGTTTTTATTATCAATATGAATACTCAGCCTGAGGGCAGTATGTAATCTCTCAGGACAGCTTAGTACTTCTCTGAATTCATGGTGCCATCAGAAACAATGAGACAACCCACCCTGAACTTGAAAGCAGCCCCATACCAGATGGCCACCATGCTTTACTAGTGGCACTATAGACTATCGATTCTACTAATCCCCTGGCCTCCTACCAATTCTAACATTGCCTGGGTTTAAGAACAACTGGAATGCGGACCTATCAAATCATAAGACAAGTCCCCATTGATACATGGTCCAGTTGTGGTGAGCACATGCGCAAGTAAGTCAATGGCGTTTCTGCTGTCCAAGGTAGTCAGTGGATTCTGGCAGGTTTTACAAGACTTCAGGCCTTAGGCAAGCAATGGCTACAACTGACTATTCTGATGAATGCATTAACATGGCTACCCTCTGTCCATTCATGTTGCAGCTGGAGTGCAGTTTTCTTATGACCCTGGATCATCCAAATGAGCTTGGTCTTGGATGTTTCGACTTTCTCACATTCTCTTCAACAATTCTGCAATGACAGAATGTGATCCATCACAGTGTCTATATCAGACTTTTTTCTTCTACTGTATAGTTATATGTTTTTGCCATTAACAGATCCTGTTGACATGGAATATCATATTAATCAACAAATATGATGTGTTATATAAATATATTTTGACTGTAACATGCTGCATACTATCAAAGGTATTGCCATTTTAGATATTTCAAAAAAAGATATGAGGAAACTTGTACTTTTACTTTGCTTTCTAGATGTATTGGACACATTCCTGCAGACCTACACAAACATATTCATAGACATACCCAAGAAATAGGAACAATTCTAGGTGTCCCAAAACTTTTTGCTGCAGCTATAATTGGGATTTTTATTATTTTCTTTTGAGAGATTTCAAGCACATCATATACTATTTTTGCTTAGAGTTGTGGATAATTTTTTTTTAATATGGCCTCAAGTGCAAAAGTGCCATATTCTTTCTTGGATGGATCAAATGAATTACTGGTGATAAAAGTGCTCAAACTGAATCTCATAGTGGCAACAGTGAACCAGATAAGTTCTCCAATATTCTAACTAAAATATCTGAAAACCTAGAGGAAAGTCACATAAAAATAATAGTGCTTGGAGATTTCAATTTACCTAAAATAAGCTGGCCCTCTGGAATTATAAATGGTGGAACAGTGAGTGAACAAAGACAAGCTAGTGATCTTCTCAGACTTTCAAATAATCATTTTTTAGAACAGATTATCACAGAGCCAACACGCCAGGAAAACATCTTAGATTTACTCTTTACAAATGATACTGAGCTAATACACAGTCAAAAGTGATCAAAACCATCATAACTGATCACAATATAGTGGAAATCAGCACAAATGTGATAAGGCCAAAACTAAAAAATACTGCCAATACTAGGATCACAGAATACAGTTTGAAGAACTTAAACCTTTTTAGTGATGATGCAAACTGGGAATCCATAAATAAGGAACTAGCAAAGGTAGATTGAGCTGAGTTAAACCAATCTCAATCGGTGGAGGAAATGGTAAGGAACTTCATGACAATATGTGAAGAACTGTGTGCAAAATATATCCCTCCAAAAAGAACAACCAAACACAGAAACAGAATACCTAGAGATAGGAAAATTTTCATGAGAAACAGAACTAAACTACTGAAGAAACTACTAACAAAACCCAAATCAGACGGGGAAAGAGAAAATATAGAAACAAAAGTAAAGGAAATTGAATTCAAACTGAAGGAATCATACGAGAGAGAAAGACAACACAAAGAAAATAAAGCCCTACTAGCCATAAAGGAAAATCACAAATACTTTCACTCCTATGCCCATATTCTCCGGGTACTTGAGCTTGCAATATCGCTCAAATTCCCCGAAGAATTCTTCCACACTTTTCCTACCATGCAACTTATACTTATCTACCTTTGGCACTTCCCTTATCAAAATACCCTTCCCCACACTCATTTCACTCTCACTCATACCAATCATACCATCACTCTCTCCTTCATCCGAGTACAACGAGTTCACACTCTTCCCTTTCACCTTCCTATCCTTTCCCTTTGACTCAGTCTTCCTTCTTCTCTTGCATTCCACTCTCTTCCATTCTCCGCCCTTCCTATCACTCACAATCATCCTATCCTCTCTAGACTCGCACACACTCCCATTGATCCCATTAGTCTTATCCCCTTTGGTCGGAGCAGGGGTCAAGGTCGAAGGTCTTGGGGCCGGTCCTGACCCCTTCATCATGTCATACAAGTCCTTCATCCATTGGTCAACCTGCTTCTGTCTCTCGTCCATTTCTTTCTTCATCCTGTCTGTCTTCTCATCCATACTCATCACTCTTCAATCCCTCAACATCATACATTCCTCCTCTTTCTGCCTCAACTCCAACCAACTACCTGTCACTCTAATTAGGTGTGGACTGCAATTCAATCCTAACAATACTCCCAGTTTTGAGATCTCACATCCCTATTTGGGTGCCAAATGTTGCGGGCCGAAAATCTAGACTAACCCCAATCGGTCCAACCCGCTTCCTACACTATGTAATTTGGACGTGAGAAATCGAAGGAGAATGAAATGGATTGTATATACAGTCCCTTTACTTACAAAAAAAATACAATAATAATTACAAAAATGAGGTAAATATGCACACAATGAGCCTATTTATATATAAATAAAACAATCCCATCTTGCGAATACTACCAATCGAAAATATATATACAAATACGAAAGAACAAGCTTATCTTAGAATCCTACCAGTCGAAAATACAAAAGAAAGACAACAAATACAAAAAGAATAGACAACAAAAGGAGGAGTTATCTTACGTGGTACCACAGTTTACAATTTGCCGGACCCCTAGGAAAAAATCTTGCCAGCAGTCACTCTTGTGACAAAAATTGGGTGCATACATCTTATGGGGCCTGGCGCCCCCAAGCTCAATTTTCTTCACAATCTGGTCACATCTTTAGCCTATTAAAGCCCTCCACAATGAACTACTATTAGAAGACTTATCAAATTTGATTTAAATTTCTTCAAAATGTTTCTATTCCAGCCACTCTTACAAAATGCAGGCAATGTTTATCTATTTTTTTACTTGAGTGCTCTTTCAGAAAAATATTTAGCATTTAGTAGCTGAGAAAGGAAAAAAAACCATTTTAATACAATATGAAATCAAATAAATATGTACAAAAAGAAAATATAATAAAAAAAAACACATTCCCACTCACATACACATTCTTACAGAGGGAGGGAGAGGGTATTGGGAAAAGGGGTGGGAGAATGGCCCTTCACAGACACACTCACATTCCCTCCACCACAGCATCTGTGGAGGTTCATCAAAGAAGGAGGATGAAGTGTGGACTTTTCTTTCTTCATCCAGAGGGCTGAAGATGCTTTCATATTGCAGTTTGAGCATCTCCGCCATTTCCCTTGGGCTGATTTCTAGTTCACCTGTGGAATTTATGAGTGGTCCTATTGTTGTCCTATGTTTTAAATTTTCTTTAGAAAATATATAGAAAAATTTGCAGTTTTTTAATGTTTGTTACAGCTCGAGTTTCCTCTCTAATTCGTTGGTCTTTGTGGGACTGATAAGTTTCACTTCAATTTCTTCCAGTTCACTTTGTAGTCTGGTGATGCTGGATGTATGGTTGGCCTTCTTGAGCTTGAAGTGTATTTTGGTCTTCTTTTTCATCAGGATTCTGTGGTCTCTTGATATCTGTTTTCTTTGTTTTTTGTGTGATTTTGATGGTATTATATTTGAACAAGTCTCAAAGCATTTTAATTGTATGATGGCAAGAGTTTCATTAATACCATTTTCTCCTAAAAGTGCTGACCAGTCTATTTTTCCAAATTCAGGTCTTACTCTGTCCCAGTCTACTTCATTGTGGTAGAAATTTAAATCACTGAGGGAAGTGCAGAGGCTTTGGCTGTGTTGTTGGCAGTTGCTTTGAGGCACTGAGAAACTTGAGGTCCTGACTCTGATAAGACTCTAAGTCAAACATCCCCATTTTTATAGTGTCATAGGAATGTACCAGTTCAAAGTTCTTGGATATATGGTGATTGTAACTTCTCTACCTTTCCTCTCAAGGCATTATATCCCACACACCAGAGAATGAAATGTTTCAGGTCTTCCCACTCCACTCGACACACTTTACATTTTGTTTCTTCCCCATTAAATCTTTTTCTATCATTAAGGTTTAATATGTTGGTGCAGCATTTGTATAATATCATCGATGCTGGTTTGTTATCATATATTTTATCTTGCCCACCAATTTCTCTTCTCCATTCTCCATATAATTTGAGGCTTAGCTTCCATTTCTCTTCACAACTCCCTTGTATCCCATTCTCTCGCCCTCTCTCTGATCTTATTCCCTTCCATACTCATCCATTCTAGTCCTCTTTTCTATCCCTTTTAACCATTTACTTTTACCTTGTTCTTTCATCTCTTCCATTACTCTCTTGTAACAAATCATTTCCATTCTCTTTCATACAGTAACTCAAATAATTCCATTGCATTTCTAAAATTCTTGCCTTCATGGTTGATGCTCCTATTTCCCCCCTTAAAGCTACTTCCTGGGCATAAATGAGTGCACTCATTATCTTCCTATACACTCCATTTTCTATTGTTTGCAAATCTTTATTTCTTCCTCTTATATCCACTGGGATATAGCCCAGGGCTGCAAACTTTGTTCAGAAAAATAATCTATAAATGTATTAAAATAATTGTAGAATAATCTAAAATATAAAGTAAATAATCTAAAAAATAATCTGCATCTGACAAACATTGAAAGAATTCATCAATTAAAGAAGTTGAAGACCCATTTATTCTCTATCGCCTATGATCTTGAAACTGCTATCATAACAAATAACTTTCTACTTTAGATGTTTTTGCTGGAAGGCCCTCTGGTCAACCTCCCGTACAGGAGGCTTATCTAGTGGGCCTTCTTCGTGATTGATTAACCTTTTTAATATATTTCAATCATAATATAATCCTACTACAAGTTATACTTTAAACTCTGGTCTGACAGTCTGAGTTTCTAGGTTATATGCTTTAACAAAAAGGTGAGTTTTTAGTTTTTCTTGAATTTCATCATATTCAATTATTCAGTAGGGGAAGCAGACAGACTATTATACAAGTAGGGTTCACCATATTGAAAAGTTCTTTTCCCATAACTGGTATTCACTCTTGGAATAAATAATTTCAATCTAGTTTCTCAGATGTTTTCACACCTCTATTCAGTATTAGCTTGGATCTTAGGTAGGTAAGTTCTCCAGTTTGTAATGTGTTGGGAGTCATGCAACATATCTTATAGGCTATTCTAGCCTTGATTGGAAGCCAATGTAAATTTATCAATGCCGGAGTCACCCTTTCCTCTCTCACAGTTGTGCCATTAATAAGTCTTGCTGACTTGTTGAGAATTAGCTGCAGTTTTTGAAGTATTTTGGTAAGTTCAAATATAAAGAGTTGCAATAATCCACACTGCTAATTACCTGATTTACTATTAGGATTTTCATACATTTAGTCAAATATTTTCCTTAGTGACTGTGTTGATTTATTTTTGCATAGTTAGATTCTCATCTAGCATGATGTCAAGGTCCCTGACTACATTTTTTGTTTTTAATTCAAAATTGTTAATGTTATTGTTTTCAGATTTTGAGTGTCCCTCAACCTTTGGAGTTTCTTCTTCAGACCACAAATCATGAGTTTTGCTTTATCTTCATTAAGTTTTGGGAATTTATATTTTAACCAATATTTGATCTTCATTATTAAGTTTACAATTTGCTTGATATTAACATTTACCACTTCCATATTTTCGATTCCCTGACTATCATCAGCGAATTGATGGTGAGTGACACAATCACTTTGAAAAAGCTCCATCAATTTTCTTATATAGATGTTAAAGAGAATCGGTCCAAGGACTGATTCCTGAGGGACCCCCAGCTTGAGTGCTTTTGAGATGGAAGATTCATTATTAATTTGAATTTTAAATGATCTAATTTTCAGATAAGATGACATCTATTCAAGAACTCCATCTCTCACTCCAATTCCTTTTAGGTCTTTAATGAGAGTTTGATGGTCCACCGTATTGAATGCCGCAGACAGGTCTAGCATGAACAACAGTGCAGTGCCCCATTCATCTAAAATGATTAGATCATTATTAAGTACTGCTGACATACAAATTTCTGTTGAATAGTTTGTTCTATATGCAGATTGGTTAAGTGGAATTGCATTGGTGTCCGATAAGAAAATATTCAATTTGCTAGGATTGATTTTTCAATCAACTTGGAAAGAAAAGAGGTTTGACACAGGCCTATAAGATTTGTATTCATTTGCATCTCCATCACCTTTATACAATGGATGACTAATGGCTGTCTTTTCCGAATCTGTAAATTTCTGGTCCTTAATACTCAAGTTTATTATTTTGGTGTAAATATCCACTAATTTACCAAGATTCAGGGCATTCATGACATCCTTAATTAGGAATGGGTCTGCTAAATTGTATATCTTTTTAGATTCTGTTATAATTTTTAAAAATTGTTGCCTATTAACTTCATTAAATGATGTAATCAGAATATTGTTGTCAGTGTTTTTTTCTTCCTTCTCCTGTTCATTCACAACAATATTGCCCTGATCTGTACCTAAGTCTCTCATTAAGTTATCAACCTTGTTCTCAAAGAAATCACTAAATTTATTGCAAAGCATCAGTACTCTCATAGGGCAGAGCCTTTTCCTTAGTACTTCCAGTAATATCATTTAAAACATTGTAAAGCTTTTTATCATCTGCACTCAGTGATTCTAATTTTCTATTATAATAATACTCTTTGGTCCTGTGGAGTATACGGTTAACACAATTTCGAGCCACAGTTCTGTCATTTTCGGATCTTATTCATCACCATACTAACTCTAGTCTTCGCCTTAATCTGCAAGCCTCTCTAATATCTTGGTTAACCCAGTTCGTATTTTGATTTTTATTTATTTTTTTAGGTCTAATAGGGCACAAGTTGTAATTTTTAGAGAATATTAAGTTGAATTGACTAGTAAAACAGTTTGTACATTGCCCAATTGTAATATTTTGTAAATTAGAGCACTGACATGGAGATTCTGAAGCTTGCTCAAGTTCTTCAGAGCACATGTCGATAAATGACCTGGAATTTTTTTTCTTGCATCTAGAGAAAATAGTTGAATTTTCTCCTCTCCTCCTAAATACCATTATTTCAAAACAAATTAAATAATGCACAGTAGAAAAATAATCTTCAACATCAAAATTTGTCAAAAAAGAAAAATCTTTGTCGCTCATTACTAAGTCAAGAGTATGGCCTGTTTGTGCCACTGGAACTTAATTAAATATTTTAATATTATGGAGATCTATAAGTTCTCTCAGCTTATTCACTTGCCTATCACCATTAACATCTACCCAATTAAAATCGCCACAAACAACCAATTGAAATAAATTTTCCATCATACTGTCTAAGTGCAAGCTAAGTTCCTCTATAAAAGAATTAAATTAGTCCTATAATAACATAATAGAAGGCCAGCCTGAGAATCTACTACTTTGGAGATTGACTGGAGGACCTTAGAAATAAACTTGCAGAAGTAAGAAGTAAAATTAACTTCATCCTCTTGATATGTAAATGTAGAATGTACTTACTGGCTGGTCATCACTTTTATTATTATTATTATATTAGGTGTTTTACTACCATAGACATGATAGAGTGATTCAACAGTGAATCTTGAATAGAATTTATGTAGCTAAATTTTGGGAATATAAGAAGCAATCTGGAGTATAAAAGGGGTACACGAAAATAAGATATATCTATTATAGTGAGATCAGAAGCTTTCAGTAAAGAGAGTAAAAATAAAATTTAAGTCATTTAAAATCATAAATTTCTATTAACACTGACTGCCATGGCAATGCACATATACATGCCACAGCTGTTTCTGTTGCAGCCACAGCATGCATATGTGCATGCCACATGAGTGCCAAATAACTTTCAATATTAGCTGCAGCAACCACATTTGCTTGGCAGTTCCTCTATAAAAGCATTGAAAGGCCAGAATGGCCTTTCAACACGACATTAAATGTTGTACAAGTCTAATTCAATTAAATTAGTCCTATAATAACATAATAGTGTGGCTGCTGAGAAAGATTGTGGAGCATGTCAGTGGCCTGTAAGTAAAATATTTTGTAATTTATCTACCATTTATTTTCAAGCCAAATTTTTTACATTGAAGCCAGGTTCCGGCACAAGAAGAAAGTTGGATGATGGAGCCCATTATTTTTTTTATTTAAAAAAATATATATATTTTAAGTAATTTTATTTTTCAGTTCAGTATTTGTCAAAGAGAATTCAATACCAGATACCAATGACTTTGATAGCATGACAGACTTAACAACCAATGATATCTGTTTTGACCTGGATGAAATAAAGCATGCAATATCCTGTATGAAGCCAAATAAGTCTTCAGGGCCTGATGAAATTTCTATTAAAGTACTTCAAGAAGGTTCATTTTATTTAGCCTGGCCTTTGAGATTAATATTTAACAGATCCGTAGGATATTGTGAAGTACCAATTGATTGGAAGTTGGCGAATGTTGTTCCGGTTTACAAAAAGGGAGGCAAGGGTGATGTTAATAATTATCGGCCTGTCAGTCTTACTTCCATGGTTTGTAAAGTATTAGAAAAACTGATCAAATCTAGGTTATATGGGTTTCTTATGGATAGAAACTTGCTAGAGAAATCTCAACATGATTTCAGGCCAGGGAAATCATGTTTGACTAATTTACTGTCTTTCCTGGAATACATAACAGATAATTTGGACAAGGATGAGGATATAGACATCGCTTATTTGGATGTTAGGAAGGCCTTTGATACAGTGCCTCGTAGACAGCTGTGTATTAAGTTGAGAGAAAGTGGTTTCTTTTTTAGTTTATGCAATTGGATTAGAGAATGGCTCAGGAATAGGGGCAAAGAGTAATTTTAAATGGTACTAAATCAAAGTGGACCCCTGTGCTTAGTGGAGTACCTCAAGGTTCTGTTTTGGATCCACTGTTGTTTATATTTTATATAAATGATTTAGAGAAGGGATTGCAAAGCAAAGTTTGGAAGTTTGCTGGTGATACCAAAATAGTGGCCAGAGTAACAAGCATTGAAGGAGCAACCCATTTTCAAAAGGATCTGGATAAAATCTTAGGTTGGTTGGATAGCAAACAGATGAAGTTTAATTTAAATAAATGCAAAGTAATGCATATGGGTGCACATAATATGTCATTTTGTTATGATCTAAATGGTACCTGGCTGGAAGAAGTTTCAGAAGAAAAAGACTTTAGAATAACCATTTCTAGTAATGCTAAAGTTCACAAACAATGTCTTCAGGCTAGGAACAAGGGTAATAAAATATTGGAAATACTCAGGAGAAATGTGAGCTATAAAAGCAAGGAGGTGATTTATAGGCTCTATAATTTGTATGTTGGGCCTCACATGGAATATTGTGCTCAAGCCTGGGCCCCTAATCATGAGCAGGATTTGGATATGCTTGAGGGTGTTTAGCGAAGAACCACTAAGCTTATTCCAAGACTCAGTAGGATGAGTTATGAGGAAAGGTTGAAGGAGTTAAATATGTTTTCTGTTAGGTGTAGGTTCCTTAGGGGTAATATGATTCATACCTATAGGATGTTTACTAAGTGTGAGCAGGATACTTTTCAAGAGTTTTTTGAATTGTCAGGTATAAATTTAACAAGGGGTCATGAGAAGAAGTTATTAAAAAAAAAGAGGTCTAGGTTTAATATTCGTACATACTTTTTTAGCCAAAGAGTAGTAAACTTTTGGAATGATTTGCCTGCAGAGGTGGTTAACAGTGACTCACTTGGGATTTTTAAGGATAGGTTGGATAGATACATGGATAGTTTGGAAATTATTTGACATGGACTGTTTGGTCTGCATAATTTATTGTCACTTATAAATATTGCTCAGCACCAACTTGGACTCTATGGTCTATAAATTGTGTAAATATTGGGGTTTGTAAATATTTGATATCAGGCTTTGGATGAAATAGTGTTAACTGGGATATGTATATAAACTTAAGGTCCACCTTGACAGACCCCAGTGGCTTTTAGTGGTCCTTCCTTTTCTTATATGTTCTAATAGGTCTATGGTAATTACCATAGCTAGGCTTAGATGGGGGAGGGTGGTGTTTGTGGGAGACCCCCCCCCCCCCCGCATCCTGTTCATGGAGAATATTTTACATTTGAAAGTATAAAACAAAAACAAAGATTTGTTACCCTTTCCTTATAATTTCTCATTACTTTGTGTGAATGGCTGTAAAATTTAACATTTTATATTTTTTCTTTCAGCTTCAAAATCATACTTTTAGTCTTGCAGGCACTCATTTAGGACTTCACCATGACTGCACTTTGCTCCCCCCTAAATGGTATCCCCCCCCAAAAACTGGAGGGCTGGCTATGCCCATGGTAATTATAATATATAGTACACATCTAACACCAAAATCCTCACTTTTTTGACTAGTTGTGCTCACATAAATATCTGTAGCTCCTAAAATAAACATTTCTCAAAGAAAATTCTTTATGAACACTTTGCTATACAAATGTACAAATTTTAGGGAAAGTTACAAAAAAAATAGATTTCTACATCAAGTGACCTTTTCAAAGTTAAATTAAAGGTCAACTTTTTTGTTTGACCTTGTAAAGAAATATATGCATTAATAAAAGTTGTAGGGAATCTTATTAGCTTTAAAATGGTATCAGAATGAGCTCTGTAGGTGCAATAGTCTCCGATATATTTGACTTTGAACCTTTTCACTTTTTGCAAAAAATGACCTTTTTGACCCAACTTTGAGGGGTAATATCTCAAAAACCATTTGACCTACAGAGGTGAGATATATATATCATTGAATTTTTCTCATTGAGGTCTACAAGTACAGCAATTTGCAAGAAAATCCGAGTCAGTGGCAAAAATAACTGGTTGAATTGATCTCATTTACTCTCATTAGGTTTGTAATAGATATGATAATAGTTCCCAGGTGCTAATTTGTGGAGATTTTAATTTTGGTTGGTGGTCGACAATATGTTGTTAATGACAAAAATTTGGGGGATGCAATAAACGATTCATTTTTGTATCAACATATTCTGGAACCTACACACAATGTTGGTTGTGATAATGAATCTCATTTAGACTTGGTATTTACGAGAAACCTATTTGATGCTGAGAACGTACAGTTGGTGTGTCCTCTAGGCAACAGCCATCACTCTACAATAGTTTGTGATTTTCTTATTGATGATGGTGAAGACTGTAATGATAGTAATGTAAGGTACAAATACTGTTTTCATAGAGGCAATTATGGTAAGATTAAGAGTGTTATCATTGATTGACTGGAACCAAATATTTGAAGGCAAGACTGTGTTGGAGAAGTATGATGTATCTCTTAATATATTCCCTGAGCTAATAGAAAAATATGTGCCTAAAACAGAAATAATTATTAGTAAGCCTAAGGCTAAGTGGATGACCAAGGAAGTAAAAAATCAGATAATTGTCAAGGAAAGAGCATGGAAGAGGATGAAGGCAAGAAAAACTCCCCTTAGAGTGGAAAGATATAGACAAAAGAGAAATAAAACAAATGTTATGGTTAAACTGGCCAAAATACTCTTAGAAAAGAAACTTGCACATGATATCAAATGTAACCCAAAACATTTTTGGAGTTTTATCAGAAGCAGGACCAAACTTAAAGAAAATGTGTTGAGAATAAAGAAAAGAAATGGTATGATGACAGTGAATGATGTTGAAACTGCCAATGAACTGAATCCAGCATTCCAGGGTGTCTTTGTGAATGAATCTGAAATAAATATGCCAGTTTTTGGTGAAGGGTATGACATGCCTATCTTGGAAAATATTAAAGTTACCTTGGAAGTTGTTTCAGTTCTATTAAGGAAAACTAATGTTAATAAATCTATGGGACCAGACAGAATCCACCCAAAGTTTTTAAGCGAATGCCACATTGAACTAGCAGTCCCAATAACAATGTTAATAAAAGAATCCTTGGAAAATGGAATTTTGCCCACCTTATGGAAAGTTGCAAAGATTTGTCCTATCTTTAAAAAAGGTAACAAGTTGGATCCTCTTAACTATCAACCAATATCCCTTACATGTATAGTATGTAAAATGTGTGAAACCATCATTAAAGATAAGTTAATTGAACATTTAGAGTCTAATGGTATCCTTAGTAGAAAACAGCATGGTTTTAGAAAGAAGCTTAGTACAGTAACAAATCTCCTTGAGTATTTGGAAGCATTGACAAAAGCAGTTTGATTTGCAAATATCAATTGATGTTAACTACTTGGACTGTAGAAAAGCTTTCGACACTGTGTCCCACAAAAGGCTATTGACTAAATTGTATGGTTACGGTATTAGAGATTTTCTTGCTGAGAGAAAACAATTTGTAAAAGTTCGAGGTCAGCATTCCACTCAGCTATCAGTAACATCCGGAGTTGCTCAAGGGTCTGTCCTTGGGCCAGTCTAATTTTTGGTTTTTGTTAACGACTTGGTAGAATAACTTGAATGTCCAGCCTTAATGTCTGCGGATGATGCAAAGATTATTGTTAAAATTAATTCTAATGAAGATATTGAAGCTATGAAGAGGGACTTCAGAAAACTTCAGAAATGGAGTGAAAAGTGGATGTTAGAATTTAATCCAGAGAAGTGTACAACAATGCATATCAGACATAGGAACCCTGGAATATCTTATACACTAAATGGAAGTGAAATTAAATCAACAGAGAGTGAAAAAGACCTAGGAGTTCTCATTGCAAAGGACTTAAAACCAGCCCAACATATTGGAAATATAGTGGCCAAAGCAAATAGAGTATTGAAATTGATTAAGAGAATTTTTTTTATATATGGACATTGAAATGTGTCGCACACTATATTGTTCTTTGGTCCGGCCATGCCTTGAATATGCTGTCCGGGCATGGTCCTTATTATAAGGGTATTGAAGAACTTGAATTAAAAATGTTCAAAGAAGGATGACCAAGTTGGTACCAGAGTTGAAAGAGTTACCCTAAGAGACTAGATGTAAATGACTGGAAATAACTTCACTACAGCAACAAAGACTTTGTGGAGACCTGATTGAGGCATACAAGATCATTCATGGTTTTGAGAATGTTGATATGAATGAACATAAGAACATACGAAAAGAAGGAGACTGCAAAAGACCATTCATGGCCTACACTTGGCAGCTCCTGTTCCAGTCAACACACAAAAGATTTCTTACCAGAGAAAAGTCATCAACATTGTCACCCTTTACAAGAGTTTGTCAGATCTAATCTACAATATACATAAAATGCATACAGAGGATTATGTCCATTCATGCAACCGCAAAATATAATCTCCCCACTCCTTAGAAAAATATATACATATGTACATAAAAAAAAGTCAGTCCCATCTAGCAGCTTCATCCATATATTTATCTAATCTATTCTTAAAACTACCCAGAGAGGAGGCTTCAATCACATGTCTAGTGAGCCTATTCCATTCATCTACCACACAATTTGTAAACCAATTCCTCCCAATCTCCTTCCTAAACCTATACTTATCAAGCTTAAACCCATTGCTACGTGTCCTGTCATGTTCACTAAGTATAAGAACCTTACCCAGATCCCCTTTATTATATCCTTTTACCCATTTGAAGACTTCAATCAATTCCCCTCTGACTCTTCTCCTTTCCAATGTATGTAGATTTAGTTTTCTGAGCCTTTCACCATAAGGTAAGTTCCTTAGCCCACCAATCATCTTTGTCATCCTTCTCTGCACAGACTCAAGCAAATCAATATCCTTCCTATAATATGGTGACCAAAATTGTACTGTATAGTCTAGATGAGGCCTAACTAGCGCCAGATACAATTTTAGAATGACTTCAGCACTCTTATTGCTTACACTCCTCCTAATGAATCCCAATATCCTATTAGCTTTAATTTTAGCATTTAGGTATTGCTTTCTAGGACAAGGTCTGAACTTACCAAAATACCCAAGTCCCTCTCACAATCGGTCCTCCCTAAAATTCTCCCATTTAATTTATAACTATTCAATGGATTATTTCTACCTATACTAAGTACACTACATTTGTCTATGTTAAACTTCATTTGACATTTCTCGGCCAAATTGGACAGAATGGTCAATTCCTCCTGCATTACAACAGAATCAGAATCAGCCCTAATGGCCCTACCTAGCTTAGTATCATCAGCAAATTTACTCAGGTCACTACTTATACCTATGTCAAGATTATTAATATAAATTAAGAATAGCAAGGGACCCAAAACAGATCCTTGCGGAACTCCACTGCTAACACACCCCCACTCAGATTTAACTCCATCTATACTAACTCTTTGCTGTCTGTCACCAAGCCATGACTGAATCCACCTAAATATACTGCCATCGATCCTGTGTGCTTTAACTTTGCTCAGAAGTCGTAAGTGTGGCACTCGATCAAAAGCCTTACTAAAGTCCAAGTATAAAATATCATAGTTTTCATCATTATCTGCTGCTTCATACACCTTACTATAAAAAGACAGCAAATTAGTCAGACAGGATTTACCCTTACTAAAGCCATGCTGTGATTCTTTTATCAACTTATGCTTATCCAAGTGATCTCTAATATTCCTTGCTATAATAGATTCCATCATTTTCCCTACCACTGATGTCAAACTTACTGGTCTGTAATTAGACATATTTGTCTTATCCCCTTTCTTAAATATAGGTATCACATTGGCTTTCTTCCATGCCACTGGCACAATGCCACTCTCCAATGATTTTCTAAAGATGCATGCTAGGGGCTCACTTAACACATCCTTACATTCTTTCAAAATTCTAGAAAAGACCTCATCAGGACCGGGTGCTTTACTACTTTTGATTTTATCAATTTCCTTTGTGATCAAGATATCCTTTAATTTCTCTTCATCATTACCCCGAAAGATCATTGACACCTCGGGTATATTTAGAGTATCCTCCTGTGTAAATACTGAGAGAAAAAAGTCATTTAGCATTCCAGCCATTGAGTCCCTATCACTCACTAATTCTCCATTGGAATCTATAAGTGGGCCTATTTTATCTCTAACCTTAGTTTTGTATAATTGATAAAAACTTTTAGGATCTTCCTTTGCCCTATTTGCCACTTTAATTTCATAATTTCTCCTTGCTACTCTAACTAACTTTTTAACATCTCTTGCTAGTTCATTATATCTCTGCCTTAAGTGATCCTCTCCATTTTTTATTTTCCTATAAATGCCCTTTTTAATGCCAATATAATGCTTAATTTTATCTGTCATCCATTTTGGATCATTATTTTTAGTCCTAATCTCCTTTTATGGAATGTTAATCATCTGACCTGTAATTAATTGCTCAATTATTCTTTCATACTCCTCTTCAATTGTAATCTCTTCCTCCTGGTGATTATTGTCTCCACTAACTAATATCATTGAATCTATTCCTGATTTGATTTCATTGCCTGGTTTCTGTACAACTGCCTCCAGGTAAGTCCTTAGCCCATTATAATTTGCTCTTCTAAAGTCAGGAATTTTAACATTGTTCATGCTACTATCAATACCATTCCATTTCATCTTGAATCTAATTTCACAATGGTCACTATTACCCAAATTTCCTCCAATCTCAGTATCCTTAATAACTTCTTCCCTATTTGTCAGAACTAAATCCAGTATATTATTACCTCTAGTGGGTTCGTTAATAATCTGCCTCAGAAAATTATCTTGGACAACATTCAAAAATTCCTCAGCCTCCTGATCACCCACAAGAGCTTCCCAGTCTATATTTCTGTAATTAAAATCGCCCATTATACACACATGCTTACTTCTACATGCCCGTTCAATCTCCTGCCACAAAAGATTTGAAGCTTCCTTACTAAGATTTGGTGGTCTGTATAATAATCCTATGACAAGCTTGTTTTTACCTTCCTTTACATTTAGCCATAATGACTGTGTTATCATCTAATATAATTGTACTGTTTACACAACACTGGAGATTATCTTTAATATAAATAATAACCCCTCCTCCTCTCTTCCTATTCCTATCTGTATGGAACATGTTAATGCCCTCAACCTCAGGTTTAAAGTGATTACCTGCCAAATCAAGCCATGACTCTGTTATCGCAATTATATCAAAATTCTCTTCACTCGCTAACGCTCTTAAGAGATCTATCTTATTCCTTATACTCCGACCATTTGTGTAGTATATTTTTAAGTTTTTTTTATTATTCCCATCTTCATTGCATTGTGCTTTTTTATTCCTAGTTATCTGCTCATTCACTTGTGCATTAGTCCCCCTATAACGCATCAGTATGCCCTCTCCCCTAGCTATTCCTCTATCTCTGCATCCCTTCCATTTCCTACACCTGCCCTCTATTCCTGTTATTCCCTTTCTATTTTTACTAGTATTTAACTGCATTATAAGCCCTTTAATTTCTTCTCTGTCTATATTAATAGAATTTATCACTACTTCCCTTGACCTAGAATTATCATCAATTAGTCTAACTGGTTTCTCTTCTGTGAACACTGAAGCAAAATGATCATTAAGGACCTCTACTATTTCCTCATCAGATTCTTTCAAAACCCCTTCATATTTAATAGGCCCTATTTTAGCACTGTTAGATTTATTATTGATTCTATAATAGCTAAAGAATTTTTTAGGATCTTTATTATTATTTTTAGCTAAATTAATTTCTGCTGTCCTTTTGTTCTTCTTAATAATCTTATTTAGTTCATTCCTGGTTGACCTATAATGGTTTAAATTATCTAAACTACTCTCACTTTGTAATTTCCGGTATGCCCTTTTTTTCTCTGAAACTTTATTAGCCATTTCTTGATTCCACCATAATGGTTTCCTACATTTCTTCCTAATAGACTTCATTGGAATACACTGTTCCTGAACCATGTTTAATATAGTCTTAAAAATATCCCACATCTCATAAGTATTCTTTCCATGGAATTCTATATCTCACCTAATCTGATTTAGCATGCTGCGTAATTTATCGTAATCTCCCCTATAAAAATTTGGAATTTTTGTGGAGTTTGTTGTTGTTCTACCCTTAACTATTTGCAAATTAAACCTAACCATCTGATGATCACTGTTTCCCAATGATTCCCCTACACTTAATCCTTGAACTAAGTGATCATCATTTGAAAGAATTAGATCTAATATATTGGCACCCCTTGTTGGCTTATTAACAAATTGGGTCAAAAAGTTATCTTCAAAACACTCCATAAACTTACAACTTGCTCTATCTCTTCCTATCATATTTTCCCAGTCTACAGAAGTTAAATTAAAGTCACCCAGAATAACTGTATCTTCTTTGCATCCTTTACTTATTTCCCTAATCATTAACTCATTGATGCAATCAGTCTGTCCTGGTGGTCTATAAAAAGCTCCCAAGTGTATTTTCCTATTTTTACCAACTTTAATATCTATCCATAATGATTCACCTTCTCCTTGCTTTATAGAGTTATTTAGATTTGAAGAAATGCTATTTCTGATATAAATAATCAACCCACCACCAGTCCTATCTCTCCTTTGACTAATGTACATAGTATAACCTTCTAGTTCAAATTCACTGACATTATCATTAAATATATTTTCATTAACCCATGATTCAACTATACATATTATATCTATATCTTCATGAATGATATAACTAAATAATTCATCCCTCTTATTTCTAAGACTACGAGCATTTGTGTAAAGACAACTCAGCCCACCTATTCCTGAAGCACCTGACCTGAGGGCCTATCTCCTCTGCTGAAGGTTCGTTGTTCGATTACTGTTAGTGACGGTTCTGTAATTATTTTTGGATAACTAACATTATACCACAAATTAATTAATTTTTTCTTTATATATTAATAGTAATTAGGGTTTGCTGCACTTAATTTATAAATAGGAGGTCTTCGACTGACCTTCAAACAGGTAGCACGTGTTTCATAGAGCTCTCAGTCTGTTGATCTATTTTTCAGATTTTTCTACAGTTTTTGTTGTTTTTTTTCTCACCACAATCAGCAAAAGCTAAGTTGCTCTTCTTTTTTTTTCTTATTACTACTTAAGTTCTTTCTTTGTTTGAATAAGTGATGGAGTTTGGGGATGAAAGTGAGCATGAGTGTCGGAATGTATGCATTGGTTGTGGTGTATTAGGTGAGGGGTATACATGTGTTGTATGTGGGCTGCGTGAATGCATTGTAGATTTAGAGGGGATGAGAAGGCAGGATTTAGACAGGATATGTAGGCTGGAGGGGTTAGTTGCTGAGCTCAGGAGGGAACTTAGTGTTAGGCCTAGAGCTGGGAATAGGTTAGGTGGTGAGGTAGGCCAGTTAGATGTTCCAGGTGAAGGTAGAGGGCCGGTGGAGGAGGTAGGATATGATAGTTCTAGTGATAGTGAAGTTAGCCCCCTTAGATTAGTTAGAAATAGGCCTAGTGAGGATGGGGGACAGTGGAGAGTGGTTAGGAAACGTGAAGCTAGGGAGGCTTCTCCTGTTCTTTGTGAGAATAGGGTTGCCTCTGTTGAGGTTGTTAGCCAGGGGGAGAATAGGTGTGTGAGTCAGAGGGACACAGAATCTATTAGCTTGACTAATAGATTCAGTGCCCTAAGAGAGGAAGTAACTGGAAGTGATATGACTGATGGGGGTGGGGGTGGAGGTAGAGTGACTGGTAGTTTGAATGAGAATAGGAGTGGGGATGGAGTTAGGTCTGTGGGGTTTAGGAATAGGAGTCTGACTGAAGTGCTTGTGATGGGTGATTCGCGAGTTAGATATTTAGATAGGAAGTTGAATGCAAGTAGATTGAATGGTTTGAGGGTGTGTTTGCCGGGTGCTGGAGTGAGAGATCTGTCTGATAGGTATGAGGAGCTGGTGTCTGGCTGTGCAAGGGATGCGGTTGTGATTACACATGTAGGAGTGAATGATGTGAAGAAAGTGGGTGCATGTGAGTTACGTGAGAGGTACAAGAGGTTGATTGAAAAGGTGAAAGAAAGTAGAATGAAAGGTGTTGTGACAGGTGTGCTTCCAAGAATGGATGTTAGGGTAGAATGGATGTCTCGTGCAATTGGGCTGAATGATTATGTGAGGAGGATGTGTGAGATGGAAGGTGTCATGTTTGTGGATGTGTGGGATAGGTTTGTTGAAATGAAAGAAATGTATGCGATGGATGGACTGCATTTGAGTAGGCGGGGGGTAGATGTGTTGTGGGAGGAGTATGATTGTGTTATTAGGTCTTTGCGGGCGGGAAACTAGATACTAATAGTGGTCAGGGAATTATGAGAGGACATTATAGTACTGAAAGTAGAATGGACTTGGCAGAAAACAGAAATAGGTTCCAAGGCGATAGAGGTGAGGTCATTCAAGTTTCAAGAGGTGCTTCAGGGATAGGGGGGTTAAATTGTTTCTATACAAATGCTCGTAGTCTTAGAAACAAGATGGATGAGCTATTTAGTTATATTAGCAATGAGGATATAGATATATTATGCGTTACTGAATCATGGGTTAATGAAATAGAATTTAGTGACACTATAAGTGAATTTGATTTACAGGGCTATAATATGTACATTAGTCAAAGGACAGGTAGGATTGGTGGAGGAATAATTATCTATATAAAAAACAACATTGTTTCAAGTTTAAATACTTCAATAAAGCAGGATGGAGTTGAGTCACTTTGGATAGATATTAGGTTCAGTAAAAATAGAATGGTGCATTTGGGAGCTTTTTACAGGCCACCTGGGCAGACTGATGATATGGATGAACTAATGATAAGGGAAATAAGTAAAGGATGTGAATCAGATGCAGTTATTATTGGGGACTTCAACTTAAACTCTGTGGACTGGAAAAATATGATAGGTAGGGATAGAACAAGTGGCAGGTTCATGGAATGCTTTGAGGATAATTTTTTTAATCAATTTGTTAATGAGCCAACGAGGGGGGACAATATATTAGATTTAGTACTTTCTAACAGTGATCATTTAGTTCAAGAATTGACTGTTGGGGAAGCATTGGGAAATAGTGACCATCAGATAGTTCGTTTTAACTTGGGAATTGAGAAGGGTAAAATAACCGAGAATCCTGAAAAAGTTCCAAATTTTCATAAGGGAGATTATGTAAAACTTTGATGCTTGCTAAATTTGGTAGACTGGGATGTAGAATTCAGAGGTAAAAATGCTTATGGGATGTGGGATACTTTCAAGCATATAATAAATGTACTTACAGATACTTACAGAAGACTTCATGGAAGAGGCTTATGCCTGTGACTCCAGATCTATATTATCAACCTGCGGCAGCGTGTGGTGGATTATCTTTGCCTTGTAATTGTATTTCAATTCTTGATTAAAGCAAAATTTATCCAGTCTGACCTCAAACTGGTTGACTGATGCTGCTGCAATCACCCAATCAGGCAACTGATTCCAGTTATTTATCACCCTACACGGGAAAGCATACTTCCTTATATCCAGCCGTGACCTTGTCTTAAAAAGCTTCAGTGAATTCCCCCTGCTGATGTTTTCTTCTCGAAGTTTGAATATGCCTTAACTACATTCCCCATCATATTTTCCAGTGAGTATCTTGTAGGTCTCTATTAAGTCTCCCCGTGCTCTTCTGTATGCCAGTGTTGGTAGGTTCAGCTTCCTTAGTCTCTCTTCATAATTAAGTCCTTTAAGTTCCGGCACCATCCTTGTAGCCCTTCGTTGCACGTTCTCTACCATCTCAATGTCTTTAACCAGGTGAGGATTCCATACCTGATTAGCATACTCTATATGCGGTCTTACTAAAGCTACAAACAAAGCTTTAAATATCGTTGCATCCAATGTAACAAAGGTCCTTCTGATTATTCCCACTAATTTGTTGGCTTTATTTACTTTCTCTGCCAGGTGATCTACACAACTCAATTTATCATTGATTATTACTCCCACATCCTTCTCAGAAGTAATCTTTTTCAGCTGCTTCTCCATTTGGTAGCCTTGATCTTCAATAGTCGTTCTTCCTATTCTCATATAACTACACTTATCCGGATGAAAACTCAACAACCATTTTTCACTCCATGAGTATACCTCCTGCACATCCTGCTACAGCTTTTGACAATCCTCTTGATCTTTTATGCATCTAAATATCTTTGTGCCGTCTGCATACAGGTATACTTCGCTGTCATTTACTATACTATCGGGGAGGTCATTGATAAACAAAACAAACAACAATGGTCCGAGAACAGTGCCCTGCGGCACTCCACTTGTCACTGGCTTCCATCTTGACATTTTCCCCTTCACCACCACTCTTTGTTGTCTTTGTGTTAGGAATGCTGCAATCCATTCTTGGTACTCCTTTCCAATTCCATAACTACTAATTTTACTGAATAGTCTTCTATGTGCAACTCTATCGAAAGCCTTCATAAAATCACAATATATTACATCCACTGCATGTCCATCATCAATAATTTCAGTCCATCTGTCCAGAACCTTTATGAGCTGTAGCACCATTGATCGTCCTGAGATAAAGCCATATTGCTTGTCACTAAATAAACTATTGGTTCTCATGTGTGCCATTATCTCCTCCCTTATCATTGTCTCAAATATCTTACAGATTATACTTGTTAAACTGATTGGCCTATAATTCTCTGGATCACACTTGGAACCCTTTTTAAATATAGGAGTAATATGAGCAATTAGCCAATCTTGAGGGAGTTCCTTATGTTTAAAGGAGTACTGATAAAGTATTTCTAAAGGCACTACTAATTGTTCCATAGCTTCTTTTATAATCCTAGAGTGGATTCCGTCAGGTCCTGGGGATTTATGCCTCTTTAGATTTTTAATGATCTTCTTAATTTTTTCCTTATTAATTTCCAGGTGATTCAGTGTTGGTACATTTTTCATCACACAATATGGTACCTCATCTTCTGGCTTCATGACAAACACCTTCGAAAATTGCTTTGCAAAAACTTCAACTTTTTCCAGATCACTTTCAGTTTTTCCATCTTCAGCAGTGCCCTTGTATAAGTCAGGAATCCTTGGTTTCCTTTTTGTCTTAGTCTGCACATATTTCCAAAATATTTTGGGATTATCCTTCAAATTTTTGCAATCTCCCTTTCTTTTAGTTTTACAGCATTTCAGGTTTCTTTTCTAATTTGATTATTCAGTTTTCTGTACTCCTTCTCAGTCTCTAAATACTCATTCTTAGTAGATACATTCAGATTACTCTTCAAGGATTTCATTCTCATCCACAACCTCTGTTTCTTCTTTATCTTAGACGATAATTTCTTATTCATTGGTAGATTGCTATTCGTCCTTTTCCTGGATTGATTTAAATTCCCCATCTTTCTTGTGGGTACACTCTTATCTATTGCAACATACAATTTTGACTTGAATCTGCTCCACATTTCCTCAATATTGGTAGCCTCGGATAGGTATTTCACCCAGTCAATATTAATACTAAGTTCCCTTCTCAGACCCTCATAATCTGCTTTTTCATACAAATACATAGTTTTTCTATCATGAACCACGATCTCCTCCATATTACATGTAACTTGTATCACAGCATGATCACTTCTCCCCAGTGGATTTCCAATCATGACCTCTTCAACTATTGATTCTTCATTTGTGAAAAATAAATCTAGGGTATTACCAACATTTTCACCCCTTATTCTTGTAATTTCCTCCACATGCTGGGTCAAAAAGCAATCGCGCACCTTTTCCACAAATTTTGTTCCAAAATCATTCATTACAGTGTTAGTCGTGCAATTTTTCCAATTTATTTGTGGCAAATTAAAGTCTCCCATCAAAATCTTAAATGTAGCCTTCATCTCAGTTACCTCTTGCAATAAATCCAGCAACAGTTGGTCATTTTCCTCCTGCTATTTGGACTCCGATATACTAGAGTTAGGTTAAGTTTCTCTCCTTGAAGCATAATTTCCAGACAGCAATACTCACAGAAACATGAAACCAAATCTCCCTTACTATACTTAATGCCACTTTTCACGTATATCATGAGACCTCTACCTTCATTACCCAAAACATTACTTTCCTCTATCTCATACCCTTCGATGTTGTATTCTTCAAGTTCCCTTCGATATCTAAAGTGCTTAGGTTTAACTTCAGAGAGGGCAATAATGCTTGGCTTATTACTTAATGTATCAAGTAACGACCTTAATTCTAAAAACTTATCAAAAGTATATACATCCACATTTGTAAATATAATGCTAAACTTTCTATTTACATTATTTACATTCTCAGCACATGATGTACTTGAGTCAATTTCTACTGTGGCTGTGGTCTTTGATCCTCCACCTTGATGACCCTTCGGTTCCAGGGTGGACCTCTGACTACATGCTTCCCCTCTCCCATATCTGTTAAGTTTTTTGCCTTCTTTAACAGTTCTTTGTCCATTTCTCTCTCTCTCTTGGTAAATCCTATATAGGCCACTCTAAAATTTTTCAAGTTTTCATCCTTGCCCAATTCTTTTATTTTTCTGAATATATCATTTCTCACTTCTGAGTCAGTGAGTGCAGCCAGTATTGGGCGATCTCGACCTTCTACCTTTTTCCTAAGCCTTATCACTCTCATCATATTATCCTCATGAACTTCACATGTATTCAGAATTTTCTTAACAATCTGTCTGTCATAATTAATTCTTTCCTGGAACATGTTTGAATTGCTTTCAGGGACATTGTACACCACAATGTTGTTTTCTCTCTTCTTCTTATCATTTAATTCTTCCAAAACTGTAGTCATATCCATTACCTCTTGTTTTTTCTGAGATGCCTGATGTCCTCCAATTGCCCCATGTACTACATTTACTTCATCAGTACTTGATTTCTTTATTTCAAGTATATTGATTTCAGCTCTCTCCATCCGTGAACTCAATTCTTGTACAGTCTCCCTGTCCCCATTCATATGTTCATTAGTATCCACTGATCTAGCCTCCAGTACTGCTACTCTAGCAGTAATGTTGTTAAAATCTTCTTTATCCATTTTGACTGTCTCTCGTATCTCCTTAACCTCTTCCTGCAGTACATCTTGTTTCTCAATTAAGTCTGCTTGTATCTTCTCCAATTTCTCAATATGAGATTTTAATTTTGCAAATCCTTTCTTACAGCGAGACGCAGTGCCATGTAAACTGGGATCCTGCCTCTTCTTCCACCATAAACTTATAAACATCCTCAGGTATCCTCTCACATTTGGCATGATACCAAGTCACACAGATATCACATAAGAGTGCCATATCATTATCTCTTACCAGTCCACTGCATCTCCCACAGCAATCACCTGCATTTTCTGTTTCCCTTGAAGACGCTTCCGTTGTTGTTCTACTTACTTTTCGTCTTCCTCCAGCAGAGTCCATCTGTTTACTCGCCATATTTCAGTAGATCACAAATATAAATGCAAATTTAAAGTATACCTTGTGTTCAAATATATCTCAAGCAAGCTTATGGTGTCTAAAGATGATACTGTATAGCAGCAAACAACCTTAAAGTCATGAATTCAAGAGAGCACAAGCAACACATCAGCCACAATGTATCCCAATGAAGGCCATTAGGAACAAAAGTAGGAAACCATTATGGTGGAATCAGGAGATAGCTAGAAAAATTTCAGAGAAGAAAGGGGCATACAAAAAATTACAGATACAAAATAATATTCAAAATTTAAGTGATTATAGAATAACTAGGAATGAGTTAAATAAGATTATAAAGAAGAACAAAAGGGTGTCAGAAATTAAATTAGCTCAGGATAGCAAAAAAGATCCTAGAAAGTTCTTTAGTTACTAAAAAATTAATAACAAGTCTGGCAGAGTTAAAATAGGACCTATCAAATATGAAGGGGTTGTGAGAGAAACTGATGAGGAAATAGTTGAGGTACTAAATGGTCATTTTGCATCAGTATTTACAAAGGAGAAACTAAATAGTCTTATGTATAGTACTCATGGGTCAGGGAAAGGTGTTTACTAACATTAGTGTGGATCGGAGGATGATAAAAGGACTAATAGGTGAGTTAGATACTAACAAGGCCTCCGGCCCTGATAATATTCATTCTAGGATACTTAAAGAAGGTGTAGAAAGTATCTCAATAGCTCTGGAGAAGTTATATACTAGGTCACTGGAATATGGAGAAATACCCCATGATTGGAAGAGAGCGAATGTAGTCCCCATTTTCAAGAAGGGTAGTAACTTTAGACCGGTTAGCCTAACTCCTGTAGTCTGTAAAATTCTTGAGAAAATAGTTAAAAAAGGGATTTGCCAACATCTAGAGAGGGAGGGGTTAATCAGCGATGCTCAGCATGGGTATAGATCAGGTAGATCATGTTTGACTAATTTACTAGACTTTCTGGAGTTTGTAACAGATCAAGTAGATAAGGGAGACAAAGTAGATATAATTTACTTAGATTTTAGTAAAGCATTTGATAAGGTACCACATAGGAGACTAGTTCATAAATTAAAAATGATTGGAATATGTGGGGGTGTTTCAAATTGGATAAGATAAGATAAGATAAGAGGTATTGCCTTTCCATCGGCACCTCCATAACACATATGAGATTCATGGAATCCCATTATATGCAGCCTTCTGGATAAAATATCCTTACTATCAATATTCAATTCTGGTTTAATTCTTAGTCCTTTACTTTTTTTTTTTTTTTTTTTTTTTTTTTAGTGTGTAAAATTTAATTATCATGTACTTAAAATACCGATTTAATTGTTAGTCATTTACTTTTTTGCATTGTTTAGAATATCACTATCATGTACTTAAAATTCAGGTTTACACCATTGTCAGTAAGTAGCCAGCCATATTAAGTAGGCTGTATGTCCAGACTTTTACTTATTTATGTAAACACAAGCTTAGTGCATGTATATGGGTACTTTTTTATGATTTACATAAGATTTATCATGCAGCCTTGTTTGCTTTGTCACAGCTATTTGATTTACACATATATATTTTAAGGGAAAAACACGTGGATGTATTGTTAGGTACTTATATTTAATGGTAGTTGTCAATGGAGCAAGTAAATGCGTGAATTTTCAATATATGACAGTATTATCCCTATAATTACTTGGTATTCTTACTAGCTTGTGCACTGTCAATTTCTTTTACTTTCTTTTCTCTTAATTTCCATAATCTGTATACATCTCTTTTCTTCTCATCCAGGTTTTCTTCTTCAAAAAGAATGCTTCCAATAGTTTTGTTGATGTCCTTTTCTTTTTTGCCCAGGGTATTTTTTATAAGCACTCTTTCTTTATTTAATTCAGGGCATTCAAGCAAGAAATGGGAAATATCTTCTGGTGTATGTTTGCATAGTTTGCATGCAGTGTCCTGATTTTATAAGAACATAAGAAAAGAAGGAGACTGCAAAAGACCATTCATGGCCTACACTTGGCAGCTCCTGTTCCAGTCAACACACAAAAGATTTCTTACCAGAGAAAAGTCATCAACATTGTCACCCTTTACAGGAGTTCGTCAGATCTAATCTACAATATACATAAAATGCATCCAGAGCATTATGTCCATTCATGCAACCGCAAAATAATCTCCCCACTCCTTAGAAAAATATATACATATGTACATAAAAAAGTCAGTCCCATCTAGCAGCTTCATTCATATATTTATCTAATCTATTCTTAAAACTACCCAGAGAGGAGGCTTCTATCACATATCTAGTGAGCCTATTGCATTCATCTACCACACGATTTGTAAACCAATTCCTCCCAATCTCCTTCCTAAACCTATACTTATCAAGCTTAAACCCATTGCTACGTGTCCTGTCATGTTCACTAAGTATAAGAACCTTACCCAGATCCCCTTTATTATATCCTTTTACCCATTTAAAGACTTCAATCAATTCCCCTCTGACTCTTCTCCTTTCCAATGTATGTAGATTTAGTTTTCTGAGCCTTTCACCATAAGGTAAGTTCCTTAGCCCACCAATCATCTTTGTCATCCTTCTCTGCACAGACTCAAGCAAATCAATATCCTTCCTATAATATGGTGACCAAAATTGTACTGCATAGTCTAGATGAGGCCTAACTAGTGCCAGATACAGTTTTAGAATGACTTCAGCACTCTTATTGCTTACACTCCTCCTAATGAATCCCAATATCCTATTAGCTTTATTCTTAGCATTTAGGCATTGCTTTCTAGGACGAAGGTCTGAACTTACCAAAATACCCAAGTCCCTCTCACAATCGGTCCTCCCTAAATTTCTCCCATTTAATTTATAACTATTCAGTGGATTATTTCTACCTATACTAAGTACACTACATTTGTCTATGTTAAACTTCATTTGCCATTTCTCGGCCCAATTGGACAGAATGGTCAATTCCTCCTGCATTACAACAGCATCAGAATCAGCCCTAATGGCCCTACCTAGCTTAGTATCATCAGCAAATTTACTCAGGTCACTACTTATACCTATGTCAAGATCATTAATATAAATTAAGAATAGCAAGGGACCCAAAACAGATCCTTGCGGAACTCCACTGCTAACACACCCCCACTCAGATTTAACTCCATCTATACTAACTCTTTGCTGTCTGTCACCAAGCCATGACTGAATCCACCTAAATATACTGCCATCGATCCCGTGTGCTTTAACTTTGCTCAGAAGCCGTAAGTGTGGCACTCGATCAAAAGCCTTACTAAAGTCCAAGTATAAAATATCATAGTTTTCATCCTTATCTGCTGCTTCATACACCTTACTATAAAAAGACAGCAAATTAGTCAGGCAGGATTTACCCTTACTAAAGCCATGCTGTGATTCTTTTATCAACTTATGCTTATCCAAGTGATCCCTAATATTCCTTGCTATAATAGATTCCATCATTTTCCCTACCACTGATGTCAAACTTACTGGTCTGTAATTAGACATATTTGTTTTATCCCCTTTCTTAAATATAGGTATCACATTGGCTTTCTTCCATGTCACTGGCACAATGCCACTCTCCAATGATTTTCTAAAGATGCATGCTAGGGGCTCACTTAACACATCCTTACATTCTTTCAAAATTCTAGGAAAGACCTCATCAGGACCGGGTGCTTTACTACTTTTGATTTTATCAATTTCCTTTGTCACTATCTCCTTTGTGATCAAGATATCCTTTAATTTCTCTTCATCATTACCCCGAAAGATCATTGACACCTCAGGTATATTTAGAGTATCCTCCTGTGTAAATACTGAGAGAAAAAAGTCATTTAGCATTCCAGCCATTGAGTCCCTATCACTCACTAATTCTCCATTGGAATCTATAAGTGGGCCTATTTTATCTCTAACCTTAGTTTTGTATAATTGATAAAAACTTTTAGGATCTTCCTTTGCCCAATTTGCCACTTTAATTTCATAATTTCTCCTTGCTACTCTAACTAACTTTTTAACATCTCTTGCTAGTTCATTATATCTGTGCCTTAAGTGATCCTCTCCATTTTTTATTTTCCTATAAATGCCCTTTTTAATGCCAATATAATGCTTAATTTTATCTGTCATCCATTTTGGGTCATTATTTTTAGTCCTAATCTCCTTATAAGGAATGTTAATCATCTGACCTGTAATTAATTTCTCAATTATTCTTTCATACTCCTCTTCAATTGTAATCTCTTCCTCCTGGTGATTATTGTCTCCACTAACTGATATCATTGAATCTATTCCTGAATTGATTTCATTGCCTGGTTTCTGTACAACTGCCTCCAGGTAAGTCCTTAGCCCATTATAATTTGCTCTTCTAAAGTCAGGAATTTTAACATTGTTCATGCTACTATCAATACCATTCCATTTCATCTTGAATCTAATTTCACAATGGTCACTATTACCCAAATTTCCTCCAATCTCAGTATCCTTAATAACTTCTTCCCTATTTGTCAGAACTAAATCCAGTTGGCTGTCTGGCTTTGTTCTGGAAGGTTGTCTTGCAGGAAGCTCTTGATTCTCATTGTAAGATTGGGATATAATACTGATTTGGGTGTATAGTTTTTCTTGTATTTATTTAATACATCAATCACTGTGTAATAAATACATTAGTGATTAATACTTTTGGGGAAGATAACTGGCAGCAATCCTGAGCAAGAATTTTTTTTTGGTGAGTGTTAACTTTTTCCTTAGTAAATTTCTGAGAGTATGGCTGTTTGTATAGATGGTGAGAGCATGCCATTTGAAAGTAGTGTGTATGTGGTGTGTGATGCATGTGGAGTTGAAAGGAGAGTGAATGTAACTGAATGCCGTGTGTGTTTTCTGGAAGGGGAGGTTAGGAGGTTGAGTGGGGAATGTAAGAGGTTGAATGATTTGGTGTTTGAGGTGAGAAGAGATGCAAGTGTGCGATTGAAGGGTGAGATTAGTGCTAAGAGGGTGGAAGATAGGGCTAGGACTGGGAACAGTGTGGAAGTTGTGAGTGATGATGAATGGTGGGTGAAAATGGATAGGATAGATAAGTTAGGACAGGTTAGGTGTGTGAATGAGAGGGACATAGAACCTGTTAGGTTGACTAACAGATTCAATGTCCTGAGAGAGGAAGAGTGTGAAAGTGATTTGCCTGGTGTGATTGTGGATGAAAGCAGGATGGGTGGTAGTGTGACTGAGAGCAGGAGGGAGGGTAATGTTAGGCCAAGACAGAATAGGAGAATGACTGAGGTGCTAGTGATGGGTGACTCTCAGATTAGGTATTTAGATAGGAAGTTGAGTGATAGCAAGTGGAAGGGAATGAGAGTTTGTCTGCCGGGTGCTGGTGTAAGTGATGTTTGTGAGAGGTATGATAGGCTGGTTTCTGGGTGTGAGAGGGATGCAGTTGTGATTACGCATGTGGGAGTGAATGATGTAAAGAAGGTGGGTACATGTGAGTTACGTGAGCAGTATAAAAGGTTAGTTGAAAGGATGAGTAAAAGCAGGGTAAAAGGTGTTGTTTCTGGTGTGCTTCCGAGATTGGATGTGGGGGTAGAATGGTTGTTGCGTGCAATTGGTTTGAATGAATTTGTGAAAGGACTGTGTGAGGAGTTAGGATTGGTGTTTGTAGATGTCTGGGGAGGGTTTTACGGGAATAGGAGGTTGTATGCGATGGATGGGCTCCATCTTAGTCGGGCAGGTGTTGAGGTTCTATGGGGGGAGCTGGATAGTGTGATTAGGTCCTTACGGGTGGGAAACTAGAAGCTGTTAGAGGTAAGGGAATAACAGGAATAGAGGGCAGGTGTAGGAAATGGAAGGGATGCAGAGATAGAGGAATAGCTAAGGGAGAGGGCATACTGATGCGTTATAGGGGGACTAATGCACAAGTGAATGAGCAGATAACTAGGAATAGAAAAGCACGATGCAATGAAGATGGGAATAATAAAAAAAACTTAAAAATATACTACACAAATGGTCGGAGTATAAGGAATAAGATAGATCTCTTAAGAGCGTTAGCAAGTGAAGAGAATTTTGATATAATTGCGATAACAGAGTCATGGCTTGATTTGGCAGGAAATCACTTTAAACCTGAGGTTGAGATTGAGGGCTTTAACATGTTCCATACAGACAGGAATAGGAAGAGAGGAGGAGGGGTTATTATTTATATTAAAGATAATCTCCAGTGTTGTGTAAACAGTACAATTAAATTAGATGATAACACAGTCATTATGGCTAAATGTAAAGGAAGGTAAAAACAAGCTTGTCATAGGATTATTATACAGACCACCAAATCTTAGTAAGGAAGCTTCAAATCTTCTGTGGCAGGAGATTGAACGGGCATGTAGAAGTAAGCATGTGTGTATAATGGGCGATTTTAATTACAGAAATATAGACTGGGAAGCTCTTGTGGGTGATCAGGAGGCTGAGGAATTTTTGAATGTTGTCCAAGATAATTTTCTGAGGCAGATTATTAACGAACCCGAGGTGTCAATGATCTTTCGGGGTAATGATGAAGAGAAATTAAAGGATATCTTGATCACAAAGGAGATAGTGACAAAGGAAATTGATAAAATCAAAAGTAGTAAAGCACCTGGTCCTGATGAGGTCTTTCCTAGAATATTGAATGAATGTAAGGATGTGTTAAGTGAGCCCCTAGCATGCATCTTTAGAAAATCATTGGAGAGTGGCATTGTGCCAGTGGCATGGAAGAAAGCCAATGTGATACCTATATTTAAGAAAGGGGATAAAACAAATATGTCTAATTACAGACCAGTAAGTTTGACATCAGTGGTAGGGAAAATGATGGAATCTATTATAGCAAGGAATATAAGGGATCACTTGGATAAGCATAAGTTGATAAAAGAATCACAGCATGGCTTTAGTAAGGGTAAATCCTGCCTGACTAATTTGCTGTCTTTTTATAGTAAGGTGTATGAAGCAGCAGATAAGGATGAAAACTATGATATTTTATACTTGGACTTTAGTAAGGCTTTTGATCGAGTGCCACACTTACGGCTTCTGAGCAAAGTTAAAGCACACGGGATCGATGGCAGTATATTTAGGTGGATTCAGTCATGGCTTGGTGACAGACAGCAAAGAGTTAGTATAGATGGAGTTAAATCTGAGTGGGGGTGTGTTAGCAGTGGAGTTCCACAAGGATCTGTTTTGGGTCCCTTGCTATTCTTAATTTATATTAATGATCTTGACATAGGTATAAGTAGTGACCTGAGTAAATTTGCTGATGATACTAAGCTAGGTAGGGCCATTAGGGCTGATTCTGATGCTGTTGTAATGCAGGAGGAATTGACCATTCTGTCCAATTGGGCTGAGAAATGGCAAATGAAGTTTAACATAGACAAATGTAGTGTACTTAGTATAGGTAGAAATAATCCACTGAATAGTTATAAATTAAATGGGAGAAATTTAGGGAGGACCGATTGTGAGAGGGACTTGGGTATTTTGGTAAGTTCAGACCTTCGTCCTAGAAAGCAATGCCTAAATGCTAAGAATAAAGCTAATAGGATATTGGGATTCATTAGGAGGAGTGTAAGCAATAAGAGTGCTGAAGTCATTCTAAAACTGTATCTGGCGCTAGTTAGGCCTCATCTAGACTATGCAGTACAATTTTGGTCACCATATTATAGGAAGGATATTGATTTGCTTGAGTCTGTGCAGAGAAGGATGACAAAGATGATTGGTGGGCTAAGGAACTTACCTTATGGTGAAAGGCTCAGAAAACTAAATCTACATACATTGGAAAGGAGAAGAGTCAGAGGGGAGTTGATTGAAGTCTTCAAATGGGTAAAAGGATATAATAAAGGGGATCTGGGTAAGGTTCTTATACTTAGTGAACATGACAGGACACGTAACATAACATAACATAACATAATTACACGGATGACAAAAGCCACAAGGGCCTATCAAAGGTCATCCGCCTCCGTCAAACCCACCCACAAAAAGCACCATCACCAGGGGAAGACAAAATCAAAGTCCCCCCCAAAAATTCCTCAGCCTCCTGATCACCCACAAGAGCTTCCCAGTCTATATTTCTGTAATTAAAATCGCCCATTATACACACATGCTTACTTCTACATGCCCGTTCAATCTCCTGCCACAGAAGATTTGAAGCTTCCTTACTAAGATTTGGTGGTCTGTATAATAATCCTATGACAAGCTTGTTTTTACCTTCCTTTACATTTAGCCATAATGACTCTGTGTTATCATCTAATTTAATTGTACTGTTTACACAACACTGGAGATTATCTTTAATATAAATAATAACCCCTCCTCCTCTCTTCCTATTCCTATCTGTATGGAAAATGTTAAAGCCCTCAATCTCAACCTCAGGTTTAAAGTGATTTCCTGCCAAATCAAGCCATGACTCTGTTATCGCAATTATATCAAAATTCTCTTCACTCGCTAACGCTCTTAAGAGATCTATCTTATTCCTTATACTCCGACTATTTGTGTAGTATATTTTTAAGTTTTTTTAATTATTCCCATCTTCATTGCATCGTGCTTTTCTATTCCTAGTTAGCTGCTCATTCACTTGTGCATTAGTCCCCCTATAACGCATCAGTATGCTCTCTCCCTTAGCTATTCCTCTATCTCTGCATCCCTTCCATTTCCTACACCTGACCTCTATTCCTGTTATTCCCTTACCTCTAACAGCTTCTAGTTTCCCACCCGTAAGGACCTAATCACCTCAACACCTGCCCGACTAAGATGGAGCCCATCCATCGCATACAACCTCCTATTCCCGTAAAACCCTCCCCAGACATCTACAAACACCAATCCTAACTCCTCACACAGTCCTTTCACAAATTCATTCAAACCAATTGCACGCGACAACCATTCTACCCCCACATCCAATCTCGGAAGCACACCAGAAACAACACCTTTTACCCTGCTTTTACTCATCCTTTCAACTAACCTTTTATACTGCTCACGTAACTCACATGTACCCACCTTCTTTACATCATTCACTCCCACATGCGTAATCACAACTGCATCCCTCTCACACCCAGAAACCAGCCTATCATACCTCTCACAAACATCACTTACACCAGCACCCGGCAGACAAACTCTCATTCCCTTCCACTTGCTATCACTCAACTTCCTATCTAAATACCTAATCTGAGAGTCACCCATCACTAGCACCTCAGTCATTCTCCTATTCTGTCTTGGCCTAACATTACCCTCCCTCCTGCTCTCAGTCACACTACCACCCATCCTGCTTTCATCCACAATCACACCAGGCAAATCACTTTCACACTCTTCCTCTCTCAGGACATTGAATCTGTTAGTCAACCTAACAGGCTCTATGTCCCTCTCATTCACACACCTAACCTGTCCTAACTTATCTATCCTATCCATTTTCACCCACCATTCATCATCACTCACAACTTCCACACTGTTCCCAGTCCTAGCCCTATCTTCCACCCTCTTAGCACTAATCTCACCCTTCAATCGCACACTTGCATCTCTTCTCACCTCAAACACCAAATCATTCAACCTCTTACATTCCCCACTCAACCTCCTAACCTCCCCTTCCAGAAAACACACACGGCATTCAGTTACATTTACTCTCCTTTCAACTCCACATGCATCACACACCACATACACACTACTTTCAAACGGCATGCTCTCACCATCTATACAAACAGCCATACTCTCAGAAATTTACTAAGGAAAAAATTAACACTCACCCCAAAAAATTCTTGCTCAGGATTGCTGCCAGTTATCTTCCCCAAAAGTATTAATCACTAATGTATTTATTACACAGTGATTGATGTATTAAATAAATACAAGAAAAACTATACACTCAAATCAGTATTATATCCCAATCTTACAATGAGAATCAAGAGCTTCCTGCAAGACAACCTTCCAGAACAAAGCCAGACAGCCAACTGCTAGCCAGACAGACAACTGGAGCCATTCAGCATTAGGCTGTTAGTTCTTGCCTTAAACAGTATTACTGAGGCAGGTGTGTTGTTATATATTGCTTCCTCTTTTATCTCTTTCTTATACTCCCTATAAAGTGTTAGGCTACTTTTATCTACCAGGACAGGACACGTAGCAATGGGTTTAAGCTTGATAAGTATAGGTTTAGGAAGGAGATTGGGAGGAATTGGTTTACAAATCGTGTGGTAGATGAATGCAATAGGCTCACTAGACATGTGATAGAAGCCTCCTCTCTGGGTAGTTTTAAGAATAGATTAGATAAATATATGAATGAAGCTGCTAGATGGGACTGACTTTTTTTATGTACATATGTATATATTTTTCTAAGGAGTGGGGAGATTATTTTGCGGTTGCATGAATGGACATAATGCTCTGGATGCATTTTATGTATATTGTAGATTAGATCTGACGAACACCTGTAAAGGGTGACAATGTTGATGACTTTTCTCTGGTAAGAAATCTTTTGTGTGTTGACTGGAACAGGAGCTGCCAAGTGTAGGCCATGAATGGTCTTTTGCAGTCTCCTTCTTTTCTTATGTTCTTAAGTAATTTAACCCTAAAGCACTTTCATTAGCCTGCCTACCTTCTACAAATCTGTGTTTGCTTCCTTTCCCTGCCTCACTTTGAGCCATTAAATTTCCCTGACCACTATAAAAACCTAGTTTCCCGCCTCTAAAGACCTAATAACACTATCTAATTCCCGCCACAAAACCTCAACCCCATCTCGGCTCAGATGGAGTCCATCCATCGCATACAAACCCTTATTATACAACACATGAATACCCTTCACCAACTATACCACACCCAATGCATACATTCCGACACTCATGCTCACTTTCATCCCCGAACTCCATCACTTATTCAAACAAAGAAAGAACTTAAGTAGTAATAAGAAAGGAAAGAGCAACTTAGCTTTCGCTGATTCTGTGGTGAACAAGACTGTAGAAAAATCCGAAAAATAAATCAAAAGACCGAAACGAGATTTAAGGCACAACACAGTCCAAATCAGTCGCTAATTAAACCGTCAACCTAGAAACGAGGTTTCAAAACACTAATTTAATTTAGCTATTACGTACTTTCCCTCGCAAAATAAGGTAAACAAAAGAACCTGGCCGAAAAATTAACAATACTAAACAACTTCGTTATATTAACCAAATATACGATCTAATAACTTAATATTTATGTTTCCTATGTCACTAGACTATACGTAATACTATTTTGCGTAAAAACTTCTATCAATCACCAATGTATAGCAAATAATCAAAATATTCAGAGAGCTCTACGAAACATGTGCTGTCTGTTCACCCACCACACTCAGTTTGGTGAAAAAATATTTTCTTAAATCCAACCCACACCCTTGCTTTTTAATTTTCAAGTGGTGACCTCTAGTCCAATTTCCATCATCTAACTCAAAAAACTTGCTAACATCCAATTTATCTATCCCAGAAAAAATTTTAAAGAGCTCAATCATATCCCCTCTCACACACCTTTCGAAAGAGAACATATTTAATACCCTCAGTCTATCTATATATTCAAGGTGCCTCAGGGAAGGACTAATCTTTGTTGCCCTCCGTTGCACTCGAGAAGGTTAAAGTTCTTTCTTTCTTTGAATAAGTGATGGAGTTCGGGGATGAAAGTGAGCATGAGTGTCGGAATGTATGCATTGGTTGTGGTGTAGTTGGAGAGGGGTATACATGTGTTTTATGTGGGCTGCGTGAATGCATTGTAGATTTAGAGGGGATGAGAAGGCAGGATTTAGACAGGATATGTAGGCTGGAGGGGTTAGTTTCTGAGCTCAGGAGGGAACTTAGTGTTAGGCCTAGGGCTGGGAATAGGTGAGGGAGGCCAGATAGATGTTTCAGGTGAAGGTAGAGGAGGTAGGATATGATAGTTCTAGGGATAGTGAAGTTAGCCCCCTTAGATTAGTTAGAAATAGGCCTAGTGAGGATGGGGGACAGTGGAGAGTGGTTAGGAAACGTTATAGTACTGAAAGTAGAATGGACTTGGCAGATAACAGAAATAGGTTCCAAGGCAATAGAGGTGACGTCATTCAGGTTGGAAGAGGTGCTTCAGGGATAGGGGGGTTAAATTGTTTCTATACAAATGCTCGTAGTCTTAGAAACAAGAAGGATGAGCTATTTAGTTATATTAGCGATGAGGATATAGATTATATTATGTGTTACTGAATCATGGATTAATGAAATAGAATTTAGTGACACTATAAGTGAATTTGATTTACAGGGCTGTGATATGTACATTAGGCAAAGGACAGGTAGGATTGGTGGAGGAATAATTATCTATATAAAAAACAACATTGTTTCAAGTTTCAATACTTCAATAAAGCAGGATGGAGTTGAGTCACTTTGGATAGATATTAGGTTCAGTAAAAATAGAATGGTACATTTGGGAGCTTTTTACAGACCACCTGGGCAGACATGATATAGATGAACTAATGATAAGGGAAATAATTAAGGGATGTGAAACAGATGCAGTTATTATTGGGAACTTCAACTTAAACTCTGTGGACTGGGAAAATATGATAGATAGGGATAGAACAAGTGGCAGGTGCCATGAGGAAGTTCATTGTGCCCAGTTGGATCATTTACATCAAGCACTTGAAAAAAAAGCCATTCTTAATAAATAGAGCAAGAGTACTCTTTCACCAAGACAAAGGCGATCTCATAGCGCAAGGATAATTTTTTGAATCAATTTGTTAATGAGCCAACGAGGGGGGACAATATATTAGATTTAGTACTTTCTAACACTGATCATTTAGTTCAAGAATTGACTTTTGGGGAAGCATTGGGAAATAGTGACCATCAGATAGTTCTTAAATAAGTTAAATGAGTTTAATAAGATTATAAAGAAGAACAAAAGGGTGTCAAAAATTAAATTAGCTCAGGATTGCAACAAAGATCCTAGAAAGTTCTTTAGTTACTATAAAATTAATAAGTCTGGCAGAGTTAAAATAGGGCCTATCAAATATGAAGGAGTTGTGAGAGAAACTGATGAGGAAATAGTTGAGGTACTAAATAGTCATTTTGCATCAGTATTTACAAAGGAGAAACTAAATAGTCTTATGTATAGTACTCATGGGTCAGGGAAAGAGGTGTTTACTACCATTAGTGTGGATTGGAGGATGATAAAAGGACTAATAGGTGAGTTAGATACTACCAAGGCCTCCGGCCCTGATAATATTCATTCTAGGATACTTAAAGAAGGTGTAGAAAGTATCTCAATAGCTCTGGAGAAGTTGTATACTGGAATATGGAGAAATACCCAATGATTGGAAGAGAGCGAATGTAGTCCCCATTTTCAAGAAGGGTAGTAAAGAGGATCCAAATAACTTTAGACTGGTTAGCCTAAATCCTGTAGTTTGTAAAATTCTTGAGAAAATAGTTAAAAAAGGGATGACCTTTGATAGGCCCTTGTGGCTTTTGTCATCCGTGAAATTATGTTATGTTAGAGAGGCAGGGGTTAATCAGCGATGCTCAGCATGGGTATAGATCAGGTAGATCATGTTTGACTAATTTACTAGACTTTCTGGAGTTTGTAACAGATCAAGTAGATAAGGGAGACAAAGTAGATATAATTTACTTAGATTTCAGTAAAGCATTTTATAAGGTACCAAATAGGAGACTAGTTCATAAATTAAAAATAAGCTTGCTTGAGATAAATTTGAACACAAGGTATACTTTAAATTTGCATTTATATTTGTGATCTAGTGAAATATGGCGAGTAAACAGATGGACTCTGCTGGAGGAAGACGAAAAGTAAGTAGAACAACAACGGAAGCGTCTTCAAGGGAAACAGAAAATGCAGGTGATTGCTGTGGGAGATGCAGTGGACTGGTAAGAGATAATGATATGGCACTCTTATGTGATATCTGTGTGACTTGGTATCATGCCAAATGTGAGAGGATACCTGAGGATGTTTATAAGTTTATGGTGGAAGAAGAGGCAGGATCCCAGTTTACATGGCACTGCGTCTCGCTGTAAGAAAGGATTTGCAAAATTAAAATCTCATATTGAGAAACTGGAGAAGATACAAGCAGACTTAATTGAGAAACAAGATGTACTGCAGGAAGAGGTTAAGGAGATACGAGAGACAGTCAAAATGGATAAAGAAGATTTTAACAACATTACTGCTAGAGTAGCAGTACTGGAGGCTAGATCAGTGGATACTAATGAACATATGAATGGGGACAGGGAGACTGTACAAGAATTGAGTTCACAGATGGAGAGAGCTGAAATCAATATACTTGAAATAAAGAAATCAAGTACTGATGAAGTAAATGTAGTACATGGGGCAATTGGAGGACATCAGGCATCTCAGAAAAAACAAGAGGTAATGGATATGACTACAGTTTTGGAAGAATTAAATGATAAGAAGAAGAGAGAAAACAACATTGTGGTGTACAATGTCCCTGAAAGCAATTCAAACATGTTCCAGGAAAGAATTAATTATGACAGACAGATTGTTAAGAAAATTCTGAATACATGTGAAGTTCATGAGGATAATATGATGAGAGTGATAAGGCTTAGGAAAAAGGTAGAAGGTCGAGATCGCCCAATACTGGCTGCACTCACTGACTCAGAAGTGAGAAATGATATATTCAGAAAAATAAAAGAATTGGGCAAGGATGAAAACTTGAAAAATTTTAGAGTGGCCTATATAGGATTTAACCAAGAGAGAGAGAGAAATGGACAAAGAACTGTTAAAGAAGGCAAAAAACTTAACAGATATGGGAGAGGGGAAGCATGTAGTCAGAGGTCCACCCTGGAACCGAAGGGTCATCAAGGTGGAGGATCAAAGACCACAGCCACAGTAGAAATTGACTCAAGTACATCATGTGCTGAGAATGTAAATAATGTAAATAGAAAGTTTAGCATTATATTTACAAATGTGGATGTATATACTTTTGATAAGTTTTTAGAATTAAGGTCGTTACTTGATACATTAAGTGATAAGCCAAGCATTATTGCCCTCTCTGAAGTTAAAACTAAGCACTTTAGATATCGAAGGGAACTTGAAGAATACAACATCGAAGGGTATGAGATAGAGGAAAGTAATGTTTTGGGTAATGAAGGTAGAGGTCTCTTGATATACGTGAAACGTGGCATTAAGTATAGTAAGGGGGATTTGGTTTCATGTTTCTGTGAGTATTGCTGTCTGGAATTTATGCTTCAAGGAGAGAAACTTAACCTAACTCTAGTATATCAGAGTCCAAATAGCCAGGAGGAAAATGACCAACTGTTGCTGGATTTATTGCAAGAGGTAACTGAGATGAAGGCTACATTTAAGATTTTGATGGGAGACTTTAATTTGCCACAAATAAATTGGAAAATTTGCACGTCTAACACTGTAATTAATAATTTTGGAACAAAATTTGTGGAAAAGGTGCGCGATTGCTTTTTGACCCAGCATGTGGAGGAAATTACAAGAATAAGGGGTGAAAATGTTGGTAATACCCTAGATTTATTTTTCACAAATGAAGAATCAATAGTTGAAGAGGTCATGATTGGAAATCCACTGGGGAGAAGTTATCATGCTTTGATACAAGTTACATGTAATATGGAGGAGATCGTGGCTCATGATAGAAAAACTATGTATTTGTATGAAAAAGCAGATTATGAGTTGCTGAGAAGGGAACTTAGTATTAATATTGACTGGGTGAAATACCTATCCGAGGCTACCAATATTGAGGAAATATGGAGCAGATTCAAGTCATAATTGTATGTTGCAATAGATAAGAGTGTACCCACAAGAAAGATGGGGAATTTAAATCAATCCAGGAAAAGGACGAATAGCAATCTACCAATGAATAAGAAATTATGGTGTAAGATAAAGAAGAAACAGAGGTTGTGGATGAGAATGAAATCCTTGAAGAGTAATCTGAATGTATCTACTAAGAATGAGTATTTAGAGACTGAGAAGGAGTACAGAAAACTGAATAATCAAATTAGAAAAGAAACCTGAAATGTTGTAAAACTAAAAGAAAGGGAGATTGCAAAAAAATGTAAAGGATAATCCCAAAATATTTTGGAAATATGTGCAGACTAAGACAAAAAGGAAACCAAGGATTCCTGACTTATACAAGGGCACTGCTGAAGATGGAAAAACTGAAAGTGATCTGGAAAAAGTTGAAGTTTTTGCAAAGCAATTTTCGAAGGTGTTTGTCATGGAGCCAGAAGATGAGGTACCATATTGTGTGATGAAAAATGTACCAACACTGAATCACCTGGAAATTAATAAGGAAAAAATTAAGAAGATCATTAAAAATCTAAAGAGGCATAAATCCCCAGGACCTGACGGAATCCACTCTAGGATTATAAAAGAAGCTATGGAACAATTAGTAGTGCCTTTAGAAATACTTTATCAGTACTCCTTTAAACATAAGGAACTCCCTCAAGATTGACTAATTGCTCATATTACTCCTATATTTAAAAAGGGTTCCAAGTGTGATCCAGAGAATTATAGGCCAGTCAGTTTAACAAGTATAATCTGTAAGATATTTGAGACAATGATAAGGGAGGAGATAATGGCACACATGAGAACCAATAGTTTATTTACTGACAAGCAATATGGCTTTATCTCAGGACGATCAACGGTGCTACAGCTCATAAAGGTTCTGGACAGATGGACTGAAATTATTGATGATGGACATGCGGTGGATGTAATATATTGTGATTTTATGAAGGCTTTCGATAGAGTTGCACATAGAAGACTATTCAGTAAAATTAGTAGTTATGGAATTGGAAAGGAGTACCAAGAATGGATTGCAGCATTCCTAACACAAAGACAACAAAGAGTGGTGGTGAAGGGGGAAATGCCAAGATGGAAGCCAGTGACAAGTGGAGTGCCGCAGGGCACTGTTCTCGGACCATTGTTGTTTGTTTTGTTTATCAATGACCTCCCCGATAGTATAGTAAATGACAGCGAAGTATACCTGTATGCAGACAGCACAAAGATATTTAGATGCATAAAAGATCAAGAGGATTGTCAAAAGCTGTAGCAGGATGTGCAGGAGGTATACTCATGGAGTGAAAAATGGTTGTTGAGTTTTCATCCAGATAAGTGTAATTATATGAGAATAGGAAGAACGACTATTGAAGATCAAGGCTACCAAATGGAGAAGCAGCTGAAAAAGATTACTTCTGAGAAGGATGTGGGAGTAATAATCAATGATAAATTGAGTTGTGTAGATCACCTGGCAGAGAAAGTAAATAAAGCCAACAAATTAGTGGGAATAATCAGAAGGACCTTTGTTGCATTGGATGCAACGATATTTAAAGCTTTGTTTGTAGCTTTAGTAAGACCGCATATAGAGTATGCTAATCAGTTATGGAGTCCTCACCTGGTTAAAGACATTGAGATGGTAGAGAACGTGCAACGAAGGGCTACAAGGATGGTGCCGGAACTTAAAGGACTTAATTATGAAGAGAGACTAAGGAAGCTGAACCTACCAACACTGGCATACAGAAGAGCACGGGGAGACTTAATAGAGACCTACAAGATACTCACTGGAAAATATGATGGGGAATGTAGTCAAGGCATATTCAAACTTCTTGGAGAAAACATCAGCAGGGGAAATTCACTGAAGCTTTTTAAGACAAGGTCACGGCTGGATATAAGGAAGTATGCTTTCCCATGTAGGGTGATAAATAACTGGAATCAGTTGCCTGAGTGGGTGATTGCAGCAGGATCAGTCAACCAGTTTGAGGTCAGACTTGATAAATTTTGCTTTAATCAAGAATTGAAATACAATTACAAGGCAAAGATAATCCACCACACGCTGCCGCAGGTTGATAATATAGATCTGGAGTCACAGGCATAAGCCTCTTCAATGAAGTCTCCTGTAAGTATCTGTAAGTATAACATAACATAATTTCACGGATGACAAAAGCCACAAGGGCCTATCAAAGGTCATCCGTATCCATCAAATCCACCCACATAAAGCATCCATAGGATTTTGTCAGATCATGCATCTACAATATACAATTTAACAATCCACAGGAATGTCCAACCATGCATCTACAATATATAATTTAAAGCCTCCATAGGAGTCTGTCAAAAACAAAATCAAAGTCCCCCAAAATATACAATAAAAAGAAACTGCATCCACAGGAATGAGTCAAGAAACATATCCACATACCAAAAAGTAAGAAATTAACCCTCCATCCCCATATAATCATCCAATCTGCGCTTGAAAACATTCAAGTTTGGGCTGTCTACAGTCTCAGGTGGCAAACTATTCCAATAATCCACCACTCTGTTAGTGAAAAAATATTTTTTAACATCCAGTCTGTACCTCTGTTTTTTAATCTTTAAATGGTGGCCTCTAGTTCTATTACTTCCTTCTAACTCAACTTGCTGAAATCCAATTTATCCATCCCAGAAAAGATTTTAAAAAGCTCAATCATATCTCCCCTCACACACCTTCTTTCAAATGAAAACATATTTAATACCCTCAGTCTATCTTCATATCCAAGATGCTTCAGGGATGGTATTATTTTTGTTGCCCTCCTTTGTACTGACTCTAATAAGTTTATATCATGTCTAAAATGTGGTGACCATGCCTGTATACAGTACTCTAAATGTGGCCTGACATAAGAGTTGTATAGTTTAAGGATGACCTCCTTACTCTTGTAGCTAACATTTCTTTTAATGTAACCTAGCACCCAATTTGCTCTATTTTTTGCCTCAATACACTGCTTTGAAAACTTCAGTGACCTATCTACTACTACTTTTAAGTCCTTCTCATCTTCAACTGAATTAAGCCAATATCCATCCATCTCATAGCTAAATTCCCCATTATTTCTCCCCATGTTAATAACTTTGCATTTATTAAGGTTAAAAGTCATCTGCCACTTTTGAGCCCAAGCTAACAACTTATTTAAGTCACCCTGCACTTTAAAGCTACCCTCAACCTCTTTGACTACAGCTGCCAATTTAGTGTCATCAGCAAAAATTGATACTTTGCTATTCACACCTTGCCCAAGATCATTTACATAGATTATAAATAATAAAGGGCCTAAAACTGATCCCTGAGGTACGCCACTAATAACATTCCTCCACTCTGACCTCACTCCATTCAGTACAACTCTCTGTTTCCTATTTTTCAGCCATTCAGTTATCCAATTTAAAACCTTCCCACATATCCCATGCAGCTTTAATTTATGAACTAGTCTTCTATGTGGAACCTTATCAAAAGCTTTGCTGAAATCTAAGTAGATCACATCAAAATAATTGGGATATGTGGGGGTGTTTCAAATTGGATAGCTGAGTGGCTGAAAGACAGGAAGCAAAGTATAGTGCTAAATGATGTAAAGTCAGAGTGGAGGGATAACATAACATAATTTCACAGATGACAAAAGCCACAAGGGCCTATCAAAGGTCATCCGCATCCGTCAAAACCCACCCACAAAAAGCACCATCACCAAAGTCCCCCACAATATAATATAACAGATGACAAAAGCCACAAGGGCTCATCATAGGTCATCCAAGTCAAACGGCCTCTTTTTTAAGGCACCCAAACTCCCAGGAAAACTACATCCAGAAACAGGGGTATCACCAATCAAGGCTTGTCAAGAACTAAATCATGCAGCTATAGGGATGTTATCAGTCCATTATTATTTGTCATCTATATAAACGATCTTGGGGAGGCAGTTAATAATAAAGTGTCAATTTTTGCGGATGATACCAAATTAGCAGCTGTAGTTAAAGATATTGATGATAATTTTAAAGTGCAGGGGGATTTAAATAAATTGTTATCCTGGGCACATAAGTGGCAAATGACTTTCAACCTTGATAAGTGCAAAGTTATTAACATGGGAAAAGATAATAGAGAATTTAACTATGAAATGGATGGGCATTGGCTGAGCTCAGTAGAGGATGAGAAAGATCTAGGAGTAGTAATAGAGTCATTAAGGTTTCTAAACAGTGTATTGAAGCAAGAAATAGGAGCAAGTAGAGTGCTGGGTTTCATTAAGAGAAATGTCAGTTACAAAAGTAAAGAGGTTATTCTTAAACTCTATAACTCTTATGTTAGGCCACATCTAGAGTACTATATACAGGCATGGTCCCCACATTTTAGACACAATATTAACCTTCTTGAGTCAGTGCAACGGAGGGCAACAAAGATTATTCCTTCCCTGAGGCACCTTGAATATATAGATAGACTGAGGGTATTAAATATGTTCTCGTTCGAAAGGAGGTGTGTGTGGGGGACTTTGATTTTGTCTTCCCCTGGTGATGGTGTAGCGGGCCGAAAATATATCTCTAATCCCAATCGATCCAACCCGCTTCCTACACTGTCCGGACGTGAGAAATCGAGGGAGAATGAAACGGATTGTATATACAGTCCCTTTACTTACAAAAGAATACAGTTATATTTACAGCAATTTATATTTACAAGGGAAGTGTGCACACTTCAAAATGAGGCCAAATTCCCCAATCCAAATAAGATACCAAAAGAGAATTTTATAACAGGCGAATACAACAAATTTACTTATATATCTACACAAAACATAAAAAAAACACAACAACAACCGAACGAAAAGGGGCACGCGCTATCACTTGTGTGCTGGAGGTGGGTGGTAGTAGGCTGACATAAAAGGAGGCAGGATTGTCAACCAAGGCGGGTATGGTGGTCCAGGTGTTTAGCGAGGTATGAAAGCCCTCTGTCTCAGGGCTAGGTGGAGCACTCGTCTAGAGAACCCTTCTTGCCGTCAGTCCACGCTTCCACTCTCTGTAGAAGAGATATATCCTCCGTTTATGACCCATTTACTTATACATGGAAGGGAAACTAATAAGTGGGCATTACCCGAGTAAATTTATCGACTAGCTTACCTCTTTCCAGAATATGGCGCTTTGCTAAAAGAATATTATAAACAAAGTACAATCTTGTTTTAATTATAGGGATATCTCAAAACTAGCTACTATCTTTCCAGAATATGGCGCCTGGAAAGAAAGAAAAACATGGTAATCATTTTATACATAAAATAAACAAAAACAAAACAAACCCATTCCCATTCACACATATTCTTACAGAGGGAGGGAGAGGGTACTGAGAAAAGGGGTGGGAGAATGGCCCTTTTACACACACTCACATTCGCTCCACCACACCCCTCCTTCCTTAAGCCATTCGACCAGCCACTCACAAAACCCTTTCAATCACTCTTCATGGTACCACTTGTGCTCAATCGCACCCTTCTGCACCCATTCACACTCTTCTACTGGTCCCTGGCTACGCGTAGCAATTAGTCGGGGTTGTTCGTCAGTCGTCCTGTCAGTCTCATCGTCACTATTGATCATCTCATCAACCATACCTCTTAGCCCTCATTACCAGTTCTCCCATCTCACGACAGAATTCTTTCATACTCTTCCGTTCAGAACCCTCACTCTTCATACCCCCATTCATCAGCTCCTCACTCACAGCTCTCATCCAACTCAAGGTACATTCTTGCGAAACAGACAGGTCACTCACATCCCCTGCATTCTCAACAGGCATACCAGAAACCCCTTCGACTGGTTCCCACCAGAAACCTGAAAAATCAGCCACTTCATCATTCACTACATCAAACTCACCCCTACTATTACCATTCATAAAACCCGAAAAATCAGCCACACTAGGTTCATTCTGCCCAAACACACTATCATTCATACTGTTCCCAAAACCAGAAAAATCAGGCACAGGCAGCTCACTCACTCGTCTACTTATACCAGCCAAATCACTCACCTGTTTATGCAAAAACTCAATCTCCCTTTCAAGATCCCCCATACCAGAAACACTCTGCTCAGACTTACTTTCATTCGTACTTGCATTCTTCCTTTCACTTCTTTGTACGCTTTCTATTCCTCGAGACTAAGACTAGCTCTTTCCCAGACAGATCCATACTATCACATTCAATCTCATCATCATGCACTTTACCTCTCTCTCTACACAGTCCATACACCGGATGGCTCACCAGGTAGTCAGGAGGTTCTCTCCATCTCCTTAACTGACTCTGATGAGCCCGCACTCTCTCAGTCATACCGTCATTCAAACTCTCCAAAACATACTTCACTCCATTTTCCCAAACCCTCACAACTCTATAAGGTCCATCAAACTTCTCACTCATCTTTGACACATTCAACCTACCCTTCACTTCTTTTACCTTCAATACTTTTGCACCTAATTCAAATGAACGGAACCTTTCATTTGCCTCACGCCATACACTCTGCTCACTTTCACTCAAACGAAACCTATCTTTCACTCGCCTTTCAAAATTCATCACAAACTGACATGGGAACATTCCGGTTGCACTATACACAGTTGAATTATACGCCCACAACACTCTCCCCAGACACACATCCCAGTCATTCACTGTCGTACTCATCATTCTCAACATCTCACACAAGGTTCTTATAGTCCGTTCAGCTAATCCATTTGAAGACGGTACATACGGAGTTGTTCTCACATTCTCCACACCATTCTCTCTCAACATTTGCTCAAACACTTCCCCTACAAATTCAGGCCCATTATCACTCAGACATCTTCTAGGCTTCCATACACACATAGGAAAAAACAACTGCTCAACCACACGCACAACAGTCACACTCCTTTTATCTCTCACAGGCGCTGCATACACAAACTTACTTTTATGATCAACCATCACAACCATACCAACATTCCCAGCACTCGTACGCGGCAAAGACACACAATCAATCACTACCAATTCAAACGGTTCTTTCGCATCAACTTTCAACATCGGTGGTTTCACTTGCACACTTTGCACCTTTCGCTTCTGACACCTTTCACACGTAGTTGCAACATTATTCACAACAGTTCTCAGAAACGGATGGAACACACGCTCCTTCATACACTCCCACAGTTTAAACTTACCCATATGCCCATAATTATCATGCACAACCTTCACCAGACCAATCATACCAACTAAGGACATCACAGGTACATACATATCATCACCACCCTTCACATGCCTCACAAAATATACAACATCCATACAAACAACAAAATCTTTAGCATACCTTTTAAAATCACTTAAACACTCTGGCCATTCATTCAAATCAACATGCATCATTACACACTTCTTCAACTCACTAACAAAAGGACATATCTCTTGCATCTCTAGAATATCCTTATCACTTAAAATCTCATTCTCATCATCCATGACCAACTCAATCATACCGCAAAACTTGACAACATTCTTTGCACACTCATTCAACCTCATCACCTCACATTCACCTTTCATAAGACAATCCTTATCAGCATCCAAAGACAAATCATTCAATCTCATAAAGTCTACACCAAGCAAGAAACAACACGGCATTTGCTCATCCTTCAGAATCACAAAGTCATGCTTCACATTCACACCATTACCCAAACTCACTTTCAGACTAACCTGTTCCCATGCCATTCCCTAATCCACTTATCCGTAACTTCACAGGTTTATGCTCACAACATTTAAATTCATCATACTTACTCAGAATCCTCTCATTCACTAAAGACACCTGCGCTCCAGTATCAATCAAACCACAGAACAACCTTTCACCAACTTTCACTCTCGCTTCCATCATATCAGGTCCACCATGTTCGCAATACACCGAAGGAACAAGCACACCAACATCAGCACTGATATCCACACTGTCATTAACTCCCATATCATCACTCACCACACGCTCATCTTCATCCAGACAATCATTCTTCTCTCTTATATATGAACACTTTTCAATCACCCAATTGTAGTGCACACCGCTCAAACATTGCAGATGTACCACATTAGGATTCAAACCCTTCATCTTCTCATCCTTGTACACAATCGGCCTCTCACCACCAAAGTGCACATAAACAATCACTCCATACAAACGACTCACTACAATCAACACTTCCTGAAATGGCGGGACCCCTTGCATACACATCGCTCTCAATTCTTTCATGAAGCTCCGCACCTTTGCCATACCAATGTTTTCAGGCTTCCTACACACTTCATTCATTACCTCCTTCCTTAAATCATCTACACTATCGGGCACTCTCACGTCTACTCCATCACTCTTCAAATCTTGCAAACCATTCCATACACTCTCAAACAAGGAATCACCACCACCCTTACTCTCTTTTCCATTCATAATCCCTTTCGGCAAATACTCAGGATCACTCACTCCACGCACATTTTCATCATTCGTACCAGGATACCTTGACATCAAATCAGCCACTCCATTCCGTTCACCAGGCACATATTTAATCACATAGTCAAAGTCACTCAAATCTTCCAAAGTCCTTGCAATCCTACTATCAGCCCACTTCATACGCTGCAGATACACAAGAGGTTGATGATCGGTTTTGATCACAAACCTGACACCATACAAAAATGGACGCAACACTTTCAAACAATATCTTATCGCAGCCAGCTCTCGTTCCACAGTCGAATACTTTCGTTCTGCAACATTCATAGCCTTGGATACATACCCAATTATTTGCCTGACATTCTCTCCATTCAAACGCTGCTCTTGCATCAGAAAACCTCCCATACAATACCCACTCGCATCTGTATACAGTTCAAGCATTTTAGCATTTACACTATAATCTGGGTAAGCCAATTCAACATCTTCAGCCGCTGCCTCTTTCAGTCTCTCATACGCCTCATTCATCTTATCATTCCACTTGACAACCGTACTACCTTTCTTGCCCATCCACTCAGTCAGAGGCTTACTCACACCAGAACAATCACGTATAAACTTTCGCTGGAACTCAATCAAACCCCAAAACGACTTCAGTTGCTTCACAGTCACCGGTTTAGGAAACATTCGCACCTTCTCAACATACTTCGGTGATTTTTGCAACCCATTCTCACTCACCATATGCCCAAGGAATTCCACTTCTTTCGCAAACCATTCACACTTTGCCACTTTCACCTTCACACCAACACTCTCCAACGTTCTCAACACATCATTCACCAATCTCATATGCTCCTCAAAAGTCTCAGTCATAATCAAAATATCATCTATAAACGCAATCACATTCTTACTCGCAAACTTACTCAACACAACATTCATTGCCCGCTGGAAGGCTCCGGGAGCATTAGCCAACCCAAAGCTGAGGTTCCGGAACTGGTAATGCCTCTTTGAGGAAGAGAAGGCAGTTACTGGCCGGCTCTCCTCAGCAATGGGCATCTGGTAATACCCCCGTACCAGATCCAGCTTCGTAAACCACTCCATCCCATGCATACTATACACACACTCAGATACCACACACATCGGAAACCTTTCTTTCACAGTCCTTTCATTCACCTTTCGATAATCCACACACAGACGCAATCTTCCATCCGGCTTACGTACAGGTACAATTGGACTATTCCATGCACTCTCGCTCTCTTCAATCACCCCCAATTGCTCCAATTCCAAGCACTGCTCCTCAATCTCATCAGCAACCGGACGTGGGAAATGCCTTGGCCGCTGATAGATTGGGGAGTCCTCCTTCAGGACAATCTTGAATTCCGGGAGCTTTGCAACCCCAAAATCCAGATCACCCTTACTGAGGGCTCCCTTTCGTTCAAATATCATTCGATACACATCCTCCCTTTCATACTCAGTTAAACATCCATCCAATTCCACCATGCTCTTCACCTCATTATACATCCATTCGCATGTCTTTTCATTCGCAACATTCACCCTGATATCCGTACTATCATCCATACCTACCTCATTGACAGTGGAGAGGTGGCCCAGTACATCTCCGACTTGGATTCCCCTCACCTGCCCTTTCACACTGGGGTCCGCCTGCACACATACAAAAGGATCATTCATTCTCATCAAGCCATCAAACACACAAGCAACACACCTTACCTTATAACACGCATCCTTTCCATCCAATATCACAGTGTTCTGACTCACATTCAAACTAACATCCTTACTCCAACTCACTCTAACAGACACCCTTTCACCCTTCACAAGCCTTACATTCTCCATAGCAGTCACCTCAATACCAGAAAACACACTCCTCAAAACGCTACCATCTTTCCCTACATACAACTTATACACCCCATTTTTACCAATCTTTCTCTCAATCTGATCACTCGCAGGATGCACAACCATACGATTCATTTTCATAAAATCATACCCCAAAATCATACCATACTCACTACTCACCTTATCAATCACAGAAAATTCTCATTCATTCATCATCATACCATGCATTCGAACAGCTGACCTTATCATTCCAATCACAGGCACTCTCCTATTACCAATACCTACCAAACTACCCTTGCACTCAGACAGGAGGGCTTTCTCGCTAAACTTGTCATACACATCTTTATACATCAAGCTCGCCTTGCATCCAGAATCTATTAAAGCCAAACACTCAATTCCATTCAACTCCACCTTCACACTCAGACACTCATACTTCCTACCAGACAGCACTTTCACACTAGACAGACTTACCAACACATTACTCACACTCATGCACCCAGAGGATACTTCAGCGGGTACCCTCTTACCATTCAGTTTCCCGCTTCAGACTTTCCATTCACACCTTGCGCTCTCAGTCTAATCCAACACTTTTCACTTGAATGTCCTTCCATCGCACAATAGCTACATACATTCCTCTGGTCACGACACATCCTTGCATAATGACCAGCCTTTCCACAATTACCACATGCATATTTCATACTTTCCCCACCAGTTGCTCCACCATTCAACCTCGGACAATCTTTCTTCAAATGGCCTATTTCTTTACACTCGAAGCACTCTTTCACACTTTCCTGGCAATCCTTTATCATATGCCCTTTCTTACCACACCCAAAACATGCACCAGATGTCCACCTACATTCTGCCAACATATGACCTTTCCTTCCACACCGACGACATTCCACAATCTTTCTCCCACCATTCGGTCTCTCGTTTGCTGGGACATACCTCGGTTTCTCTCTCATATATCTGTTCCCACGCTTGAAATTCATCTGCCCCCTTCCATTCGACCACCCTCCATTTGCCCATCCATTCTGCTGGCCCAGGAAGTTTGACATCACTCCAGCTGGTGCAGCCTTCAGGGCATCCCTGTAGCTGACAAACTGCTGGGGTGGATGAAAGCTCCTGGGCTTCTTACCCCCAACATTCACACTGTACCATCCATTCTCTTCTAGATCGCTTTCATCATCAAATCGTCCATCTTCTAACAGTTCCAACACATCCCCCCACATCAACCGTTCACCTGTAAGTCTCACTCTCTCCTTTCTCTTTCCACTCAGCCATTCACTCACCTTTTGCGGGATCGTGTCCAAAAACTTTCTCATGAGTGGTTTACATTCATTTACATCATCATCACCATACCTCGTTCTTGCCATACTCTCAAGCCTATGTGCATACATATTCACACTTTCACTCTTCCCCATTCGAGCCTTCTCAAATTCATTCACCCTTTTATACTTCACACTCTCTTTCATTCGTTTCACCTGCCCAATCAATCTCTTCTTCACTACATCGTACTTTGGCTCTCCCACACTCGTTATCACTCGCAAGAACTCCAACACTTTCCCATCCAAACAATCTCCCAGAACACTCACCCAGTGACCCTTGTTCTGCGGGTACTTGAGCTTGCAGTACCGCTCAAAATCCCCGAAGAACTCATCCATACTCTTTCCCCCATGCAATCTAAACTTATCAATCCTTGGCACTTCCCTAATCAAAATTCCTTTTTCCACATTCACTTCACTCTCCGAAGAGCTACTCTCGGTCTCACTCATTCCAATCATATCGTCACTCTCTCCCTCATCTGAGTATAGCGAATCCACACTCTTCCCTCTCGCCTTCCTATCCTTAACCTTAGAACCATGCTTACTTCCTCTCTTACTTTCCACTCTCTTCCATTCACCTCCTTTCCTACCACTCACAGTATCTTCTTTAGACTCAATCATACTGCCATCCATTCCATTTAGCGGAGTCCCTTCAGTAGGAGCAGGGGTCAGGGTTGTAGGTCCTGGAGCTGATCCAGCCCCTGTCATCATGTTATACAGGTCCTGCATCCGTCGGTCCGTCTGATCCTGTCGGTCTCCCATTTCCTTCTTCATCCTATCAGTCTTTTCATTCATCCCTTTTATTTTATTCTCCATTCCCTCCATCATTCCCCGCAACATTTCACACTCCTCTTCTTTCTTTCTCAACTCCAGTCTCAATCGCACTACTTCTTCATTCAATGTTTCCGCTACAGCCATTGTTCCCAAGTTAGTAAAAAGATAGGAGGGAAAAAAACAATCAAACTACTTGTCACACTAATTGGGTATGGACTGCAATCCAATCCAGTCACTCTCCCAGTTTCGAAGTCTCACGTCACTATTCGGGCGCCAAATGTAGCGGGCCGAAAATATATCTCTAATCCCAATCGATCCAACCCGCTTCCTACACTGTCCGAACGTGAGAAATCGAGGGAGAATGAAACAGATTGTATATACAGTCCCTTTACTTACAAAAGAATACAGTTATATTTACAGCAATTTATATTTACAAGGGAAGTGTGCACACTTCAAAATGAGGCCAAATTCCCCAATCCAAATAAGATACCAAAAGAGAATTTTATAACAGGCGAATACAACAAATTTACTTATATATCTACACAAAACATAAAAAAACACAACAACAACCGAACGAAAAGGGGCACGCGCTATCACTTGTGTGCTGGAGGTGGGTGGTAGTAGGCTGACATAAAAGGAGGCAGGATTGTCAACCAAGGCGGGTATGGTGGTCCAGGTGTTTAGCGAGGTATGAAAGCCCTCCGTCTCAGGGCTGGGTGGAGCACTCGTCTAGAGAACCCTTCTTGCCGTCAGTCCACGCTTCCACTCTCTGTAGAAGAGATATATCCTCCGTTTATGACCCATTTACTTATACATGGAAGGGAAACTAATAAGTGGGCATTACCCGAGTAAATTTATCGACTAGCTTACCTCTTTCCAGAATATGGCGCTTTGCTAAAAGAATATTATAAACAAAGTACAATCTTGTTTTAATTATAGTGATATCTCAAAACTAGCTACTATCTTTCCAGAATATTGCGCCTGGAAAGAAAGAAAAACATGGTAATCATTTTATACATAAAATAAACAAAAACAAAACAAACCCATTCCCACACATTCTTACAGAGGGAGGGAGAGGGTACTGAGAAAAGGGGTGGGAGAATGGCCCTTTTACACACACTCACATTCGCTCCACCACACCGGTGCTTTTTGTGGGTGGGTTTTGACGGATGCGGATGACCTTTGATAGGCCCTTGTGGCTTTTTTTTGTCATCCGTGAAATTATGTTATGTATTTTATGTTATGATTGAGCTCTTTAAAAAATTTCTGGGATAGATAAATTGGATATTAGCAAGTGTTTTGAGTTAGATGATGGAAATCGGACTAGAGATCACCACTTGAAAATTAAAAAGCAAGGATGTAGGTTGGATTTAAGAAAATATTTTTTTCACCAATAGAGTGGTAGACTTCTGGAACAAATTGCCACAGAGGGTAGTAGGTAGTCCAAATTTAAATGTATTTAAGAGTAGGTTGGATGAGTTTATGGGGAGGGAAGGTTGTGATGGTTCCTAAGTTTTGTATATATTAATATTGTTTGTATATATCTATAGCTGCATGATTTAGTTCTTGACAAGCCTTGATTGGTGATACCCTTGTTTCTGGACGCAATCCTCTGGATGTAGTTTTCTTGGGAGTTTGGGTGCCTTAAATAAGAGGCTGTTTGACTCGGATGACCTATGATGGGCCCTTGTGGCTTTTGTCATCTGTTATATTATATTGTGGGGGACTTTGATTTTGTCCTTCCCTGGCGATGGTGCTTTTTGTGGGTGGGTTTTGACGGATGCAGATGACCTTTGATAGGCCCTTGTGGCTTTTGTCATCCGTGAAATTATGTTATGTTATACTTATTTTGGAATAACAAAAAATTGAACTTGGGCATCTTATCGCAATTTCCATTCGTAAATAGGTTCTCAGTTCTTGTAAGGAATCAGCTTTGAGAGACATTCAAGCTTTTTTACTAATGCTTGCCTTAGTTAAAATTAAGAGGCAGGGGAGTCAGAGCTCATATAAAGTACCTTCTCTGGTTTTGAGTCTCGTACTGGTCATACCTATTTTTTAAGGTGTTAACACTAGGGCTACCAACTATATACTTAGTGAGACTATTTCATTTGTATGTAATCCTCGCATTGAAGAATTTGTTTCTCTCGGTGGTCCTATACTGTAGCTTCTTCAACTTCAGGCTGTGTCCTCTGGTCTCCAGGTAATCACTTCTCAGAGCAAGTTGGAGAAAGCTCCCGTCTCCCACCTTGACCACACCTTTGAGTATTTTGAAGGCCTCGATCATGTTGCCTTGGACCCTCCATTCCTCAAGTGTGGTAAGTCCAAGGTGGGCCAACCTCTCCTCATAGCGCAAGTCTGCCAGTTCTGGCATGCCGCTGGACCTGCTCTAGCTTCTTATCCCTATTGGTGTATAGTGACCAGAACTAGATTCAGTATTCAAGCCGTGGCCTGATCAGTGCCTTATACAAGTGTAGGAACATTTGGGTGTCCATACACGTGAAAGAGTTAGCTTGGCAGAATACGATTTGTTAATCGACTACTACATCATTAGTCCTAACCTTCAGTACCTGTCTACTCACTGGGGTTACCATTCACTAGTTATTTATTAAACTGTAGGATAAAACTAACATATCTCACGATGGTCTAGACAGCTCATATTCCCTTTCTTTGGGTGAACAATCTAACACGACGCCAAATCTACCCAGCAATGGACAGAATGTTTGTTGCTGGGTATTTGTCTGTTGCGATTTTGTGTTCCGTTAAATCGGAGGCCGATCGTACCTTTTGGGATTGCACTTATAACATTTTCTTTTCTGGATGCTGCTCCTTCAACATATGTTGTTCATTTTTTGTTTGTCAGAAATGACCGGATCTACTGTCCTGTTTTGCCTCTTATGTCACTTTTATCAATTTTGTATAGGAGGATTTCATGGTCAACTTTATGATACACTTTTGCAAAATCTAAGTATATCGCATCCACAATTTTGTGTTTTGCCATGGATTTCAAGATAGAGTTGTGAAAATCAATTAGTTCTGTTAAGCAAGATGAAAACTTTTATGATGTTTGATGTGAGAGCAATGGGTCTGTAGTTCTTCGGTTCTTTTTTTTATCCACACTTAAAGATAGGTGTTATGTTTGCTAATTTGAATATTACTGGGATTACACCTGAATCTAATGATTTTTGCCATTAGATCATTTACCTTTTCTTTACGGTATTGGCTGGTGATGTGGCATCTTTTCCAATGCCAAACATTCACCCGCTTTAGAGACTCCATCCGAGAGCTCTTTTCAGGATTCCAGCTGTCCCCTTAAGTGCAATTGTTTGGATTTTTCTTGCACTTGGGTCACCAGGTATACTTGCTAGATATTTCTTAAAGTTTTTTTTTCATGAGCAGAGTGGCACCTATAATAACTGGAATAATTGCCATAGTATGTGCAATGGTGTTACTAGGGATATTTTACATTCTTTAATTATTCTGGCATCTGTGCCATCCGGTTCAGATGAAGCTGATGATTTTAGCTCATATATTGCTTCTTCTATATCTTTTTCTTCTACTTGATATGTTAGTATATTTATTTGTCCATCTGTGTTAATTTACTCGAAGACATGCTGGAAGTCTTCAAACTAGCCCCAAGAGGTCTACATATGGATACCAGAGGTCACAGCCTCAAGCTCCAGATGCCACATCACCGCACAACAAAGAGGAGCAGATTCTTTGATGCTAGAGTAATCAATAAATGGAACAAACTCCAGAGAATGTAATTTCTGGAACAAGTGTAAATGCATTTAAGAACAACTATGATAACTAGATAAAACAACCCCTGAGAAGAGGCAACCCTATGAGCTTGGTTATCTAGCCTCTTATCCATCACTAACGGTACATGGAATTACAAATGGTATACATAATCAAAAATAATTAAAATAAAATATTTAAAGCCTTTTTTATAAATGAAATAATATATTATTTTAAATGAAAAGAATTATTCTATTGATATAATTATGATTAATAATTCTCAGTTCTTCCACAATTTTTTATCGAAACCCATGGTTAGTTTAAGCTTTTTAAATCAGTTACACTTTAAAACCAGTTTTTAATTATAGAAAGCAGTAGTGCTATTCATGGGAGACTATTTTATATCTTAACTTTTATGAAAACTTTGCTCAGGGTCTATTTTTGACCTATAAAACTGTATTTCCCAGACAAAATAGGCTTGCTTGTTTGTGTGCCTTCATTAACATACTAACTTAAGGCATTTCCTCATTTTAATTAGATAAAAAATGAAAAACATAAGTGTATTTATACAGATATGAGTAAAATAAATCAGCCTCTTTTTGTGGCTGTGTTGCGGTGAAGCCTAGAACCAAGTCAAGTTACGCTCATTCATAAATCTCAGTTTACAAACAAAGAAGGACTGACCTAAGCGATTTGTGTATTTTAATTTGATGATTACTCACTAACATAAGAGTTTGACAAAAAAAAAAGAATTATCATAATAATCAGGGCAAATACAAGTGTAAAAGTGAAAGGCCACAAAAGGCCCTCGGGTGATTATGTAGCACTAAATTATGTTGTATAAAGGCCCTTATGCGTCTAATGGGTTAACATACTGGTTTTGGAGGATGTTGGCCATTTCCGGAGGAGAAGAGGTGGTTTGTTTTCCATCTGCAGTGATAGTGGACCAATGTTAATTATTGTTGCTTTCAATTGTAGATTCAATGATTGTATAGGGGGAGGGGGGTAATCTAGACTCATTTCTGTGGATGCAGTTTTTATTATTGTATATTATGGGTGATTGGATTTTGATGGTGATGCTTTTTGTTTTTGATGCATTCCTGTGGATGGTTTAAATTGTATATTGTAGATGCAGGATCTGTCACAATCCTATGGATGCACCCCTTAAGGGGCGTGGCGATTTGCTATCCTGGTTGACGTGCTGACGGGACTCAGCACCCCATCCGACCCCAGCTTAGCCTCTTCTCCTTCCTTCAAAACACTTGTTTCATCGCTTTTCATACAACCTCTCCCACAACTTTCTCTGGTCAGCCTCTAATTTCACAGGGTAGATGCTGACCTTCTCAAGCCAACCGTCCCGGATCGGGGCTGAGGGGGGAGGGGACAATGTTCCCTAACCCCTGAGCTCCGGTCCGGGATGGGTTTTTTTTAACAACCTGCTTCATCCCCACCCATACCTTCCTCACATCCCTTTTCCTTTCCTCTTCACACACTATCAATTTTACGCCGTGTCTAAGGTGGAGCCGCCATGCCGATGGACTGCCAGGCCACCAGGAGGGAGGGGTGGTCCTGAATGGCAGCACCTGGCTCTGCCAGGCCTGTACACACACCTTGCAGTAAGGGGTGATGAGCTATTGCTTCCCATAGAAAATACAGGGTCACCATGCCCAATGATGAACAAATTAAATAAAAAACAACCCTCAACTTCCCCTGTTCCATCGACGTGGCCGCCCTCGGGCAGCTCCACAGAAAAAAATGGAGGTCCTCTCCCCCCCCCCCCCCCAGTGCTTGCACAGTGGACCCTCCATATTTCTTTAACAGGGGAGGAGGCTTACTCCTCTCCTACGCCTACACCCCATAAGGGCGTCTATCCTGTTCGCCATGCTGACGGGACTCAGCACCCCGTCCGACCCCAGCTTAGCCTCTTCTCCTTCCTTCAAAACACTTGTTTTCTCGCTTTTCATACAACCTCTCCCACAACTTTCTCTGGTCAGCCTCTAATTTCACAGGGTAGATGCTGACCTTCTTCTCAAGCCAACCGTCCCGGATCGGGGCTGAGGGGGTCGGGGATAATGTTCCCTAACCCCTGAGCTCCGGTTTGGGATCAGGATTTTTTAACAACCTGCTTCATCCCCACCCATACCTTCCTCACATCCCTTTTCCTCTCCTCCCTTTTTCCAGCCACAGTCCCCTCTTTTCTTTCCAAGGGGACTGCCAAGAAAGCCAGCTGCTCCCCATCGGAGCGGCTTGCTAGGGCAAACCCCCTTAGGGGGGAGAGGGAAGCCAGGACCCTTGGGTCGGTTCTCTCAAAAGACCTGCTGGCAAGAATATTAAACCATGCTGAGGTCAAGGCCTGTGCCTCCCCACACAAGACTGGTGATGCTGCCAAGGGGATCTGCAATGTCCTGGGAGGGAATGGCCAACTGGAGGCCCCTCCTGTGATAGACATGGTCCTTGAGGAAACCCTCCTCGGACGGTAGGGCCTTCCATGGGGGGGAATCCGGGCCTGGCGCCAAACACCAAACCTGAATCCGCCCCTATGCAAGGACCTCCTCAAACGGCTAGGGTTTCTGAGGCAGTACAAGGAGGGGAGGGATCTCCTCCAACAGGTGCCCCTACGACTACCAGGACCTTCTCCATTTCGGAGAAGGACCTGGCTGAGGCTGATCCATCTGGACAGGGGGCTTCTGCCGGCGGAGGTGAGAAGCAGGTTCATTCCCCGCCCTCCTCTCCAAAAAAAAAAAGGATGAAAAAGACAAAGAAGACTCGGGGCTCCTCTCCATCCGCGGGGGCTGGAGGGACGGATGGGTCTGCTACCACTTTGGCAAGCGAACAAGCCAAGATCGGAACATCCGGCCCCTCTGCCCCCCTGAGTGCGGAGCCCCCGAATATGACAAAGACCAAAAATGCGCAGGGCGGAGCCTTGATTCAGAGGTTACCTGGCGTTTTTGAGACCGCTGGCTTCAAACGCTTCATTGTCATTCGCTCCACTGATGGCAGCATGTTGGCCAAGAGCAACATGATCCATCAGAGGAGAGGATTAGGTAGTGTAATTGGTAGAGAGCCGAAGGTGACCCGTTTCTCGGACGGGAGCCTTCTGGTGAATGTGGCGAATCCCGCCGAGGTTGCCAAGATAAGTACTCTTCAGACACTTCATGGCACCCCGGTGAGTGTGACGCCACACTCTACCATGAACTTTGTGAAAGGAGTAGTTTATGCGAGGGAACTTGTTGACTACTCCATAGAGGACATCATCTTAGAGCTGGCCGACCATGGGGCGGTCAAGGTCGAACGTGTGATGAGAAAACAGGTAGGGGCCTCGAGACCCACCCCTACACTCTTCATAACGTTTGACTGTGACAAGCTCCCTGAGTCGGTGCGTGCTAGTTGGTACCGCACTGCATGAAGGCATTCGGGCCACTGCTGCAGCGGTGCTATTACTGTCACCGCTTCGGCCATACGAATCATTCTTGTAGACGTGCAAAGTCGGGGTCACCCGAAGTCTGTGTAAATTGGTCCAAGGCCACACACAATAAGTCAAAATCATGTGTGGCCAAGTGTGTCAATTGCGGAGAGCCACACCCTGCTTCTTCAAAGCAATGTGGTGCTTATCTACTTGAGAAAGAAATCCTGGCCGTTCAGGCCCAGGATCGACTCTCATTCCGCGAGGCTAAGGACTTGGTCCTGGCGCGCTCGCTCTGCCTGGGACGTCATATGCCTCAATAGTTAGAAAGGCACCCTGTGCTCCTGGTTTATCCAGGCCAATGAGCACGGTTGTTTCCACACCTATTCGGAGCCCTTCTGCAGGCTCTACTCAACCCAGGCGCTGCCCTCGTAAAGCTGGCAGCAAAAAGGGTTCACACCCAGCCCCGGCTAAAGCCAGGGCTTCCCCCTCTTCCCCCAGCGTGACTGTTTCCCATAAGGCGAAACTGGCCTAGTACTAGGCTACTTTAAAATAAAATTAAAAAAGACAAAAACAACCACCACCCCCCAAAAAAATGGAAAAGGAAGCGAACAGTAAGCAAGCTCCTGCGTCGGGGGAAGGTCACCCAGGCGCAGGAGCATGTGACCTATAAGGGAAAAAAAAAAAACCTGCTTAAATAATAGAGAGAAGGCCGGCCTCCCTCCAAAAAAGTCAAGAAGTCCAACAGTCAATGTGCACGCACTCATCCAGAGTACAAGGGACAGTGTTTAGCGACCCTGCCCATCCCAGTAACTGGACAGGTAACGTGGGCGAAGATCACCCAGACTGGGACATTCAACAAGAATGTGCCCAACAGTCTGGGGGATGATGCAGTCATCACAATAAGGTGGAGGCGAGTGCTCCATCAGATAGAGATGCGTCACACGAGTGTGTCCAATTCGGAGATGACAGAAAGCGACCTGAAGCCGTCGAAACATTGTGGAATAGGTCCATGGGAACAGTCGCGGCGCAATGGTATGCAACTTTAAGTTCCCTTCGACTGTCTCCCATCTTCTTTGCCAAGCAGTCCGAAGAGCTGCCAGTATTCCTGCCATGTAGTCAGTGTGAGGAAGAGCGAAATGCTGGTCCGGTCACAGAGTCCTCGCAGACTCTTTGGCACTCTCATTCCCTGCAATTCCTACATCTCCAGGAACCCAGCAGAAGATAATCTCAACATCCGCTAGGCTCGCCAAAACCGTGGCATCACGGATAACGGGAACCAGGGGATGTGGAGATTCCAATGCCCGGAGATCACTCAGGGTGCTTTGTAAATCACTATAGATCACAATCGAGTCTGCGAACCGGGCACATCGTGTATCTCCCGTACCGAGTGGTGTATTGCTACCAGCTTGGCCGTGAAGACAGATGCAGTGCCTGGCAGAGCCCCGCTGACTTCAAACAGAGGTGATACAGTGTGGAAGCTGATCCCCTCTTGGGACTTGGAGCCATCCATATACACTGGCACGGTTCCAGCGTGGTACGAGGTGTGCCCCCAAAAGGTCAAACGCAATACTCCCGGCGCTGTACAAGCTTTGGGAGCAGAGGCGTGGCGACAAATAGCCAAATGTGGTACCCTCCAGGGTGGCGTCCTGGGCAGAACCAGGGGCGCCACCGACATGAGAGCTATACCTAGCTCTCCAAGGAGTTTCCTGGCCCTAATCCCACTGGCATCTCTCGGCGGCATAGGCACCATCAAGATCAGCTGCGGATGCAGTGATAGCTGTTGACGACTGAGGAAGGCGCTGGGCTCGCGCGTACGGCGAGTGATGCACTGCACGCGGCATAGAGCGAGTGGCATCTCCCCAGCATCAACCAACAGGCTCTCAATGGGGGAAGTGTGAAATGCACCGGTCACAAGGCCGGCGGTGTGGTGGATCGACTCCACCTTCCACACTAAACGCTCGGCTGTGGATGCATAAAACTCGCAGCCATAGTCGAGCTGCAGGTGAGGTGTCGGTCAAATACAAGACCAAGGAAACGGTGCGATTCAACCACATCTAGGCGCACCCCATTAAGAAACAAATCTGGCTCAGGGTGGAGCTGTGGATTGTGGCAGAAGTGCACCACATTAGTCTTGGCCAAAGAAAACCGAAACCTGTGCGCTTTGGCAGAGCGAGAGACGCGGTTCAATGCCTGTTGGAGTCGACGCTCCAGAGTTGGCCTGCGCTAAAAGAGATTGAAAGGTCATCCACGTAGAGTGTAGCGAGAACATCTTTTGGCAGCACCGAGGTGATGCCGTTGATGCTCAGGGCAAAGAGTGTGACACTGAGGACACTACCCTGCAGGACACCCTCTTCCTGCTCCTTTGGGCCGGAGAGGGCTCCCCCCACCCATACGCGGAATCGACAATCTCGCAAAAATTCAGATTTAAACATTGGGAGGCATCCCCCTCGCCCCCATCATGTGGAGAGTCTCCATGATACCGTATCGTCACGAGGTATCATAGGCCTTCTCCATATCGAAAAAGACCGTGGTGTAGTGCTGTCTATGAAGGAAAGCCTCGCAGACGGCATTTTCCAGTCGGAGCAGAGCATCCGACGTGGAGTGGAACTTGCGGAAGCCACACTGTGCAGAAGATAGATGGCCTCTGCTGCCTAGGAAAATGGCTAATCTAACATTTACCAATTTCTCCATCAACTTGCACACGCAAGACATTAGAGAGATTGGGCGGAAACCGGTCGGAGTAGAGTGATCTCTCCCCGTTTTGCGAAAGGCGAGCACAGTAGCGATTCGCCAGGAGTCTGGGAGAAGACCCTCCACCCAGATCCTGTTGAACAAATCTAACAGAAAGGCCATGCCTCACTCACCCAGGTGTTGAAACATGGTGTATGGGACATCGTCTGGAATATGGGACATGTCCGCGCACGAAGCAAGAGCGGAGCACAACTCACTCACAGTAAACTTGTCGTTGAAGGGTTCTCCGCATCTGGAGATAAAGTACAGCGGGCGGCCTTCTGCGGCATCACAACGTGCATTGAATGGTAGTGGAGCAGCATCCCGGCTAGAGAATGCGGAGAAAGTGGTCGTGACGGATTCCGCCACGGATGTGGGTTCCGAGATTGCGGTCCCATTCTCCTGGAGAACGGGAGGAGAGTCCTGCGAGAAGTTGCCCCAAATCCTTTTGACTCTCTTCCACACCTCTACAAGAGGGGTCTTCCCATTAAGTGAAGACACATATGTCCGCCAAGAAGAGCGATGGGCGTGTTTTGAAATATACCAGAACTTATCCCTAGCCCGACGAAATTCAGTGACACTAAAATCGTTTGGGCGGCGCCTATAATGCATATAGGGATAACGCTTCTGTTTGAGGGCCATCTCACATGGGAGTGGTTGTCGTGCAAAACGGCCAGATATTTTGTGAATAGTAGTCAGGCCTGCGGCGATGAGGTTGCCGGAGAACTCAACAGCCTCATCTAATGACCTAAACTCTTCGAATGAGATAGAGAATTCAGTCATTTCCTGAAATGCAGGCCACTGCCCCCGCGCCAAGCATCACTGAGGTGGGCTCTCAGGCAACAGTTGCCCTGAAAATGATAATTGAATTGGAATGTGATCACTACCATGGAGGTCATCGACCACCCCCCAATCAAAATCAGGCTGTGCATCCAAAGAGCACAAAGATAGATGAAGGCAAGAAAATGAAGCGGTTTCCCGGGCAGTGATGCGTAAACTCATCCACATTCAGGACACCCATCTCAAGCTCTTCGATCAGATCGGCAAGGACTTGTCCCCTGGGATTTATGGAGTAATCTCCCCAGAGAGGATGCCTGCGGTTCAGATCTCCAAGCAAGAGAAAGGGCCTCTGCAACTGTGCCACGACGCGGCGGAAGTCCCCCGCATCAAAGTCAACTGTCGGTGGAATGTACGCAGAAATGATAGTATACTTCCTATCCAGGTGAAGCTGCATAGCCACTGCCTAAAAGGAGGTATCTAAAGAGAAAGGAAGAACGGAGACATCATGCCAGGTGTAAACCGCACATCCCCCAGCCCTGCCATCCCGCAGTGGTGGGGTCGCAAGGCCCTTATACCCCGGGAGGGCGGGCAGGGGGCATGCGCCTAGCATGGTCTCCTGCAGGAAGATAGCTGACTGGGAATGGGACAAGATGAGCCTCCGCAGCTCCTCCCAGTTGGCTCGGAGTCCACGGCAATTCCATTGAAGGAATATGCCCTCCAGGCATAGCTCGGACGTTGATGCAGGTGCCCTCCTCGAACAGAAGACCCTCAGGGGAATGGCCGTACGCTTCACAGAGGCAGAACTCCGCGAGCTGTTGTATTATATATCTTATCTATTTCATCATTCAGGAATTCTGAGTAAACAATTTTTGATCTTCAACCTGGGTGTTAAGTAAATAAATAAATTTATGTAAAATTTACAATTTTATAAAATAAATTCAAATCTATTTAAAATCTCTTAAATTAAATTTAATGTTGTAGCGGGCCGAAAATCTAGACTAACCCCAATCGATCCAACCCGCTTCCTACACTAATCCGGACGTGAGAAATCGAAGGAGAATGAAACGGATTGTATGTACAGTCCTTTACTAACAAAAAAATACAATAATATTTACAAAAATATGGGTAAATATGCACCCAATGAGCCTGTTTATATATATATATATATATATATATATATATATATATATATATATATATATATATATATATATATATATATATATATATATATATATAAACAATCCTATCTTGGAACCCAATCAATCAAAAAATACATATATTGATACTAAGAGACAGCAAATACAAAAAGGGACAACAAAAACAGGATTTTTTTTACCACAGTTTACGATTTGCTGGCCAGCCCGGGGGAAAATCTTGTCGGCAGTCACTCTTGTGACAAAATTGGGTGTGCGCGTCTTATGTGGCCTGCAGCCTCCGAGCTCAATTTTCTTCAAGATCCAGTCAACTACTATTAGAAGACTTCTTAAATTTTATTAAAATTTCTTCAAAATGTTTTCATTCCAGTCGCTCTTGCAAAATGCAGGCGATGTTTATTTATTCTGGTACTTGAGTGCTGTCTCATAAAAATCTTTAACATTTAGTAGCTAATTTAAATAAAAAAACATGAGATGTTAAATAAACTTATTCATACAACATGAAATCAAATACATATGTACAAAAGAAAATATAATAAAAAACCCATTCCCACTCACACACACATTCTTACAGAAGGAGGGAGAGTGTATTGGGAAAAAGGGTGGGAGAATGGCCCCTTATACACACACTCACATTTGCTCTACCACAATGTGGCTTTTTTTATTTTGGTGTGTTGGTGGCTGTGCATTTTTAATATTTTGTGCAAAAATATTAAAAGTGTTCAGTGGGGATAAAAAGGTTGAAGGGAATGTAAGAACATAGAAGAAAAAATATTTTTAATACTCTTATGATGGTTGAAATAAAAGTGAGTAATTAGAATGAGTATTCTTTCATTAAACCACCATTTTGAAAGCTTGTTGTTTTACTTATTAATATGTCAATAAAAGCAATGCTACCATATTTTCTATTTAATAAATCAATTTAATAAGATTTCTGTTTGTATTGCTTTTGACTGAAAATGAAATGAGACTAATAAATAATTTTGTTCAATTTCAGGTGTAGAAATATCTAGTTTATTATTACAGATAATTATATTCAAATCTGCTTGTTTTTCTTTTCAGATTAATTATAATACAATAGTTTTGCAATGCTATTATAAAATTGTAGCAGTGTAACAACCTTGTGTCAAAAACAAAATGATTGGAGAGGTTTGCTGCACTACCTTAATCTATTGGCTTTTGGCTTTAGTAATTATATTTCCACCTGAAGAAGCTGTATCTTCTGGTTTAACCCTTGAAAATCTCCTATCACATTGGCTGGGTTCTGAATCTATGGCTTTTGTTCATTATCATATCAAGAGAACATCAGCCACAATAATCGCCCATTCATTGCTGTTTCCAGGTACATATTTATTAATAAACACAAAATTTAGAATGGATTTGTTAACTTATTTTTGGTCAATGGTAGATTTATGGAATTCCTTGAACCTCCTTACAAGGATTGTGACTGGTAAAGTTGATTCTTATGTTGATAAGACCAAAATGAAGAACAATCGCTTCCCAAAAATATATTTCCAATCAAGGTTCTAAGAATTTGATTCTTTAATACCTGTTCACAACTGCTTTTGAGTGTGATATGATAGTTTATTACTTAGATTATTTCAGAAATAAGTGCACTAAATATATTAAAAGGTGTGTATGAGAACAGATAGGACTGAGTTGTTTAAAAAATTCTAGGATTGATAAGTTGGATATTGGCAAATTCCTTGAGTTGGCAGGGAATAAAAGGACTAAGGGGTTACAACTTTTAAAAAAAATCACTTAAGTTGTTACCACTTTGAAAGTGGAGGTTAGATTTAAGAAAATACTTTTTTACAAATAGAGTGGTCAATATTTTGGAATAAATTACCACTGGAGGCCATAGGTAATCTTAAGGTGTTGGGGTGAGTGTTGTTTGTTAGTTTGTGATGTTTGTGGAGAGACAAGTATGAGGATCAAGGAGTGCTTTGTGTATGAGGGCAATGTGGATGTTTTGTGGTTAGTTAAAAATAGCTTGAATTCTTGTTTTGTTGTAAAAGTTGTGGATGTTAAGTAAATTTTTTGCATTGGGATTAGGTTTAAGGTGGGTGGAGGAGGATAATTCACACAGTGTCATTGTGTAGTATATTCATTTGTATGATTTAGTGTGGTGCAGAATATGTTTGGGATAGGAGACTGCAGAGACTGCAAGTCAGGCAGCAGCCCCTGCACTGGGGCCAAGTGCTTCCCTGGAGAGATGATAGGAGGTTGAGTAACAGGTGATGTCATGTATATATTGGAAGTGTACCTATACTACACTATGAATTCTCATTTGTTTTTTCTATTTATCAAATCAGCCCCTACTTCCCTTCAAATTCCCCTTGGTTCCTGGTGTATTTTGCATAAGGTCATTGTTTAACGTTTTACATTTTTGGCAAATGATTGATTCTGAAATACTATCACTATTTGCTTTTTCTATTTATCAAATCAGCCCTCTTCTTCCCTTCAAATCACCATTGGTTCCTGGCAGGGTTGGCATTTTAAAACCCCCAAAAATCCACCTAATAAAACAGGGTCACAACTGGGTTTTTTTAGTTTTTGAACTATTTTAATTGCACAAATCCATCATACCAATTAAATTGGCATTACCAGTATTTCTGAAGGTATTACCTTATAATAGTAGATAAATTTATGTAGCTACCTGCATACCATATGAATATAATAGCTACCAAATAACAAATATCACCTTTATGATTCAATCTTGTGCATGGAAATAAAACCATAGCCTTAGTTCTTCAATTCATTTCTATTTCACACAAGAAAAATTAAAACAAGCATTAAGCATAGCTAGGTAGATTCAATAAAAAATCCTCATATAAAAGGTATATACCATGAAAACTTCCAATTAAAAATAAAACAGATAGCTATAAACTAGCTATTAACAAACAAGTAAAAAAGGTGTGACTTCTGTTTACAAAAGTAGATCTAGTTTCTATATTGTCTCTATATTTTCACAAGTTTTTGTACCTTATCATTGCCTAACCTATTCCTTACTTTAGGCCAGACAAGTCCAAATGATGGGAATACTCATTCAATTGAACCTGAGCTGGCAGGACATGTTTGGAGCTTAGAAAGAAATTTACAAAAATCTTGAGGCAGCTTTTTGTTGGTTGATTTATCATTCCTTTTGTCAATTATCAACCACCATTCACTAGGAGATATTGTAGTCAGTAATTGGCTGGTGAACATTCTTGTGGGAAATGCATCAGCATCCTTTAGTTTAAGTAACATTAGCCCAGAAACAAACTCTGGATATTGCTTGAAAAGCCATTCCTCTCCTTCATCTTCATCTTGAGTCCTTAACGCATGACCTTCAAGAAAAAGAATAGAAATCAAATTTAGCTACACAAATATTAAATATATAACTTAATATTTGAATGTATTGTTTTATATATGATTTAATAGGAAAATAATTTATGCATTTTAAACTTTACCTAAAAAGCAAGGATCAGTCATGTATGTGAGATAATGGTAAGGTGTTATTGCATTGTCATATCTCTTCCTGACAGCTGTGTGGTAATACTCAAGTTCTTGATTGTTGAGCAAGGACAACCACAATTCAACATAGTCTGACAACTGTCACTTTGCATCTGTAAAAAAAAAACATTGATACTGTCTTTTATTTTCTTGTATAACTAGCTAAACTGTCAAGATAATAAAGGTGTATTAGATATTTAAATAATTGTTGCCATAAAAATAAATATTTATTCTACTATTCAAGCATTCTAGGTAACCACAATATTAAATCAAAAGCTTACCTGGTCTAACACTCCACCAAATATTTCCACTTGGGATTGGAGATTATTTGTCTCTCTAAATTTTGCCAGTTTTCAATTATTTTACTGATCTTGGCAGGAATATCAACAGTTTCAAACATAAGTTTTGTAGTTTTTGGTATATGTGTCCAAACAGTATAATGGGAGTTCCAGCAGGTTTCATTTGTAGGCTGAGACATGTGTCCTCCGTTTTCATGTAGCCATGCCTGTAAAAAAAACATAAAATGAAAAGTCCAACAAGATGTGAAGTTGATCGCCCAAAATTTGTAGCTATGTAATTTTTTGTTAGATTTGAAATCAATAATTTACTGCTAATCAAATCATACATTTTCTTTAATCAATAGAATAGTTATATACTTTGAATGTTATTTCAAGGTTATTTTATATATTTACATACGTGTGCAGTATTGAATGATATATTTGCACTATAGGAAATTTTGTAATTTTTTTTACCACTATCTGCTTTCTGGTCCATATTTGTTGCTATTGTGTATGATGACAATCAACCATTGTTTCTTACATGGTGTCAATTAAAAAAATGAGGTCATGGAACATGTAACAGAAGGAGAAGAACTAGGTCCAGGTTGAGGTGAAGGTTCTGTTTGTGTCATAGGGACAGTCATCACTTATATTTGAATCGCTGGTCTGTAATCCAGTGCCACTATTTCTGCTCGAAGCTCTTGACAGATCAAGAATATCCTCTTCATTTTCTTTTTTCCAAAGATCTTTTTTTCTTTTTGCCATCTTTTAAATAGGCTCTCACTCTTTCTATTTTCTTGCTAAGTAAATCATGTCAATAATCACAGCATACCTTCATACTCTTTTCAACTTCAGACACTTGCTCCCATTCTATCCCCTTCTTCCTACCACTTCCCATAGGTATTCAACTTGAATGGTTCAAAGAATTTAAATAAAATCTAAATTCCTATCTTCTAAAAATAAAAATAGAGATTTATAATATATAAATGATAAATCTCATTTTATAAATAGTTATATATGTACTTAATGATAAAATTGGATCAATTAAAGTACAGGTATGATTTTTTGCTCTGCAAGCTATTGGACATTGAAAATGGTACAATGGGGCTGAACTTGTTTTGTATGCATTTGAAACCTGGTTACTCAGTGCTGATCAACCATCTTCAACAAATACTTAGTAAACAGTATGGTTGCAGACATGAATGTATAATGATAAATATTAGTGTAGCTAACTAGTATATAGTAACTATTACCAAGTAGCTAGCTAAATATTGCTACTTATTGGTAATTTAGTGCTGGCTGAAATTTTAAAAACTATAGAAGGAGTGGGGCATGTTGCTACTGTACTGTTTAGTCCACAACAGTGCCTGTTTAATCAACAATAGTATACACCATGCTCATATCTCAATGGACAGTGACCAGTTATAAACTTGTAAAATACACATTATTGGTGGAGCAACTCTGAGTGCAAGTTTGATGTGTTTATTGGTAAGATTTGTTAACTAGCTAGTGATTATGTCAATGTATAAACAATTGAACACATATTAGCTTATTTGTATTAGTATTTATTTTAATTTACCTACGTGTATTATTCACTTTTAAAACTTGTTTTTATTAGTTAAGGTCCCGCAACATTTCAAATTAGAATAAAATATGAAAAATTATAAAACCCACTGGGCCGGGGGGAGGGGGGTCCACCCCTGGTTCCCGTTGATTTTGAAATACTATCACGATTTGCTTTTTTTATTCATCAAATCATCCCCTACTTTCCTTCAAATCACCATTGGTTCATGGTATGTTTTGCATAAGGTCATTGTTTGTTTTACATTTTTTGGCAAATGATTGATTTTGAAATACTATCACTATTTGCCTTTTCTTTTTATCAAATCAGCACCTACTTCCCTTCAAATCACCACTGGTTCCTGGTGTGTTTCGAAATACGGTCATTGTTTAATGTTTTACATTTGGGGGCAAATGATTGATTTTGAAGTAGGATCAGCATTTCCTTTTCTATTTATCAAATCAGCACCTACTTCCCTTCAAATCGCCACTGGTTCCTGGTGTGTTTCATATAAGGTCATCATCATTTAACGTTTTACATTTTTTGGCAACTGATTGATTTTGAAATACTATCACTATTTGATTTTCTATTTATAAAATTAGCCCTCTACTTCCCTTCAAATGACCATTGGTTCCTGGTGTGTTTCTCATAAGGTCATTGTTTAGTGTTTTACTTTTGGGGGCAAATGATTGATTTTGAAATACTAACACCATCCACTTGCTTTTCAGTAATCCAAACTAATGGGAGATTTTCCAGGTCCTTTTTTTATAACCTTTTAAATGCCAGAATTATTTTGCTATTTCATCACATAACAGGCTTTGATTGCAGATTTATTTTTAAATTATATTACTTACAGTAGTTCTAGGCATGTTAATTTCAATGGCAAGATCACTAATGTCTGTTCCTCTTTCCCACTTTTCAATAACTTATTTTTTATATTCTATTCTATTTTTCATAGATTCCCTTTTAGTTTTTTGTTCCTCGCTATACCTTTTTGGGGCTGTGGTCATTACTTAGTTAGGTACCACCATCCATCTTTTGGCCAGAATAGCCCTTTTGACCAGATAATGAATCAATACAAAAATCAGCCTGACAATCATTGGTGAGTCTGAGGGCACCAAGAGCCATTCCTCTTTTGGGAGGTAGATGCCAGGAAGCATTTGTCCAACCCCATAATAGGAAAACAAACCGATGATGATGATGACACAAACCAGCAATCAAGAAGGAACTTTCATCATCCCCGGAGATTGGGAGACACATTCCACATCTTGGGTATGTGGATTCAACTACCCATCAGCAAGATTCCTTGAAACATGGGAAGACAGTGTTGTGCTATGAAGATGGAAGAGGAAAGACAGCAGTGTTGATTGGCCGAATATGTAATGACCTGTGTAAGAGCTCCTTCCTCTCTGGGTTAAGCACAGCATGTCCACCAAACCAGTAGCCAGGCCTATATATCCACTATCATTTATATCCTCTCACTTAAGATTAAATATGGTACATTGACAAAAGAAAACCAATACCCTATCCACTAGATTAATGAGAACTATGGCAATAATCACTTATCTATAATAATTATAATACCTGTTGTGTATTTATTTATATACTAGCAGTTGGGTGCCCGCCGTCGCGGCATTCAGTTTTGTATGGGTATCATTCTGAGGCCTATTTGCATCCCATCACTCTGAGAAGTAGATATCCAATATCTTTTTTTTCTGGGTGTTATTCTCTTTTTTAATTTACACATACTCCCTCATTGAAAGAAGAAACCATTCATGGATGTATTAGTTATATTATTTGAGACAGTCCTTTTTAAAGTAATGAAGATGCTAATTGCAGTAAGGACCCTGTACTACTTTCTTATAAGTAAACTTGATAATGTTAATCAAAATTTTTGTTTCTAACATCTCCCAGGCTGACTTTAATGATACATCTTGCTGAGAGCAAACTGGGTACCTCTGGCCCAAAACTTATTGTAAAAAGGATAGAAATTTTGAATCATAAAAGCACAGGAAAATTTATTGATTTAACATTAAAAAATGAGATCAGCTGTTAAATCCTAACACAATATTTTATTGATTTAAATGTAGTAAAACATCTAGACATTACTAAAATTTAGTAAACCAAATAATGGCAACTATTGCAAAGCTCCAGGATATACAATATTTTTTGTTTTTCCATTTCCATTACGAGTGAGAATAAATAGATTTCTCCCTTTTCGAACTCTTGAGCATCCAACATAGAGCTGACCATGAGAAAAGCAAGGCTGTAGCAAATGAAGTCCCACAACCTTCAGAGACTGGCCTTGTGCTTTGTTGATAGACATTGCCAATCTGACTAATCAGAAATTGCAGTCTTTTGAATTCAAATGGCATATCTGGAGGTATCAGTGGAATCCATGGAATGAGAACCAATTCTCCTTTCCCCTGACCAGTTAAAATTTCAGCTTGAAGAACCCCGTAAGGGGCGCGGCGATTTGCCATCCTGGCCGCCGTGCTGACGGGATCCAGCGCTCCGTCCGGCCCCAGCTTAGCCTCTCTTCCTTCCTTCAGATAGCCCGATTTCTCCCCTACCTCGTCGCTTTTCATACAACCTCTCCCACAACTTTCTCTGGTCAGCCTCTAATTTCACAGGGTAGAATGCTGACCTTCTTCTCAAGCCAACCACCCCGGATCGGGGCTGAGGGGGGGAGGGGACATTGTTCCCTAACCCCTCAGCTCCGGTTCGGGATGGGGTTTTTTTAACAACCTGCTTCATCCCCACCCACATCTTCCTCACATCCCTTTTCCTCTCCTCTTCACAACCTATATTTTTTACGCCGTGTCCAAGGTGGAGCCGCCATGCCGAAGGACTGCCAGGCCACCAGGCGGGAGGGGTGGTCCCGAATGGCGGCGCCTGGCTCTGCCGGGCTTGTAAGCACCTCTCGCAGTGCGGGCAACTGCGAGAGGTGATGAGCTATTGCGTCCCGTAATCAAAAGAGGGTCACCATGCCCATGTATGAAAAAAAACAAAAACCCCAACCCCCAACTTCCCCAAAAACATCTACGGAGCCGCCCTCGGGCAGCTCCACCGAGAAAATGGAGGTCCCCCCCCTTGTGCTTGCGCAAGGGACCCTCCATAATTCTTTAACCGGAGAGGAGGCTTACTCCTCTCCTACGCCTACGGGTGTAGGGGACTCCCCCTCACCCCCTTCTCTGGAGGTGCTTTCGGGCACCTCCCTATCTCCAGCGGCAGTCCCTCCTTTGCTTTCTAAGGGGACTGCCAAGAAAGCCAGCAGGCAGCCCATTGCCGACCGCCCCTCGTGCAAGCGGCTCGGTAGGGCAAACCCCCTTAGGGGGGAGAGGGAAGCCAGGCCCCTTCGGTCGCTTCCCTCAAAAGACCTGCTGGCAAGAATTTTGAACCTTGCTGGGGTCAAGGCCTGTGCCTCCCCACACCACCTGACTAGTGACAATACTGCCAAGGGGACCTGCGATGTCCTGGGAGGGGATGGCCAACTGGAGGCCCCTCCTGTGATAGACATGGTCCTTGAGGAGACCCAGCCCCAGACGGTAGGGCCTTCCATAGGGGGGAATTCGGGCTCGGCGCCAAGCACCGAACCCGAATCCGCCCCTATGCAAGGTCCTCCTCAAATGGCTGAGGGCTCCGAGGCAGTAGAAGGAGGGGAGGGATCTCCTCCGACAGGTGCCCCTACGACAACCAGGACCTTCTCCATTTCGGAGAGGGACCTGGCTGAGGCTGGTCCATCTGGCCTGGGGACTTCTGCCGGCGGAGGTGAAAAGCGGGTTCATTCCCCGCCCTCCTCTCCTAAAAAGAAAAAGACTAAAAAGACGAAGAAGACTCGGGGCTCCTCTCCATCCGCGGGGGCTGCGGGGACGGATGGGTCTGCTGCCACTTTGGTAGGCGACCAAGCCAAGATCGGCACATCCGGCCCCTCTACCCCCTCGTGTGCGGAGCCCATGACTACGACTAAGACCAAGAATGCACAGGGCGGAGCCTCGATGACATCGGGGCCCCTGATTCAGAGGTTACCTGGCGTTTTCGAGCCCGCTGGCTTCAAACGCTTCCTCGTTATTCGCTCCACTGATGGCACCATGTTGTCCAAGGGCAACATGATCCATCAGAGGAGAGGATTAGCTAGTGCAATTGGTAGAGAGCCGAAGGTAACCCGTTTCTCGGACGGGAGCCTTCTGGCGAATGCGGCGAATCCCGCCGAGGCGGCCAAGATAAGTGCTCTTCGGACACTTCATGGCACCCCGGTGAGTGTGACGCCGCACTCTACCATGAACTTTGTGAAAGGAGTAGTTTATGCGAGGGAACTCGTTGACTACTCCATTGAGGACATCACCCTAGAGCTGGCCGACCATGGGGCGGTCAAGGTCGAACGTGTGATGAGAAAACAGGGAGGGGCCTCGAGACCCACCCCTACACTCTTCGTCACGTTCGACTGTGACAAGCTCCCTGAGTCGGTGCGTGCCGGTTGGTACCGCTACCGCGTGAAGGCATTCGTGCCACTGCCGCGGCGGTGCTATTACTGCCACCGCTTCGGCCATACGAATCGATCATGTAGACGTGCAAAATCGGGGTCACCCGAAGTCTGTGTAAATTGCTCCAAGGTCGCACACGATAAGTCCAAATCGTGTGTGGCCAAGTGTGTCAATTGCGGAGAGCCGCACCCTGCTTCTTCGAAGCAATGTGGTGCATATCTCCTTGAGAAAGAAATCCTGGCCGTTCAGGCCCAGGATCGACTCTCATTCCGCGAGGCAAAGGACTTGGTCCTGGCGCGCCCGGCTCTGCCTGGGACGTCATATGCCTCAATAGTTAGAAAGGCACCCTCTGCTCCTGGCCTATCCAGGCCAACGAGCACGGTTGTTTCCGCGCCCATTCGGAGCCCTTCTGTGGGCTCTACCCAACCTGGGCGCTCCCCTGGTAAAGCTGGCGGCAAAAAGGGTTCATACCCTGCCCCGGCTAAAACCAGGGCTCCCCCCTCTTCCCCCAGCGTGACCGTTTCGCGTAAAGCGAAACGGCCACGCGCCTCCACCGAGTCGTTAGACTCACAGGAGGCAACACCCCTGAAGATGGTCGCTAGGCCATCTTCCGGGGTTCCTAAAGCTGTTCCCCGAAAGGAGGACAGCAACAAAGGAGCTTCGGCCCCTTTGCCCACGCCCCGAGGTGGAGCGAGTGGCTCGGAGACGGTGGTTCCTCGAAAAGAGGGCCCCCCGCCTCCGAAGCCGCAACGCCCGCCTAAAGTTTCGAGGCGGAGGGAGGAAAAGACTCGCATGGCGAGCCCAACCTCCCCCAATAAGTCCTCGAAGGCGACAGCGCCTTCAGCGCTTTGTCCGGCCAACAGCGCCCGGGGTTCTGCCCCCGGGAAGCGTACGGCCATTCCCGTGAGGGTCTTCAATTCGAGGAGGGCCCCCGCGTCTCCTCCGAGCTAGGCCTGGAGGGCATATTCCTTCAATGGAATTGCCGTGGACTCCGGGCCAACTGGGAGGAGCTGCGGAGGCTCGCCTCATCCCGTTCCCCGTTAGCTATTTTTTTGCAGGAGACCATGCTAGGCGCGTGCCCCCTGCCTGCCCTCCCGGGGTATAAGGGTCTTGCGACCCAACCACCGCGGGACGGCCGGGCTGGGGGATGCGCGGTTTACACCCGGCATGATGTCTCCGTTCTTCCTTTCTCTTTAGATACCTCCTTTCAGGCAGTGGCTGTGCAGCTGCACCTGGATAGGAGGTATACTATCATTTCTGCGTACATTCCACCGTCAGCTGACTTCGACGCGGGGGACTTTCGCCGCGTCGTGGCACGGTTGCCGAGGCCCTATCTCTTGCTTGGAGATCTGAACGGCAGGCATCCTCTCTGGGGAGATTACACCATAAATCCCAGGGGACAAGTCCTTGCCGATCTGATCGAAGAGCTTGAGATGGGTGTCCTAAACGTGGATGAGTTTACGCATCACTGTCCGAGAACCGCTTCATTTTCTTGCCTTGACCTATCTTTGTGCTCTTCGGATGCACAGCCTGATTTTGATTGGGGGGTGGTCGATGACCTCCATGGTAGTGATCACTTTCCCATTCAAATATCATTTTCAGGGCAACTGCCGCCTGAGAGACCACCTCGGTGGTGCTTGGCGCGGGCGCGGTGGCCTGCATTTCAGGAAATGACTGAATTCTCTATCTCAGTCAAGGAGTTTAGGTCGGTAGATGAGGCCGTCGAGTTCTTCTCCGGCAACCTCATCGCCGTGGGCCTGACTACTATTCCTAGGACGTCTGGCCGTTTTGCACGCCGACCACTCCCATGGTGGTCGGCCGAGTGTGAGACGGCCCTCAAACAGAAGCGTTATGCCTACATGCGCTATAAGCGCCGCCCGAACGATTTCACCGTCGCTGAATTTCGTCGGGCTAGGGCTAGGTTCCGGTATATTTCGAAGCACGCCCGCCGCTCTTCTTGGCGGGCATACGTGTCTTCACTTAACGGGAAGACCCCTTTAGCTGAGGTGTGGAAGCGAGTCAAAAGGATTCGGGGCAAGTTCTCGCAGGACCCCCCTCCCGTTCTCCAGGAGAATGGGACCGCAATCTCGGACCCCGCGTCCGTGGCGGAATCCTTAGCGACCGCTTTTTCCGCATTCTCTAGCCGTGATGCTGCTCCGCCAGCATTCAATGCACGTTGTGATGTCGCGGAAGGCCGCCGGCTGGACTTTACCTCCAGAGGCGGAGAACCCTTCAACGACAAGTTTACTGTGAGTGAGTTGCGTTCCGCTCTCGCTTCGTGCGCGGACACCGCCCATGGTCCGGACGATGTCCCGTACGCCATGCTTCGACACCTGGGTGAGCGAGGCATGGCCTTTCTATTAGATTTGTTCAACAGGATCTGGGTGGAAGGTCTCCTCCCAGACTCCTGGCGAATCGCTACTGTGCTCGCCTTTCGCAAGCCGGGGAGAGATCACTCTACTCCGACCGGTTTCCGCCCAATCTCTCTAACCTCTTGCGTGTGCAAGTTGATGGAGAAATTGGTAAATGTTAGATTAGCCTATTTCCTGGACAGCGGAGGCCATCTGTCTTCTGCACAGTGCGGCTTCCGTAAGTTCCACTCCACGTCGGATGCTCTGCTCCGACTGGAAAATGCCGTCTGCGAGGCTTTCCTTCGTAGACAGCACTACGCCACGGTGTTTTTTGATCTGGAGAAAGCCTATGATACCGCATGGCGATACGGTATCATGGAGACTCTCCACACGATGGGGGCGAGGGGACGCCTCCCAATGTTTATATCTGAATTTTTGCGAGATCGTCGATTCCGCGTACGGGTGGGGGGAGCCCTCTCCGGCCCAAAGGAGCAGGAAGAGGGTGTCCCGCAGGGAAGTGTCCTCAGTGTCACACTCTTTGCCCTGAGCATCAACGGCATCACCTCGGTGCTGCCGGAAGATGTTCTCGCTACGCTCTACGTGGACGACCTTTCGATCTCTTTTGGCGCGGCCCAGATGCCAACTCTGGAGCGCCGACTCCAACAGGCATTGAACCGCGTCTCTCGCTATGCCGAAGCGCACAGGTTTCGGTTTTCTTTGGCCAAGACTAAGGTGGTGCACTTCTGCCGCCATCCACGGCTTCACCCCGACCCAGATTTGTTTCTTAATGGGGTGCGCCTGGATGTGGTTGAGTCGCACCGTTTCCTTGGTCTTGTATTCGACCGACGCCTCACCTGGGAGGCTCACATTCGCAGCCTTAGGGTCTCTTGTACCCGCGCCATGGACATTCTCCGTTCCGTGACGTTCAGCGCTTGGGGCGCTGATAGGGCTACCGCCTTACTTTTTTATCGATCCTTTGTTCGCTCGAAGCTCGACTACGGATGCGAGTTTTATGCATCCGCAGCCGAGCGTTTATTGCGGAAGGTGGATTCGATCCACCACACCGGCCTTCGCCTTGCGACCGGTGCCTTCCGCACTTCCCCCATTGAGAGCCTGTTGGTCGATGCTGGGAGCATCGACTCCAACAGGCATTGAACCGTGTCTCTAGCTATGCCGAAGCGCACAGGTTTCGGTTTTCTTTGGCCAAGACTAAGGTGGTGCACTTTTGCCGCCATCCACGGCTCCACCCTGACCCAGATTTTTTTCTTAATGGGGTGCGCCTGGAAGTGGTTGAATCGCACCATTTCATTGGTCTTGTATTTGACCCACGCCTCACCTGGGAGGCTCATATTCGCAGCCTTAGGTTCTCTTGTACCAGCGCCATGGATATTCTCCGTTCTGTGACGTTCAGTGCTTGGTGCGCTCATAGGGCTACTGCCTTACTTTTTATCGATCCTTTGTTTGTTTGAAGCTCGACTACGGATGCAAGTTTTATGCATCCACAGCTGAGCATTTATGCAGAAGGTGGACTCAATCCACCACACCGGCCTTCGCCTTGCGACCGGTGCCTTCTGCACTTCCCCAATTGAGAGCCTGTTGGTTGATGCTTGGGAGATGTTACTCGCTTTACGCCATGTACAGTGCATCCCATCATTCGCCTGTACGTGTGAGCCCTGCTCCTCTTACTGCATCTGCAGCTGATCTCAACAGTGCCTATGCCGCCGAGAGACGCCAGTTATACCCTAAGCCCTTTGGTTTTAGGGCTAGGAATAGCTCTCAGGCCAGTGGAGCCCCTGGTTCTGCCCAGGACGCCACTTTGGAGGGTACCACATTTGGCTATTTTTTGCTACGCCTCTGCTCCCAAAGCTTGTACAGCGCCGGGAGTATTGCTTTTGACCTTTTTGGAGCACAACTCGTTTCACACTAGACCTGTGCCAGTGTATATGGATGGCTCCAAGTCCCAAGAGGGGGTTTGATATCCACAAATTTTTCTCGTGTATTCTCTTTGGACAGATTCAATATACTGAATATCACCTACCCTTTCACATTCCTGTGGATGGTTCAAATTGTATATTGTAGATGCATGATCTGACACAATCCTATGGATGCATTTTGTGAGTAAGTTTTGATAGATGCAGATGACCTTTGATAGGCCCTTGTGGCTTTTGTCATCCTTGAAATTATGTTTACCAGATAACTGCAACCTAAAGGGTTGGCAGGAGTAAAAAGTTAAAAGGAAGATGGTTACACAAGTCTCTTATGACAGCATCTTTACAATTTATCCCCTAATCAATGCAGCACAAAACATACAGCATGTGGTTGAGATGAAATTAGTGACCATAGGGAGGGGGCTAGGTTTTCAACTGAAAATAGACCACTTTCTACAAGATACATAATTTCTTAAAGGTCAACTGAAATTTGGTAATGAGATAAATCTATTTGAAAATGTTAGATGACTACACTAGCAGTTCGCACAAATGACAAAACAATCTGCTCATGAAACCATGAAACCACAGAAACTAGTTTGAAAACTTGATATATTCTGTCTAGTTGACTTGTTTGGTTAGCAGTCATCTTCTCTTCACCTTCTTCTCTTAGAGTGTTAAGAACTCTCATTCTCTTCATTTGAACTAGGTGGGATCTTCTGTTGTCATCATCAGATGAAATATTAGTTCAATTTTCATCCCTAATACATTTATTTTTAGCTATTTTTGGATTTTTTAAAAAGAAATTAGGGTAGGGGTTGTACCACCAATCTGTCCTCATTTTAACAGGTTGAGTACCAACCCCAAAATGAGTAATATCATGTGGGTCCAAACATGTTTTGTTTTGTTGTTTTTTTTCTATTAATTTGAAAAGTTGGTTTGATATCGATTTTAGGTTTATTACATGAAAATTTTAGCAATAAGGATAGTGTAATGACGTGATCTATTATTGCAGTTTACTATAGTCTTGTTGTCGATACTTCAATACTAGGCGACCTCTTAAGGTCCTGTAGAAATAACCAGTCAATCTACGCCCATCACCCACTCTATCAAGATAACGACCTACTTAAGAAAAAGCTATAGACACAACAACTCTAGCCTACTGTTTCCTATCACAGCCTAAATTACATATTACATTATTCTATTTACTAACCCTTACTAATAACTTATTGTGTCAATTACTACCACATCTGATACGCTACATCATCCTCGGTGAGTGTTCTAAATAGTTGTTATAACCTTACTGATAATAGATATACTACAGATATTTTTTAGATTTTAGTGTATTTATTTAGGAGCCATGTTGCCCCATATATGGGTGACTACAATTTCCACATTAGTTATGACCTTGCTCTGTTATTTTTAGAAAAGAAGATTCACAGTGAGGGAACTTTGAGGGCAAACAAAAAGAATATGCTAAAGGTTTGTGATGGACAGTAAGCCGAATAGAGGAGATACGGTCGCAATGATATAGTGCTGCTCAAGTTGAAAGATACCAGGGATGTTCAACTAACAATGAAACATGCACCAGATTTTGTTAGCTTTAACCAAGGCCATCAAATAGAAAGAAAAGAAAACCTTGTATAACAAGGGGAAAGCTGGTGTAGACCTGTCTAACCAGATTGTTTCTTATGCCACCACTCTAAGAAAAGGGGTGAAGTGGTACGCTTGGTGTTGAATTTCTACTTGTATTAGCTGTTGTAAATGTGCATATCATTTTTTAAAAAAAGGGAAGAAAATGAAAATAAGAACCTTCAAAGAAAGGCTTGTTTATCTCTACTTGAAATTGAAGAAATGAGATATGTAAAACCAAAAGGCTTAGTTACATCATAAAGTGTAAGACTGATGTAAATAACGAAATGATGAGTGGGTATCTATGTAAAAATTAGCTATGAAAAAGTAATGAAAGAAAAGAGTAGACAGACAGCAAAACAGAGTTTAAAGTATACACATATTGGTCACAATGTGACAGACATTACATGTTCCATGACTGCTTCACCAGTCACTACAGAATGTAAATTAAAAATTAAGTAAAGTAATGATTCTTTAATATGCATTTTTTTATTGCTCAATTTCTATATTAGTTTTGTTGTTACCAATTTCCTTTTCGATGTGTATGAAAATTCTTTGTTTGTAAACTAAATTTTCACTTCATAAAACTAAACTAAATTTTATTTATATCATTACTTATTGCATACCAATCGTCTATGTAAACTTTGTATTGAAATAAAAAGGGTTCCATCATCCAACTGGTTCCATGTGCCAGAACCTTGGGTAAAAGCTAAATGTCAGATAGTTCTTTTTTCTTTTTTTCATCCCACAGCCACCAAAACTATAGCAAAATGTTTTTCAAGGGCCATAGGATTTTTAGAAGATAAGGAATTGCATATATGGGCACCATGGCAGTCAACGTGTTAAGATGCCATTTATTTTTCATTCAAGGCTTCCTGATTAATTTGGAATCTGAACTGCAGGTATCTAGAGTCTATGGCAATTTCCATGAAGGCGACCTGAAGCATTAAAAGTATTTTTGTAAATAGTTGTAGCTTAGATTTTAGTACAGTATGGTAATTATTTTAGTAATTGTAGTAAAACTGTACTGAAAAAAGAAAAAAACCTTGTAAAACCATTTTATGATTTCATTAGTAATTAGGCCTTGACTCTATATCTTAGCACTGGCCTTCTTAAGGCTTTTAATCAATATAGACATCACTCACAAGGGGTACAGTTTGCTGTGAATAAATATCTTTCCCTATTTTTTTTATTATTAGTTTGCCCAAGTTTGTGGAAAGAAGGATGACTAAGATGATTCATGGATTGAGGAGTTTACCTTGTAAAAGTTTTAGTAGACTAAATCTACATACGTTAGAAAGGAGAGACATACATAAGGTTCTTATTTTTAGCAAACAGGATAGGACACATAGCAAGAGGTTTAAGCTGGACAAGTTTAGGTTTAGGAAAGAGATTGGTAGAAATTGGTTTACAAATTGAGTGATAGATGAATGGAATAGGCTCGCCAGTCATGTGATAGAAGCGTCATCCCTGCAGAGTTTTAAGAATAGCTTCATGGTTGAGGATGGTAGGTGGGACTGAACTGGGTGATGGAAAATGGAGTTGCCTTTATAGGCTATTGATTAATCTTTTGCAGACTCTTTCTTTTCTTATGTTCTTATTTGAGTTGGATGGTAATATAAAAAAAAAATTGTTTTGTGTGGCTACCTATTTTTCAATTTCTTAAAAAAAAAAAAAACTAAAAGCACCTTACACACATTTATTTATTTATGTAAATATCATCCTGGCCACAAAAAAAAAGTAAAAAAAATACAAAAAAACTAGTGGTCCTACCAGCAAATCAAAAAATTGACCTTTGTAGAGAATGTTGAATAAAAAAGAAGCTTTCCCGGGATTTATCAACTATAAGGAATTTGCATTGAATAGGAGTATCTATTTAGGCTGTGTATCTTTTACGCACTTTCCTAACTTCACCATTTAAGTTTTTTTATTTCAGATAAAATGCCCCCTATTTGTTTTTGTCACTTACATAAAGATGGAGCCTATCAAGTCTTTACAAAATCATGAATAATTTAAATCATTTTACTCCGCAGGTTATATTTTAACTATATTGTGGCTTCATCCATGGATTCACAGAGTTATAGCATTTTCTTCTCATCCATGGTGTTGGCAAATACTTTTTGGACTGGCCCTTACTCCACTCACTGTATTTTGGGCCATTGTCTTTTACTGGTCAAGGAATGGATGGAGGAATCACCCACTTGCTAAAACTATTCATCTTTACACAACTTCTGAGAGATCTCTAGCTGCGGTTACATCGGAAATCAACAATGAATTCCTAGGGTATAGTATGTAGTGTATTGTATGTACAGCTTTATATAGTGCAGGGTTTCTCAATCTTTTTCTTACTATAGTGCCCTTTGCATTATTTTTTAGAGCAATTATTCAATACTGTATTCACATGCAAAAATATATATTAAAATGAGTAGCTTCAAGCTAGGGGTTCTGGTGAATACTTGCTTCCCCAGTGCTAATGAATTTTGTTTGGAAAGTCATCCTTTTCTTAAGTTATTAAAAGGATAATTTACTTACATTATTTAATCTTAATCTGATCCTTGTGATTTCTACTAATTTCTTTTGCAAAATTTTTATTGACTCCACTAAATTCACATTGTCCTAAGTATGATGTTGGAAAGCATAACAGTATCTTGTCCATTTAAGACCACATATTCAGATACAGTGTTTAGCTGGTTTTGATAGCCATAATTCAGTTATTCCACCTCCTTCAAATATGTACTTGCATTCATTATTGCATTTTATTTCAATAAACTCTTCTTGTATATTTTCACTTACCAATTCCATATCACAACCAAAAGAATCAATCATCCATATCTGAACTTCAAATGCAAATATATCTGAAAATCGGTTACTTAGTTCTTTCCTTCAATTTCAATAAATATTCTGCATATTTTTTATTAGTTTCTTCTGAAATATGTACAATTACTTCTGTTAACTTGGACATGCTATGAACTCTTTATATTGATTTGAAACAATTAATTTTTCAATAAAAGCTTTGAAAACACACTTGCCATCTAGCAACATCCATAATTTACCTTGAAGGTGGAGTGAAACTTCATTAAACATTTTAAAAAATTCTGCCACTTTAGTGGTTTCTTACCCCGTGAGGGGCGCGGCGATTTGCCATCCTATCCACCGTGCTGACGGGATCCAGCGCTCTGTCTGGCCCCAGCTTAACCTCTTCTCCTTCCTTCAAAACACTTGTATTTCCTCACTTTTCATACCTCTCCCACAACTTTCTCCGGTCAGCCTCTAATTTCACAGGGTAGATGCTGACCTTCTTCTCAAGCCAACCGTCCCGGATCGGGGCTGAGGGGGGAGGGGACAACATTCCCTAACTCCTGAGCTCCTGTTTGAGATGGGTTTTTTTTAACAACCTGCTTCATCCCCACCAGAACCTTTCTCACATCCCTTTTCCTCTCCTCTTCACAATCTATCTTATTACGCCGTGTTTAAGGTGGAGCCACCAGGCCACCAGGCGGGAGGGGTGGTCCCAAATGGCGGCGCCTGGTTCTGCCAGGCCTGTAAGCACCTCTTGCAGTGCGGGCAACTGTGAGAGGTGATGAGCTATTGTGTCCCGCAGAAAATTTAAAGTCACCATGCCCCATGATGTAAAAAAAAAATCTTCCCCTAATTTCCCCTTGCTCATCAACGGAGCCACCCTCAGGTGGCTCCACCGGAAAAAATGGAGCCCCCTGTGCTTGCGCAGGGGACCCTCCATATTTCTTTAACTGGAGAGGAGGCTTACTCCTCTCCTACGCATACGGGTGAAGGGGACTCCCCCTAACCCCCTTCTCTAGAGGTGCTTTCGGGCACCTCCCTATTTCCAGCGGCAGTCCCTCCTTTTCTTTCTAAGGGGACTGCCAAGAAAGCCAGCAGGCAGCCCATTGCCGACCGCGGCTCGGTAGGGCAAACCCCCTAAGGGGCGCGGCGATTTGCCATCCTGGCCGCCATGCTGACGGGATCCAGCGCCCCATCCGGCCCCAGCTTAGCCTCTCATCCTTCCTTCAGATAGCCTGTATTTCTCCCCTACATCTTCGCTTTTCATACAACCTCTCCAACAACTTTCTCTGGTCAGCCTCTAATTTCACAGGGTAGATGCTGACCTTCCTCTCAGCCAACCGTCCCGGATCGGGGGAAGGGGACAATGTTCCCTAACCCCTGAGCTCCAGTCTGGGGTGGCTGGTTTTTAACAACCTGCTTCATCCCCACCCATACCTTCCTCACATCCCTTTTCCTCTCCTCTTCACATTCTATCAATTTTACGCCGTGTTCAAGGTGGAGCCGCCATGCCGATGAACTGCCAGGCCACCAGGTGGGAGGGGTGGTCCGAAATGGCAGCGCCTGGCTCTGCCAGGCCTGTAAGCACCTCTTGCAGTGCGGGCAACTGCATGAGGTGAAGAGCTATTGCGTCACGCAGATAATTTAGGGTCACCATGCCCAATGATGCACAACTTAAAAAAAAAAAAACAACCCTCAACTTCCCCTTGCTCATCAACGGAGCCGCCCTCAGGCAGCTCCACCAAAAAAATGGAGGTCCTCCTTCCTGTGCTTGCGCAGGGGACCCTCCATATTATTTCAACCGGAGAGGAGGCTTACTCCTCTCCTACGCCTACGGGTGAAGGGGACTCCCCCTCACCCCCTTCTCTGGAGGTGCTTTCGGGCACCTCCCTATTTCCAGCGGCAGTCCCTCCTTTGCTTTCTAAGGGGACTGCCAAGAAAGCCAGCAGGCAGCCCATTGGTGACCGCCCCTCGTGTAAGCTGCTCGGTAGGGAAAACCCCCTTAGGGGGGAGAGGGAAGCCAGGCCCCTTCGGTCGCTTGCCTCAAAAGACCTGCTGGCAAGAATATTAAACCTTACCGGGGTCAAGGCCTTTGACTCCCCACAAAAGACTCTTGATGCTGCCAAGGGGACCTGCGATGTCCTGGGAGGGGATGCCCAACTGGAGGCCGGTCCTATGATAGACATGGTCCTTGAGGAGACCCAGCCTCAGACGGTAGGGCCTTCCATGGGGGGGAATCCGGGCTCGGCGCCAAGAACCGAACCCGAATCCGCCCCTAGGCAAGGTCCTCCTCAAATGGCTGAGGGCTCCGAGGCAGTACAAGGAGGGGTGGGATCTCCTCCGACAGGTGCCCCTACTACTACCAGGACCTTCTCCATTTCGGAGAGGGACCTGGCTGAGGCTGGTCCATCTGGCATGGGGGCTTCTGCTGGCGGAGGTGAGAAACTGGTTCATTCCCCACCCTCCTCTCCCCAAAAGAAAAAGAATAGGAAGACTCGGGGCTCCTCTCCACCCACGGGGACTACGGGGACGGATAGGTCTGCTGCCACTTTGGCAAGCGACCAAGCCAAGATCGGCACATCCGGCCCCTCTGCCCCTCCGGTTGCGGAGCCACTGACTAAAACTAAAAGTGCACAGGGCGGAGCCTGAATGACATCGGGGCCCCTCATTCAGAGGTTACCTGGTGTTTTCGAGCCCGCTGGCTTCAAACGCTTCCTCGTTATTCGCTCCACTGATGGCACCATGTTGTCCAAGGGCAACATGATCCATCAGAGGAGAGGATTAGCTAGTGCAATTGGTAGAGAGCCGAAGGTGACCCGTTTCTCGGACGGGAGCCTTCTGGCGAATCCCGCCGAGGCGGCCAAGATAAGTGCTCTTCGACACCTGATGGCACCCCAGTGATTGTGAAGCCGCACTCTGCCATGAACTTTGTGAAAGGAGTAGTTTATGCGAGGGAACTCGTTGACTACTCCATTGAGGACATCACCCTAGAGCTGGCCGACCATGGGGCGATCAAGGTCGAACGTGTGATGAGAAAACAGGGAGGGGCCTCGAGACCCACCCCTACACTCTTTGTCACGTTCGACTGTGACAAGCTCCCTGAGTCGGTGCGTGCCGGTTGGTACCGCTACCGCGTGAAGGCATTCATGCCACTGCCCCGGCGGTGCTATTACTGTCACCGCTTCGGCCATACAAATCGTTCTTGTAGACGTGCAAAGTCGGGGTCACCCGAAGTTTGTGTAAATTGCTCCAAGGCCGCACACGATAAGTCCAAATCGTTTGTGGCCAAGTGTGTCAATTGCGGAGAGCCGCACCCCGCTTCTTCGAAGCAATGTGGTGCATATCTCCTTGAGAAAGAAATCCTGGCCGTTCAGGCCCAGGATCGACTTTCATTCCGCGAGGCTAAGGACTTGGTCCTGGCGCGCCCGGCTCTGCCTGGGACGTCATATGCCTCAATAGTTAGAAAGGAACCCTCTGCTCCTGGCCCATCCAGGCCAACGAGCACGGTTGTTTCTGCGCCCATTCGGAGCCCTTCTGCGGGCTCTACTCAACCCAGGCACTCCCCTGGTAGAGCTGGTGGCAAAAAGGGTTCAAACCCAGCCCCGGCTAAAACCAGGGCTCTCCCCTCTTCCCCCAGCGTGACCGTTTCCCGTAAGGCGAAACAGACACGCGCCTCCACCAGGTCGTTAGACTCACAGGAGGCAACACCCCTGAAGATGGTCGCTAGGCCATCTTCCGGGGTTCCTAAAGCTGTCCCCCAAAGGAGGTCAGCAACAAAGGAGCTTCGGCTCCTTCGCCCACGCCCCGAGGTGGAGCGAGTGGCTCGGAGACGGTGGTTCCTCGAAAAGAGGGCCCCCCGCCTCCCAAGCCGCAACGCCCGCCTAAGGTTTCGAGGCGGAGGGAGGAAAAGACTCGCATGGCGAGCCCAACCTCCCCCAATAAGTCCTTCAGCGCTTTGTCCGGCCAACAGCGCCCGTGGTTCTGCCCCCGGGAAGCGTACGGCCATTTCCGTGAGGGTCTTCAGTTCGAGGAGGGACCCCGCGTCTCCTCCGAGCTAGGCCTGGTGGGCATATTCCTTCAATGGAATTGCCGTGGACTCCCGGCCAACTGGGAGGAGCTGCGGAGGCTCGTCTCGTCCCGTTCCCCGTTAGCTATCTTTTTGCAGGAGACCATGCTAGGCGCGTGCCCCCTGCCTGCCCTCCCGGGGTATAAGGGTCTTGCGACCCCACCACCGCGGGATGGCCGGGTTGGGGGATGCGCGGTTTACACCCGGCATGATGTCTCCGTTCTTCCTTTCTCTTTAGATACCTCCTTTCAGGCAGTGGCTGTGCAGCTGCACCTGGATAGGAGGTATACTATCATTTCTGCGTACATTCCACCGTCAGCTGACTTCGACGCGGGGGACTTCCGCCGCGTCGTGGCACGGTTGCCGAGGCCCTATCTCTTGCTTGGAGATGTGAACGGCAGGCATCCTCTCTGGGGAGATTACTCCATAAATCCCAGGGAACAAGTCCTTGCCGATCTGATCGAAGAGCTTGAGATGGGTGTCCTAAACGTGGATGAGTTTACGCATCACTGTCCGAGAACCGCTTCATTTTCTTGCCTTGACCTATCTTTGTGCTCTTCGGATGCACAGCCTGATTTTGATTGGGAGGTGGTCGATGACCTCCATGATAGTGATCACTTTCCCATTCAAATATCATTTTCAGGGCAACTGCCGCCTGAGAGACCACCTCGGTGGTGCTTGACGCGGGCGCGGTGGCCTGCATTTCAGGAAATGACTGAATTCTCTATCTCAGTCGAGTTTAGGTCGGTAGATGAGGCCGTTGAGTTCTTCTCTGGCAACCTCATCGCCGTGGGCCTGACTACTATTCCTAGGACGTCTGGCCGTTTTGCACGCCGACCACTCCCATGGTGGTCGGCCGAGTGTGAGACGGCCCTCAAACAGAAGCGTTATGCCTACATGCGCTATAAGCGCCGCCCGAACGATTTCACTGTCGCTGAATTTCGTCGGGCTAGGGCTAGGTTCCGGTATATTTCGAAGCACGCCCGCCGCTCTTCTTGGCGGGCATACGTGTCTTCACTTAACGGGAAGACCCCTTTAGCTGAGGTGTGGAAGCGAGTTAAAAGGATTCGGGGCAAGTTCTCGCAGGACCTCCCTCCCGTTCTCCAGGAGAATGGGACCGCAATCTCGGATCCCGCGTCCGTGGCGGAATCCTTAGCGACCGCTTTTTCCGCATTCTCTAGCCGTGATGCTGCTCCGCCAGCATTCAATGCACGTCGTGATGTCGCTGAAGGCCGCCGGCTGGACTTTACCTCCAGAGGCGGAGAACCCTTCAACGACAAGTTTACCGTGAGTGAGTTGCGTTCCGCTCTCGCTTCGTGTGCGGACACTGCCCATGGTCCGGACGATGTCCCGTACGCCATGCTTCGACACATGGTGAGCGAGGCATGGCCTTTCTGTTAGATTTGTTCAACAGGATCTGGTTGGAAGGTCTTCTCCCAGACTCCTGGCGAATCGCTACTGTGCCCGCCTTTCGCAAACCGGGGAGAGATCACTCTACTCCGGCTTCCGCAAGTTCCACTCCACGTCGGATGCTCTGCTCCGACTGGAAAATGCCGTCTGCGAGGCTTTCCTTCGTAGACAGCACTACGCCACGGTGTTTTTTGATCTGGAGAAGGCCTATGATACCGCATGGCGATACGGTATCATGGAGACCCTCCACACGATGGGGGCGAGGGGACGCCTCCCAATGTTTATATCTGAATTTTTGCGAGATCGTCGATTCCGCGTACGGGTGGGGGGAGCCCTCTCCGGCCCAAAGGAGCAGGGAAGTGTCCTCAGTGTCACACTCTTTGCCCTGAGCATAAACGGCATCACCTCGGGGCTGCCGGAAGATGTTCTCGCTACGCTCTACGTGGACGGCCTTTCGATCTCTTTTGGCACGGCCCAGATGCCAACTCTGGAGCGTCGACTCCAACAGGCATTGAACCGCGTTTCTCGCTATGCCGAAGCGCACAGGTTTCGGTTTTCTTTGGCCAAGACTAAGGTGGTGCACTTCTGCCGCCATCCACGGCTTGCCCCTCGACCCAGATTTGTTTCTTAATAGGGTGCGCCTGGATGTAGTTGAGTCGCACCGTTTCCTTGGTCTTGTATTCGACCGACGCCTCACCTGGGAGGCTCACATTCGCAGCCTTAGGGTCTCTTGTACCCGCGCCATGGACATTGTTCGTTCGAAGCTCGACTACGGATGCGAATTTTATGCATCCGCAGCCGAGCGTTTATTGCGGAAGGTGGATTCGATCCACCACACCGGCCTTCGCCTTGCGAACGGTGCCCTCCGCACTTCCTCCATTGAGAGTCTGTTGGTCGATGCTGGGGAGATGCCACTCGCTCTGCGCCGCGTGCAGTGCATCACTCGCTTGTACGCGCGAGCCAGGCGCCTCCCTCAGTCGCCAACAGCTCTCACCGCATCCGCAGCTGATCTCGATGGTGCCTATGCCGCCGAGAGACGCCAGTCATACCCTAAGCCCTTTGGGTTTAGGGCCAGGAAACTCCTTCGAGGGGTAGATATAGCTCTGGGGCCGGTGGCGCTCCTGGTTCTGTCCAGGACGCCACCCTGGAGGGTACCACATTTGGCTATTTGTCGCCACGCCTCTGCTCCCAAAGCTTATACTGCGCCGGGAGTATTGCGTTCGACCTTTTTGGAGCAAACATCGTGTCACGCTGGAACCGTGCCAGTGTATACGGATGGCTCCAAGTCCCAAGAGGGGGTCGGCTTCCACGCTGTATCCCCTCTGTTTGAAGTCAGCGGGGCTCTACCAGGCCGAGCTGGTGGCAATACACCACTCGGTACGGGAGATTACGCGACGTGCCCGGTTCGGAGACCGGATTGTGATCTATAGCGACTCACAAAGCGCCTTGAGTGCTCTCGGGGCATTGGAAACGCCGCATCCCCTGGTTCGCGATATCCGTGACGCCATGGTTTTGGCGAGCCGGGCAGATGTTGAGATTATCTTCTGCTGGGTTCCTGGACATGTAGGAATTGCGTGGAATGAGCGCGCCAAAGATTCCGCGAGGACTGCGACCGGACCAGCGTTTCGCTCTTCCTCACACCGACTACATGGCAGGAATACGGGCAGCTCTTCAGAATGCTTGGCAAAGAAGATGGGAGACGGTCGAAGGGAACTTAAAGTTGCGTGCCATTGCGCCGCGACTGTTCCCATGGACCTATCCCCCAATGCCGCGGCGGCATCAGGTTGCTTTCTGTCGTCTCCGAATCGGACACACTCGTGTGACGCATCGCTATCTGATGGAGCGCTCGCCTGCGCCCTATTGCAACGACTGCGTCGTCCTCCAGACTGTTCGGCACATTCTTGTCGAATGTCCCAGTCTGGGTGATGTTCGCGCACGACACCTATCCCGGTACCGGGATGGGCGGGGTCGCTATCGCCAATCCTTTGTACTCGGGACGAGTGCGTGCACATTGACTGGTGGACTTATAGACTTTGGGGGGGGGGGAGGCCGGCCTTCTCTCCGTTATTTAATATTTGACTATGGATCCCGTTCTTCTTTTCCAGGGGAGGGCGGGCCTTCCCCAATCCAAGGATCTCGCTTTATATTTTTTCAATTTGTTTGTTTTTTTTATTTGGTTTTTAATATAACCTAGATTTAGGCTAGGTTGAGTACGGCGACTTATGCCCTAGAAGGCAGTCGCCAGATGAGATATTAAAAAAAAACAATACTGGGAAGAGTGGGATCGCTACCTTTTATCCTTTTACTCCATTTTATTTTTGGTGCTGGTTCTTTATATATATATATATATATATATATATATATTGAGGTTAGGTAACAAATTTCCCACCTCACCCTGTAAAGTTTCTAAAAGCACTTTTGGCAATGGAGTCCATTTGTGCTTCCTCCCTTTTGGTTTATTATCTCAGTCAGGAATGGTTCTTCATTTGTAATTCTACACCTGTTTTTATCTTAGTTTTAACTTGTTAATGTGTGACCTGATTTCAATGCATCATCCTTTTTTACGTCTTAATCCCCTCTGGTGAAAGTCCATTGGGCCTGTGCAGCTACACCAAAGGTTTCTAAATTAATTAAAACAAGGAAGAGAGAGAAGTTGGGTGGCAATATCTGAACAGTATTGAGATGACAAAACTTTGTAATCTATTTTTGATTTCAGGGTGGATAAAGTAAGCAGTACCCTGAATAGTGTGTCGCGTATCATAGCAACAGACAATTGGCTCATCAAAGTAACATCCTACAAGGTCCATTTAATGTCCCTTCGTGATGCTATTCTTGTCTTGGAGTCTTCAGAAGATGCACCACTCATTCCTCATGCAACTTCACCCGCACAGTTCCTGAATGTGCGGGTAGCTTCTGTCAAGGAAGGGATTCGACCATTTTCATTCAGGTATTCCAATAAAGGAATTAATTCGACTGTCCTCCCAGTCTATGCCCTCGTTTTGAGGCTTTATATTTCTAAGTGGAGATCCTAAGTTAAATGTAGGCCTCAAACCATGGGTAGCTGCAATGAAGGTGACCTGAATTGCGCCTCAACCAGTGTTAACTTCATCCTTATTTTATTAACCCACTTGCACAATCATTTTCCAAGTACTCTGGTCAAGATGATGTGCAGGAGCAGTTTTTCCAGTGCAGAGAACCTTAATGACCTCCCACATATATTGTGATGTTGAAAGAGTTATCAGAGTCTGCTAATAATATTAGCATGACTGAGGTGGAGTGTATAGCAGGTGTGTAGGGCAGAATAAAGATAATTTCCCAATTTGGTCTCATGTTTGTTTTTTTCATCCCATGGCATTGATGTTAACACTCATGTGCCGCTAACTAAGGTCTTTCCCTAGGAAATCTGCTACCCCATAACTAGCCCCCTCTATCACTCACAAAACAAGCCATACACGCATAACACAGCCAATCATCCAGTCTCATGTTCCAAATCATCTCTTTAACGCCATTACACTAGAGATCGACAACAAAGAAAGACCCCTTCCTCGACTCCGACAAGGGGGGGCCAGTGTAAGCTATTAAACCTGACAGCTGGAGGAGCTGCATGTCCTCCCTTTCCCCAATGCATACGGGGATGCCACCTGGACCATCGGTAATCGTAGCACATCTATCTATACTAATATACTCTTTTAATTGAGATTTATGGGAAGCCATTAGGATGGGTGTAGTAGTGGTTAAAGCACCCGCTACACCCCAATCCTGGAGGAGTGTCATGCCCTCCCACTCCCATTGTGTACCGCTGTAAGGGGGTGGTATTTGTAGCATGGGCCAACATACCATAGGTCATATTTAGAGTTAGGTTCACTCTCATTCCCAATACCCGCAGGAGGACCTGTGGTTATATCTTACACACTTCTCCCACATTTTCTTTCCTGATCTCTCCTTACAAACTATCAGTAAGAGATGCCCTTGTTGGTTTTTTATTAAAGTTGAATTTTGAAAAACGGTAATTGGTATTAATTGACCTTAGGGTATAAATCCTAATTTTCTCTTTTAGGGTCAGAATTGACTCCTGTGGTAGGATTGAGAAAGGAAATTGGTCAACCCTGTTGTTAATTGTATTAATTGACCTAATTTTCTCTTTTGGGGGTCAGAATTGACTCTTCTCTGTGGCGGGATTTAGAGAGGAAATTGGTCAACCCTGTGGTGAACACGAGACAAATTGTGGTGCACCAAACACTCGCTGATCGTTTTGCCATCGTCTTTGAAGAAGCTGTGAAGAAAAATCCCACCATTAAAGTCCAGGTAATAAATGTGTCTCTTGTTTTATCATCGGATACTTTTTTTAGGGTGGGGGGGGGGGGGATTCATTAAGGAACAGGGTCAGTTTATGAGACTTGCACACCCTCCCAGTACCTGGTGTTCCTAGTTCTAGGTTTATGGACTTCCCCAATGCCCTTGTTTGTTTGTTTTTAATAGAAAATAGTGTGAAAGTGTTAGAACAGTATTCAATGCAGGGGCTTCCCTCGCTCATTTATACTCCCCGCCCTACTTCCTCCCATTTTTTTCCCATGAGAAAATAGCGTGCCCTCCCGACCCCACACGTTGATGAGTGCTTGCCCTTATGCAGATCAGATGAATTGGATTGGGGACTCCCCCCCCTCCCCCTTACCACTCTTCTGCCAGGTGGGCGGCCTCTAGGAAAGCCATCACAGTCCCTTGGTGGGTTCACAAGTGTCTAAAAGAGGTGTAGTGCGTGGTTGTGTGATGTTTGGGTAGTCTAAGAGTAGAGGTTCCTTGTCCAGATTTTGGTTGTATCTTAGTGTCGGTGAAATCGACATAAAGGTCAGTATGACAATTGCTGGTGAGCCCGAGGGCACCAGGGGCCGGTCCTCTTTGAGGAGAGGTGCCAGGAAGTATTATGTTCAGGTGGAACCTTCGTCGCCGCGGGACAGAGGGGCGACCTGTTCCGCGTCAGAGGTATGTGGATATAGATACCCATCGGCAGGATTCCTTGGAACAGAGTGTGTGTGTTGTGCTGCGAAGATGGGAGAGGAAAGAAAACAGTGTTGTAATTGGCTATGTGTGTGATGAGAAGTGCAGGGATGAGCAAAGCACGTCCACCAAATGGTAGCCAGATCTCTCTCCGTGCGCTGACGTTTGTGTCCACCATTGCCGGGATCGAACCCGGTACCGCGACGTTGGCAGACCAACGCCGTATCCACTCGGCTAGCAAGAAGGGGAAAACGAAGAAATTAAAAAAAAAGGTTTCCCATTCACAAGATTTCCTCAATGAGGGATAATCTAACCTTGGGATTTCCCCCCTGGTAGAACCTTAAAAAGACCAATGATCCCGCAACTTTTATCCTCATCACAAAAAAAGGAAAACCCACATCAGGGACCCATGGTTGAGCACCTGCGTGGCATCTTCGAGCCCGCAGCTTCAAAGGTTCCTAGTCATTTGGTCCAGTGACGTAACCAAATTACCCGATGGACACATGTTTGGTCAATATAAAGTATTTTCTGATTGGACAGAAGTCGAAGATGTTGTCGTTCTCCGATGGCCGTCTTCTGGCGAATGTGGGCAAAATTAAGAAAGCCTCAGGTACCTGCTGGAACATCTGTCTGGTGACGTCACAATTCACACAAAACCTAGTAAAAGGTGTAGTATACACCCAAGAGACGTACTTCTTTATTCACTGAAGGTCTGGTTGTGAGTAGGGAAGTGGGGTCCAGGCCCGTTTTAACCCTTCATAACGTTTAAGGGTGAAATTTGCGTCGTTCCCGCGGAGATGTTTCCACTGCTGGGGCTTCGGTCAGATTACGAAGCATTCCCGAAGAGATAAGGTGTCCTCCCTTAATTAGGATCACCTGTTCAAGGTAGTGCACGATGAGTCTGTCTCGTGCACTACTGGTAAAGTCCATAAGTTGTGGTGGGTTGACCCCTGCTTCAAAAAAGCCAATGCGTGACGGAAAAAAACGACTAGACTCGTAGAGGAAACGATGGTCTGGGAAGACGCATCAACGTATTGTGGCGTTAATGCACAACGATCGCATTTGTTGTTAGAGAGTAGTGGGGGTGAAGAAGTGAAGTTGTAATGCGTTTTTGTTTTCTTTTTTTAGACGGAACCTGACCTCTGCATCGGGTGCATGGCCGTGAAAGCCAACGTGAAGCTGGTTCGGAAATGTCACTCTTCAGGAACCTCCTCAGAATGCAAGCCGTGCTCCTGTAGGGTTTTGTGGTGTCTCTCCTGCGTCGGCAAATGGTAAGGGGCTCGTCTGACTGGATTGAACCCACCCACCCTATTTTTGTGTTGGGGTCAAACTCCGTTAGAAGGGCGGTTGATTTTGCGAATTGACGAGAGAGGAGACAAATGCAACTCCCCACTCCCCCATAGGGAGATAACCAGTGTAGCCTGTTACCTAGAGGAGCTTCACGTCCTCCTGGCCTGAGTGAAAATTAGGGAAGCCCTCATGTACGTCCAAGTAAGGATATCCGCCCCCCCCCCTCCCCTCGCCCTGCCTCTCTGGCTGCCCAGCTGGGAGCTGAGACCTTTGGGGGAACGATGAGCCACTGGGTAACTTCTGTTCGGTGTCCTAGGTTGCAAGCACCCTTCCTTAACGCACCCATAGGGCTTATAGATGTCAAGGTCTTCCTAGGGGGGCGAGCTTTGGCTCGGTGCCAGATAGCGAACGTGAGTCCGCTCCTGTGCAAGGCCCTCGAGGAGTCACAAGGAGAGGAGGGACCCCCTAACCCGCTTGGTCCCACCTTGACGGCCGAGATCTTTTCCATTTCAGAGAAAGATCTGATCCGTCCGGCCTTTAACCATGGACCTACCCCCAGGCCCCAATGCCGTGACGGCTTCAGGTTGCTTTGTGCCGTCTCCGAATTGGACACAGTCACGGGACGCACCGCCATTTGATGGAGCGCTCGCCTGCGCCCTACTGTGACGACTGCGTTGTCCCCCAGACTCTTCGGCACATTTTCGTTGAATGTTTCAGTCTGGGTCGACTTCGCGCTCGTTACCTGTCCCGGGACGAGCGGGGTCGCTACTGCTTATCCCTCGTGCTCGGGACGGGTTCGTACACACAGCCTCAAGGACAATCTGAGAGGAGGCTGGCCTCCTCCTAATTCTACGTCGAGGGGAGGTGGCCTCCACCCCGACGACGGAACGTGCTTCCTTCTTACTCTTTTGCTATTTGGTTGGGATGTTTTTTATTTACCCTAACCTCGCATTAGGCGACAAGGTGATTACGGCGACTTTTGCCATAGTAGGCAGTCACCAGATGGGCTCTTTAAAGAAAAAATTCTCAAATGCGTTAAATGTCATTATTTCGGGGGTTGGGGTCCCACAATTCCCTGTAAGTCTAAGATTTGAGGAGCGGGAGTAAATATTAATTAATTCTGCCTCCGATTCAGGTTTGCTGCGAAGCAAGACCGAACGCACACGGATACGTGGCTGTCTTCCCGAGCGCCTTGCCCTACATGTCTATCCAAGTTCTGTCTCCTCGATGTTTCCGTCGTCGAGAGCTGATACGGATCGAGTCTTCTTTACATGCCCCTATAGTGAACAGAGGACCCCGTACACCCCATTTCTCATCATCTAACCCGTAACTAAGTGAAAACGTAAAATATTTGGAAATCAAAAGCCAAAAATATACATTACCTTTGTACATCATTTTTTAACCTTATCAAAAGGTCTTTTGTCATTTAGCTGTTCAGTTCTTTGACGCTGGACCTTTGTCAATAATCCTTTATCAAGGCACGGTTTGGGGCGTTCACATGACTCGTATTTCATGGTAGTGTTTCATTTTTCTGCCAGGTTTTAGGGTAAAGAAGATGGAGAGTCAGTTTTGATCTTTGGGAGTTTGTTTTGTGGGGTGAAAGAAGCGAATATTTATCTTTTCGGTTATTCATTTTTATCAAATTATGATATGTTTGTATCCCATGAGTGAATTTTAAAGCGTTTAATCATTACATTTTTTTTTCATTTTTACCCTCCTAAATTTGAATTTCAGTAAAGACTTGTAAAAGTCTGGAATTTTACCCATACCATTCGGCACGTGTGGTAAAAAGGTTTGGCAGACCAAACCCCCGGGAGTTTTGTTCCTGCGAGCGCAATGTTCATGTAGGGTAATGGGCGCGGGTGCTGCAACCCCCGTCGATACATGCCAGGTAATCCACGTCAATGTATGAAGTGAGTGTGTGGGTGTCATGTGAGCAGTATAGGGGATTTGGGAAAGGGGAATCGTAGTCAATGTATTTAAAACGGAGATTGCAAATTTTTGCTCTATGCCAAACGAACGTGAAAGAGAATGAAAAGTTTGTGTGGAATGGAGTGTTTTCGAGTGAGGAGTACCATGATGTGTGTGATATAAATGTGTGAGCTAGAGAATTATCCCGGGGAAGCTGTGTGGTTATATGGATTCAGCTTATTTTTTACTTTGTCGCCTGTCGACAGTACTAAAAATCACGCCAGAGGTCTTATTGAGAGAGTGTCTAAGAAAAGATGGGCAGTTTTTTCAAAGTGAAGCGGAGGAAGTGGGGTATTCTATTGTAGTTATACTAAATGGCGTGGTCTTGACCGCAAGTGGGCCAGACGCATATCCATCAAGTTGACGCAACGTTCTTTCCCTTTCAGAGGATATGGGAGGAGGAGACACGAGTGTGTCCCTGTTAATACCACGGCACCTCGCATAGAGCTGCACCTGGGTTCGTAGCGTCGTTAATATATAATTAGACCCTGGAAGACTGACAACATGTTACGTGGTCGATGAGTCCAGGTTCCAGCTGTTTCAGGCTGATGGTAGGGTTTGGGCTCAAATCTCATGATATAATAGACGCTAGTTGTCACCAAACACCGTGCAGTCTGGTGGGGGTTCCAATTTAGCTGTATTTAAAAATAAACTTATTTTCATAGGTTCCTGTACCTTTTCCAAAGGCTTTTTGATCTGAAGAAGCCATAAAATGCAACTAATTTGACCTCAGAGGATGTTGGGAAGCATTGTTGCCCGGGCCTTTAAATTTTCTGCCTTGAAATCGGCCAAAAGCACCAGTTCCGGCCTGCTTTGAATCATGTTTTAACCTATAGCTTTTGATCTAAACAAGATAGAACAACAAATTGGGTATCAAATGAAAGACCTCTTTACCCTGGTGCTCAAAGTGAAGAGTGTGACGGTTAAGAAAATTCCCTTGCGGATGTCCTCTTCCCATCCGATTGGGAGAATCGACGATTTTGCAGGAATTCGTAAATAAAAATTGGGAAGCTTTCCTTCACACCCATCGTGTAGAGGCTTTCTATGATACCGTATCGCCATATAGTATCATAGGCCTTCTTCAGATCGACAAATACCGTGGCGTAGTGCTTTCTGCGAAGGAAAGACTTGCAGATAGCCGTTTCCAGTCATAGTAATGCATCACGTGTAGTGGAACTTGCGGAAGCGGCACTTTGCAGATGCCAGGTAGCCTCCGTTGTCCATGAAAAGGGCCAATTAAACTATTAACAATTTCTCCATCAACTTGCACACGCAGGAGGGTGGAAACCGGCCGGGTTAGAGTTATCTATCCCCAGTTTGCGAAAAGTGAACACATTATAGAAGAGTCTGGAAGGGTACCATCTGTCCAAATCCCGTTGAACAAATCTAGCAGAAATACCATACCCCGTTTACCTAGTCGTCGAAGCATAGGAAACATCGTGCAGATTAAGAGCGTTGTCCGGTCATGAATTGAGAGCAGAACGCCTCGTTCAAAAATAATCCTGTGTTTGAAGTGTTCTCCACCTCTGAAGCAAAAGTCCAGTTGACTACTTTCAGCCACATCACATCACGACGTGTATTGAATGCTGGTAGAGCAGAATCTTGAGTAGAAAACGTGGAGAAAGCTGTCGCAAAGGACTCTACCACGGACGTGGGGTTCGAGATTGCGGTCGCCATTCACCTGTAGAACGGCGGCGGGTCCTGCCAGAACTTGCCCCGAATCATTTTGAGTCGCTTCCAAACCTCTGCAAAATGCGTCTTGCCGTTAAATGAAGACATGTATTTCCGTAAACAGATCGTCGGGCGTGTTTCAAAACATACCTGAACCTAGTCCTAGCTCGAAATTCAGCGACGGTGAAATCATTCGAGCGGCACTCAGAGCGCATGTAGGCATATCCCTTATAGCTAAGCGCAGTCTCACACTCGATCGATCACCAAGAAAACTGACGCTGTGCAAACCGACCATCCATAATAGGAATAGTAATTAGGTCCACAGCAGGGAGGTTGCCGGAGAAGAACTCGTCCACTGAGTTGATTGGGACAGAGAAATCAGTCATTTCCAAAATATGCCCACTCCAAACACCCAGGCCGGTTTTTCAGGCTGCAGAGATCTACAAATCGAGACAAGACGCCTATCTCCAGCTCGTTGGTAATGACACAACCCACGAAATTTATCGTATAGACCCCCAGAGATGGTATCTACCGTTCAAATCCACGAGGAGGAAAAGAGGACACCTCGAAGTCGGCTGATGGTGGAAAGTACGTAGAAATAACAGTATACCTCCTAGCCAGGTGTAGCTATAGTGAAACTGCCTGAAATGAGGTATTGAGAGAAAATGGAAGAACGGAGACCTTATGCTGCGTACACATCGCGCATCCACCTGCCCAACCCCCATCCCTCACGGGAATTGTCGTATGCTTCTCGCAGGTGGAATTCCGGACTCTGTTGGCCGTATGAGACACTGAAAGCGTGGGCGCCTTCGAGGATTTATCGGAGTTGACCGGTCCATCCTTGGGTGGGGGCGTGGGAGCCGAAGCTCCTTTGGTTGTGTCCTCTTTAGGAGGAAAAGCTTTAAGGGTTTCCGAAGACTGTCTGACGAGCACCAGTTAGGGGCTGTTGGTAAGCCCTGATTTTGGCCAAGACTGGGTGCGAACCCTTTGTGCCATCAGCTCAACCAGGGGAGGATATGATCAACCCGCATAATTGCCCCGAATGGGCGCAAGAGCGGACGTGCTCATAGGACTGAAATGGCTAGAATCAGAGTGGGTTTTTTTAGAAGTGAGGCTTAAGACTTCCCAGGTAGCGCTGGGCGCGTCATTACCAAGTCCTTAGTCTCGCGAAAAATAGAGTCCATCCGCAGCCTGAACGTCCAGGATTTCCTTCTCAAGGAGATATGCGCCAAATTACTTCCCGAATTCTGGGCGCATCTCTGCGATTCGCAATTGACACATCTGAACATAAACGATAAGGAATGATCACGTACGATCTTGGAGTAATTTACACAGACTTCGAGTAAACCTCACTTTTCATGGCTGCTTGTGCGATTCGTATGGCCGAAAGAGTGCCAGTAGTAGCACCTCTGCTGCAGACTAGAATGCGGTAAACTGTATTGAAATCAGTTTGCATGCGACTATCTAACGTGACGATTGTATGGTTGAGTCTTCCCCCCCATCCCCCTTCGTTTTCTCATCCCATGTTCCAACTTGATTGCTCCTTGGTCAGTTTTCTTTTCAGTGCTGTCTTCTAAGGAGTAGCTCACGAGTTTCCTCACATAAAATACGCCATTCGTGATAGAGTGCAGTGTCGTATCCCACCGTCGAGCTATTGAATGTCCGAAGAGCAATAATCATGGCCACCTGGAAGGGTCCTCCGCACTCGCCAGAAGGCTCCCGTCCGAGAAACTGGTTACTTTCGGCTCTCTACCAGTCAAATTAGCTAATGCTATCATCTCATGGAACAGGTGGCCTTTGGCCAATTTGCTGCCATCGGCGGAGCGAATAACCAGCAATCGTTTGAAGTTAGCGTACTGAAAAACGCGAGGTAGTCTCTGAGTGAGGGACCCCAACGTAATCGAGGCTTCGCTTACCACACTTGCAAATTTGGTCTTTTCCCTCCTGAGTGCGCATCGGGACCGGATGGACCAGCCTTGGCCTAGCTGCTTACGGAGGCGGCAACGGACCTGTCCAGCTCCGGAGTGCCCGAAGAGGGAAAGGAAACCTTAGATTTTTTTCTTGTTTTTTTTCGGAGAGTAAGGCAGGGAGTAACCCGTTTCTCTCTACCTCCGGAACGAACCCCTAAACCGATGAATCAGCCTCGGCCAGATCTTTCTTGCCGTCAAGAGGCCACCAAGTAGGGGAAGCAGTCACTCCTGTCCTTGCAAGTCCTCTAGGGAGAGGGGGCATGCCGTGTGAGTAGAGCCTTTCACATTGGCGAACTCAGGTTCAGTGTCTGCAACTGAGCCCAGGTTCGCTCCCAATGAAGACCCTGACATATGGGGCAGTGGCAACTCTGGGATAACTCCACCTCAGGAGGAACCTCCAACTGTGTCCCCCCCCAAGGTGTAGCATATCCCTCTCGGGGAATCATGGAAAAATGGAGAAAATGGAAAAATGGAGAGTGGCATGCAGGCTCCTATCAAGGACACGATCCTAGAGTCTACGAAGTGTCGCACAAGGCCCAGGGGACGACGACGGCCCATGCTCCTTTAAGGGGGTTATAAAGGATCGCCTGATCGCATCGGGGTGCGGGAACCGAAGCCGCACGTCTTTTGACATGTCGTGTTCTTGGCAGTCCCCTGAAAAAGCAAAGAGGGACCCCTCGCAAACGGAGAGTCGCTCAGAGGCACATCTACAAAAGGGAAACCCCCAGACGCGCCATAGAGATAGAGAGAAAAAACGCCCTCTCCGCTAGAAGAATCTTGGAGGGGCTCCAGAGAAAGCACAAGACCACCACCTCTGTCACGGATGTGGAGCTGCCTTGGGGCAGCTTCGAAGATGGCCAAGGAGAAACCACATGGCTTAATCAAATGGTTTTAGGGAGCTCCTCCACCCGTCAGTGTGGTGTTGTCTTTTAACCCCTCGCCCCCCCCCCCTCCCCAAACACCAAGTGTGGGCGAGGATTTAGAGAGTGGGACGTAGTCCGAAATTTTGCTGAAATAATGACGACTTACCAACACACGAGAACTCACAACTTTATGATAACTAAAAATAAAAAAAGGTTAGTGGGCAATAGCCTGCGTCCAGCAGGTACCGCCTCTCCCTTTTCTGGTTTTCAGACTTTTCTGAGATACCCTGAGCGCGCTAACGGTGATGTTCGCGGCCTGTGTAGTGACGCAACCCAACCGAATTTGTTCTGTGAACGGTCTCTCCCCATAGTAGGACATACTGATCCTCAACAGGACGATCAAGATCTGAAGGTCTGTCATGCAATCCCAAAGACGGGGCCAGAGACTTTGAGTTGGCCTGGCAGCCAAAAAGGCTCTAAACCCGCAAGAATGTCATCGTCCATTGCACTTAGGGAAGTGTTTGTTGGGGCAAAACCGACCTTCCCATTATTCTGTGGTGCTCGTGTTATATAATAGGTAGTCTTCTGGTACCAAATTGCAGGATTTAATAGGCCCATAGAGAAACTCCACAAATGGACGCTCAGTTGATGTATCAAATCCAACGGAAATAATATGTCTAATGTGAGAATAAGGAGATGAAATATATATGTTAATTTGTATAGCGAATAAGGAAATTAAAATACATATGTTAATTTGTATAAATAGAGATGAGGCAAGCGGTTGGTAGAGTCGCTCGTGGGACCACACAAAATACGAACGCGGAAAGCAGATATTAGGTCGGACACTTGAGTCAATACGAGGTCACGCATAAACAAACATTCGCGTTTTGGGAAAGATTTATCAGAAAACGGGAGGCTACAAAGCAGCTCAGCAAATACAGACCTTGACCAAGAGAAATTTTAACACAGATCTGCAACAAGCGATTCCTATAATAAAGATAAAACTAGTAGAAATATCTAGGTATATCTTACACACACATCTGTTCGGTAGCTCTGTCCTAGGGGTGAAAATTAACGAACCAGACCACTGGGGTTTACCGCCACGGACAAGTCTAGTTCACGCCCTTTAGGAAACGAACACACACACACACACACACACACACATATATATATATATATATATATATATATATATATATATATATATATATATATATATAGTCATACATTTATTATCCCGAAAGTCAGAAGGACAACCAAAGAAAGAGAATCATTATTCGTTAACACCGTTTACTCCCTTGGTAGGTGTTACGAAATCCGTTTAATTGGCCTACGCCCTGTTGCATTTGTACCAATACTTCGCGTAGGATAGAAAGCCTACTTATTGACCGCAAAGTACTCGCGACATGCCGCTTGCACCTTTAATAAGCCAGGGTCAAAATAAAATTATATTTTTTGCTACGTCATTTTCGAAGTCCTTCTTTACCTCGATTACCGGGAAACTTTCGGTAAGCCTGTGGGGGTCGAACCAATTATAACATTCGAGTAAAAATTTAAATGGGTCACACATTGAACCACAATCATACCTTTGTAAATGGGAAGATAGACTTCCCGGTATGCAGTATTTTCTCTTTTGTAAATGGGAAGATAGACTTCCCGGTATGTAGTATTCTCTCATTTGTAAATGGGAAGATAGGCTTCCCAGTATGCAGTATTTTTCCTTTTGTAAATGGAGGTACGAAATTCTCAGTGTACTCGGTTGGTGAATGAGCTTACTCAAACCGTTGCCTCCTGTGCTGGGTAGTGAGGTAAAGGGCTAAAGTGATGGATGTTTTTTGGAGCCTCAGTCGTGTAGGTCACAGAGAGCGACATTGCTGAGCCGATGCTACTTGGAGCTCCTTCTGTTATTCTCCTTGTAAGACCTCGTCGGGAAAAGAGTTCGCGTTTTTGAATCGCTTACCCAAACCTTTACCTCCTCTACCGAGAATGCACATTCGATAGCGTAGTTGTATTCGAACTCTGATTGAGCACTTAAAAGCTCGAAAAATGAATTCAGCCGTGTTTATATGCGAAACGGTTTGAACGATATTCATTCCCTTAAATTTATCGTGACGTTAATTGGTCAATTATTGCAGCGCTTAAGTCTAAAAGCTGATTGGCCAATTTGTTAACGCTTAAGTCTGTTATTTCAGAAAGACTGCTCTGGTTGCCTTAGCAAGTCTGCTTGCCGCTGTATACCATATTTTGTTCGGAATTTTGCAAACTGAACTTTTGTGAAAGAAGTGATATTGTATGACTCGCTTCGAGTGGTGAATATAAAAACTGGGTAAAAGTGAAAAAGCCCGATACGTTTGAAAAGGTAGACCACTGATAGTCGATTTAGGAAAGCGAGGGGCGAAATCTTCACTCCTTCGTGGAGACAAGGACCGAAGCCTCAACTTTCCCACCCGCAAGCCTGAAGGTAAAGTTATATAAAAAATACTTGGACATCGGTCCCTATTTCTCTCCCCCCCCCTCTTTTTTTATAGAAGTGTACACTTATATTTATACATACACATCCCCTATCTTACGATAGGATGCAGGAGAGATGAGGGAGACTCTCCGCATCACTCTTCGGGTCCTCTCGGAGGGCCCAAAACCAGACAGAGAAAAGGTTTTTGAAAAAGTATATGGTTCCTTACACATCGCACTGGTTAGACTAATAGACTTGCATAATGGTTACTCGGCCATTTGCGCGAGGGAGGCCGATTGTGAAGCCTTGACCTTAAGCACTGCCGTTGAATCCCTAAAGACCATCAATCTAAAACCGACCACACCGCCACAAATAAAAACACACCGCAGCTTAATCTGCAGGCGCCTCCACCCCTGGGTTGGGAGCCACTATACAGAGGACATTGAAGAGGAAATCGAACGGAACCACCAATGGGCAAAGGTAGCAGAGGTCATCAAGTTCAAACAATACACGCACGTATTTAAGGTTGTATTCGAAGACACGGCTATGGTTCATAAAGCTAAGGAAAATGGTTTACTTCTCTTCAACGTAAGAGTCTGTCCAGAGCAGATGGAACGTGAGGAGTTTGTCGACCTTCAAATGTGCTTCCGGTGCTACAAGTACGGCAAACACACCACTTCCAACTGCCCTGAGAAGAAAGAACTAACGCTATGCTCTATCTGTGCCGATCGCAACCATTTTTGGCATGACTGTAAGAATACCCCCCTCCCCCCCAATGTTTAAATTGCGAAGGCCCCCACCGGACCATGTCTATGGCATGTCCAGTCAAAAACGGGAAATACAAAAACAAACCCAATTGAAACGCGAAACAGAGGAGAAGAAAGTCAATTCGACTTACGCGAAAGTAGCAAAGGCCGCCATTCCTGAGACGAGCAGCCAGAAAACTTACCTACACATCGAAAACGAACATTCAACAAAAATAATGTGCTGCATTTACTATGCACACATTGCGAACATTACACGCCCAGGTACCTTTGCCACGGAGGTCAATCGCATGCTCGTAAAGAGCAGGCTGCAGGAGATGTGCTTCCCCGACAACCCTCCTTCAGAGGAGGTTATGCGAATAAGCGTAGCCCCTCAATGCCAAGAAACGTGCCAAAAAGTGCCAACACCACAGAACACAGCCATCTCTCGAGACCCCCGACTAAACAAACCTAAGGAAACACAAACATCAAAACAGGCGCCACTTTCACAAAAAAAAGACACCACAGTTACAACTAACACACAGATACACCAACCAAGGAAGCAGTACGACCCAAGGAGACCAGGTCTCCACGGTCAAGGAAAATCTCAAAAACTCTTGGCCCAAGGTCTACCTCCTCATCACGAGGGAGGAAACACCAGTTAAAATACCACGCGAGAGGTTTCAACCTGAAATTATATGCCCCCGAATCGGCTTCCTTCTCAACCGAAATCGATTCCCGCGAAGTATCGGAGGGTCTTAGGACCGGAAGATGCAAGTGGGAATGCTCAGATGAGGTCTCGGAGCGGCAGGTTGGGGAGGCTCTCGCCCAAAATATGATCAAACTGACCACGGACTGCTTCCAAACGATAACGGACACCGAATACAGGAAAAAGAGAAACGGCAGGGAGCGCATCCTGCCCAGTACACCTCATGGGGCTAAAGTAGATTGCGAATAAGCGTCTAGTTTAATCCCACACACTAGAGAACTAACATTACACAAAATGACCAACAGACTTACAATTACGCACATGAATGTCGATGGGTGGGACGGAAAAGGTTCCAGCTATGGCAATATTATGCGACAGAGTGACCCTGACATAATACTTATTTCCGAACACGGACTGACCGCACAAAAGCAATTAAAAATATTTCAATACGAGGTCATTAGCAAGAATCATAGCCAATAACGGTATGACGGCTGCGCAATAGCCGTCAAAAAAGGACTAAAATACAGGACACTGGATGACTTATATGAATCATACCTTGCCATTGAAGTAGTTACTGCCCTAGGGAGACTGGTCGTGGCCACGAAGTACCAACCCCCAAGACGCGGCTATGTGCCCATGCACAACCTCCTGAAGATATTTAGCCATAAGAAAAACGTAATTTTTGCCGTATATCTAAATGCAAGGTGTGCAGCGGCAGGATATACCTCCTACAACAATGCAGGCAGAAACATTGAGCTATTACTTGACAGACAATACATGACAAGGATCGGACCCGAATTCCCGACATACATAACGGAAAGATCAGCAACGAAACTTGATATAGTCCTATCTAGCATCAGGTTTCCTTACAACTACTACATTGAACCGGGCACCATCATTACAAGTGACCACCAGGCTATCCAAATTACAGTAGGAGTAAACCCCATTCAAATTGAAATACCAGAACGCAAAAGCTACAAGCAAGAGAACTGGGAAAGCTATAAAAATTACCTTCTAAATTATATCCCAACCCCTTTATTTGATTCCAATTTAGAAGAAATAGATGAGGAGCTGGATAAAACCACTGAATTCCTAATAAAAGTCGATGAAAATAATATTCCCCGTATTAAATATAAAACCCTTCCAGCTCCCCCATGGATCCCTCCCATGAAAGCCCTGGCCCAAGAATATAGGGACCTGTCCAATGTAGTAGCGCTGATAGGCCCCAACCATAATGCCCACAGAAGACTAAGACAAATTAAAGACGAACTCCAGACACTAATTACGGACCAACAAATACTAATATGGGACAGACTGATAGAAAGACTCGACATAGAAATAGACTCACACATTCTGGCAGACGTTTAAACGTATTAAAGGAAAACCCCCACAAAAAAAGAATAATACTCATTCACGACGGCAAAGAAATTGATGAGACTGAAGAGATTGAGGAAATGTTTAGGATTTTCTGGTCTTCAATCTTCAAAATTACCCCAGAAGAAAATAACAACTACGACCTCGAATTTGAAACTGACATAATCCAACAGTTCAACACACAAATACACAAAACCTCTCCTCACCTCTGTGTGTCGCAGGAAAGATTGATGGAGGGTTATGGCAGTAAAATAACTGTCATATAACTCTCCGTTACTCTAAAATCCTTTCGTCAAAGACCACCGGGTACCACGGGGCTGACCCGGAAGAATTTCATCAAGGCCCTGCCTAACGTTTGTAGTGGCCTTCTTAACATCATGAACGCCGCTCTGAACACGGGTTTTTTTCCTAAACAGTGGAAAGTAGCCAAAATTATTTTCATCTCAAAATTGGGAAAGCCCCCGGACTGCCCTGCAAGCTTTCGACCAATATCTCTCCTAGAATTTGCTGGCAAAGTCTTCGAGAAGATATTGGCTAATAGAGTCAACTCTTTTCTTGACGAAGCCAACTTGCATAATGAGCAGCAACACGGCTTCAGAAGGAAAAGAGGGACTGACACGGCACTAGCCGTTGTCACCGAAAAGTTCGCTAAAATCAAGGCAGACAAAAGGCATGCTGACCTGGTGCTCCGAGATGTCAAAAAAGCCTTTGATAAGGTTTGGAAGAGAGGACTACAATTTAAGATCCTTCAAGTAGGCCCCAACCCCATTCTTGAGAGGATTTTATGTGACTATATGATGGCGAGGAGAGCATACATTCATATCAGAGAACACAAAGGCCCCGAATTCGAGCTCGAAGCAGGAATCCCACAAGGGGGCTGTCTCAGTCCCATTTTATACAACATTTATACACGCGACTTACCACAACCTCTCTCCGAAGGTACGATATACGTACAGTTCGCTGACGACATATCGCAAATTTGTACCGCCACTTATGCTCACAGGGAATTTATGGCGAAAAATACGGCTAGGGTGATATCTAACATCAACTCTTTCGAGAGGAAATGGAAGATATCAACCAATGCCCCAAAATTCAAAGTAATACCCATGTTTCGCAAGACCTTCAATGATATACGGGTAGAAGGAGAGCGAATCCCTTACTGTCTGAAAGGGACAGTTCTGGTGCTCAAAATCACCACAGGGGGCTACAAGAGTCATAGCGAGCGAACAGTCGCGAATAGCAGAGAGATTTGGGGGAATTTTATAGGTTCCGTGACCTAAATCCCTCAAATAAACTCAAGATATTCGTGCATTCGTTCGAGACTCCAGTACCCCCCAGTGCCGCTGAACGCGAGCGCCAAGACCCACATTGCGAAACTACAAGTCATCCAGAACAAAGCGGTGCTGCTCATTACAAACACCCGAAGAAGAGAACACAAACGACAAAGGGAGCTCCACGACTCGGTTGGATTATCTCCGATCAATGTGGCGCTCCAAGAGAGAGTTAAGAGGATCAGGCAAGCCATTGGCGCCCGATTGACCCCTAAATTCTCTCGTACACACTTAGACATCGAGGTCGGCCGACAAATAAGACCATTCAAGAGCAGTAAATTACAGTCTGACGGTGACGTGACTCCAAAATACACTTGACAAAACCGACAAAATAGAGAAAACGACCAGTATAAATCGCAAGTTTCTTTAGTAAAAATAAATTCCAAAATAAATTCAAATAAACCGAAAATAAACTTTTTCAAAAACCCACAGCGGGAATAAAACCCCCGCCTCAAATAAAGGCTTGAATGCCAAAAGATCATTAAGATCTAAATAATTAAAAATTAAATTAACCAGATTAATTTAATTGGATAAACTATAAATTTTATAGTTTATTAAATAAAAAACAAACAAACAAAATTCATCCAAAACATAACATAACAGAGCTACCCTTTCACCAGGGACCTATTTATTATGTCTCCTACACATCATCTATTCTTTAAATTCACTATATTTGAACCACTTTCATCTCCTACTATTTTCTCTCTAACTCTCCCTAAATCTCACCACTTTTTTATGTCCAATGCCCAATGTTATTTCAGAAATCGACATAAGTATGACAATTAAATGTATCTCAACCCTGATTGGTTGAATTTGGGATAATTATGAGTAGATGGAATGACTATTTATATAGCTATATTTTGTGGCTTAGGGATTATTAGCAGTCATATTTCAAAAAGAAAGAAGTTATCCTTACCGTTCGCCTTTTCGAGACGTGTTCCCGCAATTTACGACGAAATAAAGAATCCAGCTGAATATTTTCTTTTATCCCAAGGAAGCTCGTTTGATCACTTAAGCCAGACGGCTACACGAGAAGAGCTCCTCTTTTCGCACTTTAAATAAAAGGGGCATCTAACGTACGAATAGTCATACGTATAAGCCCAGCCTAAATCATAACCCTCATGGAGAATTATTAAGGAGTCAGAAACAATTCGACGAAGGTATAAAGTAAGCCTAGTTGCCAAAGGTCCTCACCACCAGTCGTGCGCAATAGAAAAGAGGACTCTTCAATATACTCACCATTGGAACTAACGACCAAGCTCCCACTAACCGGGTAACTTTTACCTCAATTCCCTATTAGATAAACATCATTTTACCAATCCCTTTTCATCACTCATAAACAGATCCCCATTCACGTATAAACAGGCCCTTATAATTGCTGACCTTCTTCTCCCATAAACTAGTGGCCCTTTCGTTTCGGCCGGACAGTAAAGATGTCGAAGAAATGGATGCATCAAGCCATCATCAGGCAGGACAAGGTGAGACGGAGTTCGTAAACGCTATCACTATCAAGCCACCCATCTTTAATGAAACGGCAGTCGCAGGTTGGTTCCAAATTGTAGAGGCCCAATTTCACATCTCAGGAATAAAAAAGGAGGATACTAAATTTGTCCATGTATTTGCCTCACTTCCTTCTGATACCGCCGATCGTCTTCCGGTGGCCATTATATCGGACCAGAATTATCAACTTTTAAGGGCGGAAGTGATTGAGCCCTTCGATAAGACTAAACCTGAGCTTTTCGAGAAGCTCATTGCATCCTCCATTCTCACAGGCAGACCCTAAACCAATTTAGAGGAACTACGAAGAACTACCCTTCAGGTAGGAGTTGGTGAAGAGCTTGTGAGACACAAGTTCATTCAATCCCTGCCGGCCAACATCGTGCCTATATTGCCACACAGAAAGAACTAACCATGGTACAATTAGGAAAACTGGATGATGAACTGAATACATTTGTTAGAGCGCAGTTCCTTAATGTAAATACTTGTAGTGAGTTGATAGGACGCAGTGCCGTTTCGTGTCCAACACGTTTATGCCTAATATTAATAACGATACGAGTGATAATTATATAAATTATTCGGTGGGAAATGCGCGGTCAGTGCCCAAAGGTGCGTACTCTCATGGGAATTGTCCCAGTTGTATGCATTTGTATAGTGATCACAGTGCGTATAATATACCAGAAGGATTGCGACCCTTCCGAAAGAACCAAAGACCTGTAGTCTGTCGCTCATAACATAACATAACATAATTTCACGGATGACAAAAACTACAAGGGCCTATCAAAGGTCATCCGCATCTGTCAAAACCCACCCACAAAATTTAGCCCTAGGATTGTGTCAGATCATGCATCTACAATATACAATTTGAACAATCCACAGGAATGTGTCAAAAACAAAAACAAAAAGCATCATCATCAAGACTCGTCAAAATCCAAATCAATCATAATATACAATAATAAAAAAACTGCATCCACAGGAATGAGTCCAGACCCCCCACCCCCCAGTTAACCCTCCCTTCCCATATAATCATCTAATCTGCGCTTGAAAACATTCAAATTTGGACTTTCTACTGTCTCAGATGGCAAACTATTCCAGTAATCTACCAATCTTGGTGAAAAAATATTTTCTAACATCCAACCTGCACCTCTGTTTTTTGTTTTTTTTTAAGTGGGGACCCCTAGTCCTATTACTACCTTCCAACTCAAATAACTTGCTAAAATCCAACTTATCTATCCCAGAAAAAAAATTTAAAAGCTCAATCATATCTCCCCTCGCACATCTTTCAAATGAGAACATATTTAATACCCTAAGTATATTTTCATATTCAAGGTGCTTCAGGGAAGGTATTATTTCTGTTGCCCTCCTTTGTACTGACTCTAACAGGTTGATGTCATGTCGAAAATGTGGTGACCATTATAGTGTATGGTTATCAATGTGATTTATCTTGGGTTAATAAATCAGCCTAGATAGCCTTTCGAAAAACTATAACCATAAATTTTGTTTGATCGAAGATGTTTGCCGTTAGCTTTAGGCCTAATGCGACGGCGAAGTAAATTTTGGTATAAAGACTTGGGCTTTAAGAAAGACAATTATATAAATATATTTATAAAATTCAACGAATGTACAGAGATAAGTAGGTTAAGTAAATATGGTGAATAATATGGCGAAACAATATAGAGTGAATGATAGAGTAAATAATAATATAGTAATATAGAGTATAATAGAGTATCTTTGATATAGTAAATAATATTGAGTTGTAAGTAATATAGTGTCGTAATTTAGAGTATTTTAAAGTATCTATAATGGCCTGTGTATTGAGACTGCAAGGAGAAGTAAAAATAATTAGGACTTACTCTCGTATTGTCGTTTGCAAAGAATGTGAGAGTGAAATTAACTCAGTATGATTTATTTGGAGGTAAATGAATAATTGTAGAAAGAATGGTTACAGATCTTTAGACGACGAGAGTGGAGAGTCAAATGAGAAAATTCGCGTGTTTATTTGGTCGAGCTGGGAACGTGTGTTTGTTCGTTTGTGTGTGAAATGTAAGAGATGTTGTTTGGAACAGTATGCGTTAAGTGAAGTGGCAAGAAAATAAATGAATTAATTAATTATTAAGTTTAACATAATGATTTGATTTACAAAAGTTGAAGTAAATTAATTTGGAAGATTAAATAGACAAAGTTAAGTAAAATTATTAAATTAACAGTTAAAGTAAAATAATTATATGATTAAATTAATAAAGTTAAAGTAAAATAATTAAATTATTAAATTGACAAGTCAAAGTAATGCATAATGAATTTTACATAATAATGGATGTATATAGATATTTAAGTTTCCCAGGAGGTTTTTATTATAGGAATGCCCAGAGGCATTGCTATACCATGTTTGTATACAGTACTCTAAATGTGGCCTGACATACGAGTTGTAGAGTTTAAGGACAACCTCCTTACGCTTGTAGTTAACATTCCTCTTAATGTATTATAGCACCCTATTTACTCACATGTGTACTTTGGTGAGAATGCTAAATTCTGCAAAACCTGGTGCAGGTGGCCAAAGAGAGGAGAACAAGTACAGATCCAACCTTCCTCCAGACCATCTTCGCCAGCCCTGGCGGAAAACTAGTTGTTTATGCCATTGCAAGCGCGACCGCTGGTATGCCATCTGTTTTCAACGTTGTCGCTAAAGTGTATAATAATAAATGTGTTTTTAATTGAAACAGGGGCGAGTGTATTAACAATTCCGGCTAAATTGGTGAATTCGAGTGAATTGCGTGAGTCCAATATAAATATTACAACAGTTAATGGCGGTAAAATAAAAGTGCACGGCGAGGTTCACACGGATATAGTTATCCCTAGTCTTCGCCGATCATTTAGGTAGTCATTTGTGGTCCCAGATACCACTTAACCCTTATTAGGAATTGACTTTCTAAGGCATTTTAATCTCTTAGTGGATTGTGCGCGTGGTATACTTATCGACGAACACACCAAACTCGTATCTGAAGTGAAACTATCGGGAGAGCCTGCGGTAGCCTTAATTATAAATGATCTACAGCACCTACCGCTCCATTGCAGATTCATATTGCCGAAATATGAGGCTCTGTACAGTCCCGCGCCCGCTAATCCCTCCCCATCATCGCCGAACTCAGTTGAGTATACAATTGAAACAAGTAGTGCTCCGCCGACATTCGCATGGCCCACTCCACTTTTAATAGAGAAGCTACAGGTTGGAAAGCAACTTTCGAAACACTATTGGAGGAGGGAGTCGTGCGCCCATCAAAACCACCATAGGCTTCGCCGATTCACATGGAAGTCGTTCGGTGAGTACAGGATGGTCGGCGATTTCCGAGCACTCAATTCGACCACAAAGCCCGATTGGTATCCGTTGCCGCGAATCCAAAGTGTTACGAATCACCTCCATGGCAAAAGGATCTTTTCAAGGTTGGATCTGGTTCATGCGTATCACCAAATCCCCATGAACCGGGCGTTCACTCTCCTCTCTATCATCCTTATAAATATTACAATTTTCAATACTTCTGTTATTCTTTGATAAAGAACTCGAAAAAAGTTCGAAAGTACTTGGAATCCTCGTATTAATTTTCCCTTTGGGCTTTGTTGCATATATATATATATATATATATATATATATATATATATATATATATATATATATATATATATATATATATATATATATATATATATATATACGACATCCTGATATTTTTAAACATTATGGTCAACCACCTAAAGTATTTGGATCAAGTCTTCAAAATCCTGGTCGAAAGCAGTCCGACGATATCCCTAGAGAAGTGAGAGCTGGCAAAGGAGGATATCGATATTTTAGGGCATCACATTTCGGTGGAAGGAATTTGCCCACCGACCAAGAAAATGGAGGAAATTGGAAACATGCCATTATCAAATGAGTATAAGGAACTACGACGATATTTGGGCATGTTGGGATACTACCGAAGAATGATTCCTAATTTTGCCGCGATTGCTGCCCCGTTGACTGAGCTTGTACCCCTGCAACCTAAGGCTCGTGAGCTCGAGTGGAATGATGAGGCACGAGGACCATTTGAGAATACCAAATCGGCTTTAATCGGCTCCATTAAACTCTATCAACCGCTGCCCAATGATTCACCATACCAGCTGTGACGGATTGCTCACAATACGCGGAAGGTGCTGCCCTGCACTAAATGGTAGACGAATCGCCACGACCGGTGGCATTCTTTTCGAGTAAGCTAAGCCTGACGCAGCAAGCATCCTCGACCTAAGACAGAGAGCTCTTAGCGACATATCTGGCTGTTATCCACTTCAGTCACTTGGTTGTAGGTCGCCATTAAGTGCAAAAACAGGTAGCAACGCCATTGGACAGCCATTTCGGAATACATCAGTGATATCGCCTACATGCGTAATCAGGACAACGTAGTCGCTAGCAGCCTTTCAAGGAACGTCAATTCGGTCCAAACTATTTTGACCTTCCAGTTTTGGCGGCAGCGCAGGATGATGACGAAGAAACAAAGGAATTTCACTCGCGATTAAAATATTTCCCTTTCTCGGGGAAGCTCAACTATGGTGTGAAGTAATAGCAAGATACACACGAACGTTGGTCCCTATGGCGTGCAGAAGGACTATCTTCAATCAATTACATAATCTTTCACACCCTGGAGTTAAGGCTTCACTTTGTCTTATCAAATCTCGATATTTCTGGCCCAATATGGGCAGGGATAAACGTTTGCTCCTGGACAAAGGAGTGCTTCCCATGTCAATCTTCAAAGATTAGTCGCCACACGAAATCCCCGACCCTGCCCATTGATATTCCATCTTCAAGGCTCGAAACAGTGCATATCGATATAGTTGGACCACTCCCACCGTGTACACTGCCTGGACAATCCTACCCCTCACACAATAGATATTTACTATCATGCATCGACCGACCGACGAGATGGATCGAAGCGCTACCGATCCCGGACATAAGTGCCGCAACGGTTGCGTTAGCTTTCCTAGACAGGTGATTTCCAGATTGGAGTCCCGCTTTACGTAGTAATCGACAGAGGCGCCCAATTCGAATCCGATCTATTCAAGGAACTGTCTGCCCTCGTTGCTTTTCATCGCCATCGCACCACGGTGTACCGCTCGTCCACGAACGGGATGGTGGGAAGGGCACATAGGACTTTGAAGTGCTCTATAATGGCCCGACTACAAGGCTGGCTGGTGCCACTTCCAATTATCCTTTTGTGCATTCGCTCTTTGCACAATGACTCGGGATTTTTCACCTTTCACGGCAGTCACGGGAACCACACTCTTGTGCCCGAAACCCTTAATTTGGTCATCGTCATCGAAGACCGACTCTAAATTTATTATAGAATTGTCATCAACCATGGTACAAGTCAATTTCACGCAGGCATCCCTAAGGCACCTGCACTTGGTCCTCGAGCCTTTCGTGCCCCCAAATCTTCGTGAAGCAACTCATGTGTGGGTCCAAATAGACCGCGTTCGCAAACAACTATAAGCTCCATATGTTGGCCCTCTCCCGGTGATCGAGCGCGACAGCAAAGTTTACAAATTGGAATTCTCTGATGGAAAAGGAGACACTGACTCAGTGGACAGACTGAAACCGGCGAGATCACCTCCCTTGCATAATGATAACGTATCGGGTGATCATCAACGCCCGTAGACTCAGGTTGAGAACAGGAGGAGGACCGGGTGCACTTCACCTCATGTAGTGCATGGCACGGAAGACAATGATGCCTCAGGAAGTCGACGGGACACCTCTACAGAAACCGGAGAGATTAACGGCAAGCTGAACGTTTTTACGCGCTCCGGGAGACGAGTCACGTTTGCCAGGAATCCGTCATTCATATATTTCTGAATCCTTTTGTAGGCATGATTGTAGCAGCACATTTTAAAGAAAGAGGAAGAGGCATAAATATAAACACATCTCGCTGCTCTATAGCTTTCTTGCGTGCCATATTATGTATTTGTACAGTGTCGTAATTATAACAATTTTATAGCAAAAAAGATGGGACCAAATTGTTAAATAAATTATATATCCATATATTGAATTATATATTATTGTCTTGTATCGCAGAACATGGCATAATTTATGTAAGCCTCGATGCCCTGTGCGTATGTTAAAATACTGTCAGACATTAGGTGTGCCAAAAATATGTATTTGATATGTATCTACCTATGTATTTGTTATGCGCTATTTTCTCAACAACTCCATTACTGACAGGAGAGTTCTGTGGTGCTGGTGTTATATAATAGGCAGGCTATTGGCACCAAATTGCAGGATTTAATAGGCTCCATAAATGGACGCTCGGTGGATTTATCAAATTCTAACAAATTGCCTCACATATAAATAACGGAAATAATATGTCTAATGTGAGTGCAAGGATATGAAAATATATATGTTAATTTGTATATATTAATTTGTATAGAGAATAAGAAATGAAAATACATATGTTAATTTGTATAAAGGGAGATGAGGCAAGAGGTCAGTAGAGTAGTACGCGGGAACACAAAATACGAACGTGGAAAGCAGATATCAGGTCAGAAATCTGAGTCAATACAAAAGTCACACATAGACAAACATTCGCGTCTTGGGAAAGATTTATCAGAAAACGGAAGGCTACAAAGCAGCTGAGCAAATACAGAATTTGACCTTTATAAATTTTAACAGAAATCTGGGGTCCGCCTCTACAGAAAAGTCTAGGACACGCCCCTTAGGAAAAGAACACATTTACAGTCATACATCTTTATTTCGACACAGACAGACAGAAAGTTAGAAGAAGAACCAGGGTCAGAGAAAGATAATCATTATTCGTTAACACCGTTTACTCCCTTGGTAGCGTTACGGAAACCCTTTAATTCGCTTAAATCCTGTCACCTTTAAACCTGATACTTTGCGTAGAATAGAAAGCCTACCTATTAAGCGCAAAGTACTCGTGACGTGCCACTTGCCCCTTTAATAGGCCAATGTAAGAATAAAATTATATTTTTTGCTACGTCCTTTTCGAAGTCCTTCTTTACCCCGATTACTGGGAAACCTTCGGTAAGCCCAGCCTAAATCATAACCCTCGTGGAGAATTATTAAGGAGTCAGAAACAATTCGACGAAGGTATAAAGTAAGCCCAATTGCCAAAGGTCTTCAGCACTCGTCGTGCCCAATAGCAAAGAGGACTCTTCAATATACTCGCCATTGTGACTAATGACCAAGCTCCCACTCACCGGGTAACTTTTGACTCCACTTCCCTATTAGATAAACGTCTTTTACCATCCCTTTTCATCATCCATAAACCGATCCCCAGGCCACCTATAATCAACCCTAACGTCCAGGTCCTCTCTATTTCTGGTCTCCTGCGACCTGCGAGGAGCGTTAGATGGCCTTCTTTATATAGGTTCCAAAGCCTCTTTTTGACACAGCATGAGGTAGCTGGTCAGATCCTCTAGCTTAGATAGAGGGTTGAGGGGACACTCGTAAAAAAAAGGAATGATGAGAGGGATCGAAGTGGAACCACAACAACTTGCCACGGCCCCGTCAGTGTTCAAGGCAATCCAATGACGAGGCTTTCCTAATTTGTAATCTGGCTGAGAGGACCAAGTGTAACATACTACACAGGGTACGCCCCCTCAGGGAAGCAGATAAAGGGGGGTTGATACAGATAGGCAGGAAGTTAGCGGAAGAAGGGGGCAGGTGTAGCAGCTGTCACCTTGGCTAGCTCCTACAAAAGTTCCTAAAATGCCTTTGATATTTTCCCCGTTTAAGAGCTTACTCATTTCGTGTACGACACTCATGTACTCCATATGCGACATTCCGGTTCTGTTTATTTTTATACGATTTGTACGGTTGTTACCAACAAATCACAACCCTTGTCTGATGCATTTAAAATTAACCAATCAGTGTCGAGCTCCTTTTTTCCTTTGTATCTCTAGCATACCCAAAGCCACTCGTGTTTTCTCTATCGTCAGACAAGGGCAGTTATCAGTAATGTTCATATACTGTAGTTAAAGTTATTCGAATGTCCAAGTGTCCAGAATGTAATTTGCCTTTTTTTGTATTTCAGGTCCCCCGTGAGGTTATAACCTATGGGTCTGGAGGTTATTAGTTATGGTTGGTTATTCCGTAGAATTATATCTAACTCCAATTGAATATTCGAGATGCCTTCACTGTCTATCCACTTATGGGATGGCCTAACGGTAACCGATATATTCCTTAACGGAGGTAAGGAAATTAGAAAATGTCTTTTTAAGTTTCTTCTTGGTCTTATGGTCAGCCTCTGCTTCTGATAAGTGAAATCGCCGAGTTCCTATTGGTTTGTCGTATGCTTACGTCCTTGTATCTGGCTCTCGGTGTTGACTGTCTTAATATCCTTGTATGAGAAACTTCCCCCTTGATATTAATCTTGGTCTCAATCTTGTTCGTGACTATCCTGATGTCTGTCTTTTACAAGCCCTTTTATCCTATTGAAAGATTGGGGGAGTGCCTCCGTTTCTCCAATCCGAGAGCTGGGCAGAGCCTATTTTTCTAGAGGGTATGTGCGTAATCTAGTGTATACGCGCGTACACCATGTCCAAAGACCATGGGCCAGACTTCCTCTCTATCAGATTTATTACTTGTATGGACAGCTATTTCAATTCCCTCCCTTCTTATCACAGCGCGGGTAAAACAGTAGGCTTGCACCTGTTTTCTAATGTGAGAATATTTGTGTTTACCGTGGGAGCACAGCGATTTTACTGCTTTGCGGTGTTGCATTATTTACAAGTATAAAAGTTTGCTCTGCATTAATAGATTAATTATTAATAAATGGAATATTATTTAGCATTTGGTTTGTGTGCCGATTTTAAGATTTCATAGGGCCAACAGGGTGCTCAATTTGTGAGATTCCTTGTTAGCTCTACTCCACCTTGTAATTGAGCATTACAAACCCTTGTCTGCATACTCCTTGTAACTATACGCTGTTGTCTTACCATTTGTGTTCATATCACTCGTATTCAAACCTGTATGTCTATAAATTAATGCACATAACTCATCTAAATATTTTTCATTTTAATTCATTTCCAATTGCTATTCTCATCTGTGTATTTCCAATCTTCTCCTTTGCTCTTAATTATACTATTAATCTCTTTCAGCGCAAGCAATCGCAGCCATATAATATATCTATATCGATTATTCACTTTTTAAGTTTTAATAATAGTGTATAAACATTCCAAATTAATTTAATTCCCAGAAGTATTTACCCGATTTCATCTAAATTATCTATTCTCAAAGCTCGCTCGTTTTTCATTTATGTATTGTTCCCCTTCTAACGAATCTCGTTTTCGTTGAACGTAAACTCTTTAAATCCTCATTCAATCTTCTAAAGTCAAAGCAGGTTAATGAGTAATTTAGTCATACTCTTTAACCACCGAATTGTTTTATTGGTGCCCCAAGACCCATTTCAATTATAATTCGATCGTCTAGTTACGAGAAATTTATATCATTGTGTTCACTGTTAGTTTCGGTCCGCGTGTGTTCAAAATTTAAACTCAACCATCCTTGCTCTGAATGGGTGCGCCACGGGGAACATCCCTACCCCTCTTATTTCGTTCACGTGTCGAAATTTTCCAACCGCTCTCGCGCATTTTTCTAACAAGCCGTTTATACTGAATCTTCACTCCAACATGGAATTTTTTTTTTTTCTCCCAAACTTCTATAGGTGGGCGCGATAAAGAAAAAATCTATCACGATAACCGATAAATCGATTACGATGACCTTATCGGCGATAACCGATAATCGATAACTGGCGATTAATTTATCGCCGGTAAGGTGATAATCGATAAATCCAAAATTATAATACAATATTGATTATTGACTATATATAGAACGGAAGAAGCACGGGAACATAGTGAAAAATCATCAAAGAACGCGTAAAACCACTAGCGCGCAGGAGCAACACCTCGTGACCTCTCGTCTGACAGCTGGTTCCCAGCTCGCACCTACCTATTTCTGCCTCCAAGGCGCGCGCGGCTCGCCCCTGTGCTAAACTGGAACCAAAAACTGAAATTATCGATTATCGCTAGTTTGGAACCAAAAATATCGGCGATACCGATGAATCGATAACTCGGGGAAAAATCGGATAACCGATAACCTGATATCGTTATCGCGATAATGCCCACCTATGCAAACTTCCTCACGTATCCAATCTTCTCAAATTTTATTTTGATAACCGGGAACAGTTTCTACCTCACACATCTCCTAACACAACATGTATAACACATTGATGATTAATATTGTCACACAATTGGCTGCCTCAACAACTACAACCTGCATAACCACCAAAGCAAGCCATAACTTCTGAACCTACCCTGCAATCAGCCACCCAGCTGTATTTAACCAGGATGTAAGCGGCCGAGGCACCCACCCTTCGATCATTCTTCTCAATTTCGATGAAACCAACCTAATCACATTATTATAGATATATATTCATTGCTAATTATTCTCATTGTTTTGATTTGTTGTTTTTTATTATAAATTTAGGTTTATATTAACTTGATCTCAAGATAGGCCTTTTTTTGTAATTTTGGTAGTTATGCCTACCCTCTCCTCTGTTTCGGACCCCTGCCGAGGAGTACCTCTCTCGCCTATGGGGCTCCTCATATCCAAATACCCCGATGTGAAGTAGTAGTGTCCCTTATGGTAGTCCTCATGCCTATATACTCTGGCGTTGAGTACTTGTATTCACTATGGGCTAACTCATACCCAAATACCCAGACGTGGAATACTAGTCTCTCATATGGGGGGAGGGTCCCCATTTCCACATACCCGGACCTGGAGTACTAGTCTCCCCTATGGGCTAAATCATATCCAAATACCAGGACGTGGAATACTAGTCTCTCGTATGGGGGGTCCTCATTCCCACATACCCCGACGTGGAGTACTAGTGTCCCCTTTTGGGGCTCTTCATACCTAAATACCCTGGCGTTGTCTAATTGTATCGCATATGGAGGTAACTCATACCCACATACCCCAACGTAGAATACTAGTCTCCCCTATGGGGCTCCTCATACCCACTTATCCCGTTTATGAGTACTATTGTGTCGTAGACGGATGGTGGATATTGGATTTCTTACTAGCGAAGATTTTCACGCAATCTACAATTTCGATATTCCAAAGCGAGCTACATCGTTCTTTCGACGTTTTATACTGAAGAAAGAAGATGCCGAATAGCCAGCGACTGTCTGACGTGACATTTGCCGGACTCTCAACAAAGACGAACTCTTTCTTTCCTATCCATGCCTTCTGTGGGGCGAGTTGGGTATGGAAGCTTAAGTTTCCATAGGTACTTTCTCGTGCAGGAGCCTTATCTGAACCGGGTGACTAGACCCGTGTGCACGGCGAACACGAGACAGGTGGAAGCAAAGATTGATAGGACTAGGTATGGAAGAATGAGGAGAGAGAGAAGGAATCCCCCCTCCCTGACTTCCCCAGTTCGCCGTTGAACGCTCTAAATTCGTCTGCCCGATATACTGCGAAAATTAGAACAATGGAAAGACCATTAAGGGGCCATCGCGACTTTTCGCTATGGGCCTTTATCGCGACCCAAGGCAATCAAGGAAGTCTGTTGGCGATGAATCTCTCTCCTCATCTAGATAATTTCCGAGTATTATATTCGAGACTTCGAAGTTCACATACAGATTGTGTCTGAAGCCGCTGTCCAGTATGTTAGCCGTAACGTCGAGAGGTAATCGAATACATTCTCGTTCAGAGAAAAATTAAGTGATTGTCGAATGGCCAAGGAAGAGCTAGTCGTCACTCAGTGTTGTTCGTGGAAATAATTAGGCACGCTTCAACACTTCTCACCACGTCTTCGGATTTTAAGGATCGGAAAAGCCATCCCCGAAGCATCCTCCGTTTGACTCTTAAGGATAACATGCTCCCCCCCCCCCCACACACTTCAGTTTCCCGAAGTTGAATTGAGTGCCCCGTGAGACGCTCACAAGTTCAAGGTCAAACTTATCTACCTGGTCCTGCTCGCCGTACATCAAGGTAAAAGGGATTTAACCCCCGCTTTGTCACGCCCCTCCCACCTTTACTGCGTCAAACCTCAAGGATCCCCTTTGCTCTAGAACGTGCATACTTGTAAAATCATTACTTAATTAATTATCCATTGATTCAAACTTAATTGATAGTGTTAATCATCTTAGCAGTGAACCTTCAATATTTAATTGCATTGCCATTTAACTTGCCTTATATGTATATGTAATCTTTAGTCCTATTAAAGTATACTTTTGTAGCCGTATTTGAATATTCCTTGGCTTAGCAACTGTGCATTTAAAGCACTCTTAGAACCATCCCCAGGTGGAGCCTTAATTTCGGACAGCAAGTAGGCCAGTGTGCGTATAACCGCATACACCTGGTCATACCACAACTCTAGGGATAGGTATGTAGGTAGGGCAACCGACTCGCCAGCTTAATAAGCCGAGAAAATAATTGGATTCAACAGCAATCTATATCCACGTTCACCCCCGCACTATTCCCCCCTCCCCCTAATTTTTTTCCATCGATGAAGATAATTAGGAAAAGAAGATCGGCTGACAAGAAGATGGACTCCTCGAAACGGGTCCTTTTGCGTGTCCTACCGGACGCGCAAAAGCCCGATATAGCAAGTGTCTTCAGAGTAATTTACGGAGAATTAGGAGTTGTACTAGTCTGGCTCCTCAACTATACCAACTCGTACATTGCACTATGTAAAAATGATAAAGACGTAGACAAACTGCTATCTGAGAAAGCAACGACGAAACTAGAAGGAATAGGCTTAGAGGCCAAAATATCCCCCACAAATAGAGGCGCAAAAAAACAGTTTTCTGTCTCCAAATCGACCCATGGATGGGAGAACATAACGCTAATGAGATCAAGGAGGAAAATGAGCGAGCTAAAATTAGGTCAAGGTAAAAGAAGTTATTAAGTAAACCAACATAAACAATAATACCAAATACACACATGTATTCGAAGGGATCTTTAGAGAGACCAGTATGGCGATGAAAGTCAAAGAGATCGGCCTTCTGGATTTTCATTTAAAAATCACCCTGGACCAAATTAAAAGTGAAGACTTTATAAATGTTCAGGCTTGCTTCAATTACTTTTGCCTTGAGAAACATGTCACTTGAGATTGCCCTACAAAAAACAGTAAAGAACACACGTGGCGACAATGTGAATCTCAGAGCAAAAAATTTTTAAACTGTGGCGGGAACCACCGCACCCGAGCGATGGCTTGCCTTAAAAAGCGAGAAATTATCGAGAACAAAAAAAAGGAAAGAAAGACAGAATCTTACGTTTGCAAGGGTCGCAAAGGCAACAGTGGAGCAAATTAAACCCACTAAGAATATAATAGATCTAAAACAGGGCCAATCTTTGAATATATTGGCATGCATATTGCACGCTCGCCTGTTAAATGTAGCCAACCCAGGTTCTTACTCTAGAGAGTTGAACCTCATGTTAAAGAACAATGGATTGGAACAAATGTAGTTCCACGAGAACCCTCCATCGGCGTAATTACTCAATGTTAGCTACAAACCATCACCATCTGAAAAAGTAGGCATCCAACAAAAATCCACGAGCCAACCCGACGTACCATCGCCCGACCAAGCGGAATCCGAAGACCTGAGGTACAAAGAAAAGAGGATCCCAAACTCGGAAGAATCTAAGGTAATAGAAGTTACCCCAGAAGAGAACCAACACGAAGAGGCTGCTCCAATAGCCCAATAGAACACTAACGAGGGCTCAATTACCCTGAGGCCTGGGGACAAAGGAGAGGAGACACAAGAGTTCAGCGTAAAGTTTTTCACTTCGGAGGAGAAACACTTCCCGAAGACCAACAGCGAAATGATCCAGGGAATTAAAAGAAGCTTCATAAATTACGAGTTTGAAGGCCCATATACAGATCGTGAAGTCTATAAGATCCTAGTTGGTGGCAATTTGGCTATCCCTCATCACCCGTGCCACGTAGTGACGAAAGAAGAATTTAAGAAGAGATGTAGCGGAAGAGCTAAATCGCTTATCATAAGAGAGTCCAGCAAGGCGGAGAAAAGGTCTAGCTCACAAGAGAAAATACCCAAATAATGCCAGATCTTAGAAGGCTAAAAATAATTAGCCATAACGTTGCCGTCTGGAACGAAAAGAGACACTCCTTGATAAACTTATACCTAAAAGAAGATCCCCAAATAATTATATTAAACGAAATCAATATACTCGTAGATCCCAAAGCACGCGAAATTAGGATATTTAACTACACCGTTGTAGCCAAAAACACCGATGACATCAACTTCGACGGTATTGCAATTGCGGTACGCAATGACATCAAATTTAGCAGGTTGAGTAAATTAAACGAGGCCTACCTGGCAATGAGAATAAGAACATCCACGGGTAGCCTGATCATCACGACAGGCTACAACCCCCAAAGAGGGAGTTTTTGCCTTTCCCCAACTTCTTAGACATCTTCGGATGAAACGATCAAGTGATATTTATTTGGGATTTAAACGCCCATAGCAGCGCTTCGGGCTGTACAAGGCAATCATTTAATAATGCAGGCAGGAATCTCGATACGCTACTGAAAATAGGAGTAATCGTGAGAATCGGACCAGATTTCCCGACATTTATCGGATCCATCAGAGCCACCAAACCAGATATAGTACTGGCGACCCCAGACCTCCAATTCAATCATATAATAGGAAAAGGGCCCCCATCAACCAGCGACGACGAAATGGTCATGTTAACATTATCGTTAAACCCTATCCAGTTAAGATGCCCCCCAAAGAAACAGTATAAAAGGGCTAACTGGGAAGCATATGAAGAAGAATTAGCCAGACACCAACAGAATGACTTGTCCGAAGCTTCACTGGAGGAGATTGACCTCGCACTGGAAAATCTAATGGAGGCAATGGTCAAGGCGGATAATAAGCATGTCCCGATAGCAACACACAGAACTCTTCCGCATCCTATTAGGACGGCCCAGATCGCGAACCTCGAAAATCAATACGATATGCTAAGAGATTCCATCGAGCAGAACGGACCCCAAAGGGGTGACAGGGCCCAGTTACGGAAAATTAATGCGGATCTTATCGCCGCCACGGCAGCGGAAAGGAACACAAGATGGGATCGATTCGTGGAGGCGCTAGATTCAGATCTAAACCCATCTAAATTCTGGAATAAAGTAAATATGGCCAGAGGAAAAAGGCACAAAAAAAGAGGTTCGCACTAAAACATAATGGAATATAGATAAAAGAGCCCCACGAAATAGAGGCAGTATTCCGGGATCACTGGAGGGGTGTATTCGATATCTCCCCTAACGAAAATGAAGATTTCGACAGAAATCACGAGTTAAGGGTCATTGCAGAATTCTAAGAACACCGCCTCGACCTCGAAATCGTCCCCAACCATTGCGCGTTGCCTACGATTTTAAAAGAGCCGGGCTTGGAACCGGTGACCCACCAAGAGTTAAAAAGCATTTTTTTACCAAACAAAACAGAAGGCCCCTGGAGAATCTGATATCACTAGAGAATCTTTTCCGTGCACCGGACCCCTTCCTTGAAAAAAATAGTTCTTATTTTCAATGCTACCATGAATGCGGGATACTTTCCAGACTCATTGAAAAAAGGGAAACTTATATTTTTACCAAAGCCCGGCAGACCTCCCGATCAACCAGGCAATTATAGATCGATTAACATGTTAGAAACAATCGCGAAGCTGCTGGAAAGGGTAATCAATAACAGCCTGACGAAACTTCTTGAAGAGAGGTCCCTAATTCCGCAACACCAGCACGGTTTTCGGAAAATAATAAACACAGAATCAGCGCTGGCCGTCCTCGTCGAGACCATTTCAAGAGCTAAATACGAGAAAAATTACACAGACGTTACACTTAGGAATGTCCCAAAGGCCTTTGATAAGGTCTGGAGGATTGGCCTTAAGTGTAAAATTAGAATGCTGGAGCTACCCCAGATTCTTACAAAGTGCCTTTGTGATTACGTGAGAGAGCAGCGTACATTTCGATAGAGGGTCATAACGGGCTGACCTACGAAGTTCCGCAGGGGGTGCCACAGGGAGGCTGCATAAGTCCCACCCTGTACAGCATCTACACGATGGACCTACCCAGCCCGTTATACGAATCGACGAGGTATATTCAGTATGCGGACGATATCACCATAATCGCAAATAGCCCATACTGACACGCTCAACACATGGCCAGAATCGCTGCGACGAAAATAGCCAATATCAATAACTATGACTGAAATGGAAGATCAAAACGAACACCGACAAGTTCTCAATCGTTCCCATAGGAAGACGGAAGACATCTAGAGTTCAGGTGGAGGGAGAGAGACATAGATACCAACATGAATGAAGAGAAAATAAAATCAAAATCTATAATGCTATCTGCAAAGCCACGTTGTTATATCCAGCATTCCCACTGAACAGACTCCTCAAGACAAACGTGGTGAAACTTCAGAGAGTGCAAAACCCTCCCGTATACATACTACCAACTCAAGGAGACGTGAACGCAAAAGAATAAAGGACCTACACCAGGATATCAACCTTCCGGCTACTAATGTGTCCCTACACAATAGGGCACGCCAGGTATGGGATAAATTGAACAACGCATTAAGCAAAGAAGATAGAAGATCCTTAGAAATCCCGCAAGATTACAAAAATACCAACAGAGGAAGCTTCAGGAGCGGGAAGCCCGGCGTAGGGGAACCGGCTCCCATATACACTTAATATCGAAGTTGCTTGCAATCCTATTTTAAATCGGAACATAAAATCAAATCTGCAATAGAATTATAATAGAATCTAGAGAAGAAAGGAACAGCTAAAGAGGCGCGAAAGCTTCCAACTTAGAAAGAAAGAAGAACGCAAGAAATGAAACAGCGATAAGCATAAAGGAGATAGCTGGTCACATAGAACACAACTCTAACTCTTACTTATTCCCTTTCACAACTTTTTATAAACACTCACGGTCCACTCTACTCTTACTATATACTTTTAGCTTCTAACTTTTTCAAGACGTGTCTTGTATGAGGTCATCATACCCACATACTCCTGACGCGGAGCAATGAACGGTTCTATGACTTGGAGAGAATGGGAATGGAGAGATAGGGGTAAGGTTCTGTGCTAAAAGAGAATTGTATGTAGCAAACACGTGCTTTTAACACTAGGATACGCATAATACACATAGGTTGGGCGAAGGGCAGGGAGAGAAGTTAAAAGTATGATTGATTTGTGCTTGATAAGAAGAATATGCTGTTATATGTGAAATAATACATAACAGTTGGCGGTTATTTATTGCTTCACAGTAACCGCACTATCTGTTATGAATTTTTTAAACTGTCAAACAGTGTTTAGCATAAATATTAAGGCTCTTATTTCGAACGGGGAAGGTGGGGCTCGCTAGAATTGGCCGACTGAAACTTGACCTTTCCTGGACAGGATTAAGGCGTCCCCAAAGGTGCCTTAAGCAGCGAGTCGTGTCATTTATTGCTTTACACTAACCGCATCAGCTGTGAGATGCATTTGGTATAAGAGGCATGAGTATGGAATTACCCGATCACATGAGTGCGCTGTGTGAGGCTAAATAGGTTGGAGTATAGGTGAGAAGACGTAAGGATGATGGAAGAGTAAGGATGGTGGAAAAGTAGCGATGGTGAAACATTAGGGATGGCCGAAGAGTAGCGATGGTGGAAGAGAAAGGATGGTGGAAAAGTATCAATGGTGGAAGGGAAGCAAGGGTGAAAAAGTAGCGATGGTGGAAAAATAGCGATAGTGGAAGAGTAGCGATGGTGGAAGAGTAGCGATGGTGAAAAAGTAGTGATGCTGAAAGAGTAGGGATGATGGAAGAGTAGCGATGGTGAAAAGTAGCGATGGTGAAAAGTAGCGATGGTGGACGAATAGCGATGGTGGAAGAATAGCGATGGTGGAAGAGTAACGATGGTGGAAGAGTAGCCATTGTGGAAGAGTAATCATGGTGGAAGAGTGGGGATGGTGGAAGGAAGGCAATGGTGAAAAAGTAGCGATGGTGGAATAGAAAAGATGCTGGAAGAGAAGAGATCGTGGAAGAGTAGCAATGGTGGAAGAGTAACGATGGTGAAAGAGTAGGGATGCTGGAAGAGTAGGGATGGTGTAAGAGTAGCGATGGTGGACGAATAGCGATGGTGGAAGAATAGCGATGGTGGAAGAGTAACGACGGTGGAAGAGTAGCCATGGTGGAAGAGTAGTCATGGTGGAAGAGTAGGGATGGTGGAAGAGAAACAATGGTGAAAAAGTAACGATGGTGGAAGAGAAGCAATGGTGAAAAAGTAACGATGGTGGAAGAGTATCGATGGTGGAAGAGTAGGGAGAATGAAAGAGTGAGAGGTTATGTTACCGAGAGGAAAACTATGTGAGAAAGTTCGAAGTAAGAAAGAGGGAATAAATGTGAGAATGAGGAAATAACAAATGGGAAACAAATTTTAAATTGGAAAAATAAGCTGCGAATTTCTTTCGTGGTCATAAAATGGAAGGAAAAGAAAAAGAGACGCCAAGAGGGAACTGTGCAGAAAGTGGTTAAGATGGGGGCGGGGGAGAATGTGCGGAAGATGTAGCACCGCAAATCTTCCTGCAGACATTGGGTCTGGAGGGATCCGACCTGCAGGCGTCGTCGCTCACAATCCTCCAGATGTCAGCCGCAGCAACTTTGATCATGCTACACCCGACATTCCACTTTATGCCTCGTAAAAAGAAATAAGAGGGGGATAAGATGAGGTGGAGTGGAATGATGAGAGGGAGGGGGGCATAAATATTAAAACCCTTCGCCCCAACGGGATCTACAAGGGAAAAGAGTGAGCCAGCCACCACCACCATTTCCCACCACTAATGCATGGATGAAAGCTGGTCAGCGACTAGCCTACGCAATTAATTGCCGAGCATAAGAATCCACGATAATTTCGAAAAAGAATGCCCTGGTAGTTTCAATCTAGCTTGAGACTGCTGGTGCAGGAACGACGTTCCGTTCTTGTAGGCACTAGATGTAAAAGAATACTCGGGGACCCTCATTTCGGGGCCAGAACTGGAAAGAGAAAGCAAGACGTGAATGGTAGAAAGACGATAGGAGAGTGCATAAAAGGAGGCGCAGTTGGAAATACTTAATGGTATAAATGAAAATGTCAGAGATAAATACCTATAAATACACACAAATACATATAGATACTCATAAATACATATAAATACATATCATTACACATATATACTCATAGATGCATAAAAAATACACATAAATACATATAAATACACATAAACACATTTAAATGTATATAAATACACATAAATATATATAAATACACATAAATACATATAATCCACATAAATACATATTAATACATATAAATACTCATAAATTCATATAAATACATATAAATACATATAAATACACATAAATAAATATAAGTATATGTATATACTGAGGCGAGAAACAGTTAAGCGCGCGATAAACCAGAATGATGAATCAGCAAATGAGGCATGTGGACAGAAGAACGAATATCCGGATTGCAACAGGAAGTTATTGTGGAAGAAAGCTGGGGGAAATGCGAAACTAAAATAATAGCTGTGTGAATATCAAGTATTACAGTAGCTGGATACCTGTTATCAATGAAGAGGTAAAAATGTAGACAGCGAGAATGCTATGATGAGTTTCATAATTTGCGTATGTAAGATGAATGTGAATATATTGGCTTTGTGAGTATATATTAGGTGTTGTTTCAGGCTATAAAATTAATATGCTTGCAAGGGGTTGTTTGCGCTGTAAGAGTTCTGGAAAGTCGAAACAAGGTAGTTGGAGTATATGATATAGTCGTTGATACGAAGAGCGGTCAATAAGTTTTGCAATTCGGAAATAAGGAAACGAGATATGAGGAAAAGTGTTATATTATTTTTTAATATAACTACCCTCGACTTCAATGCACTTGCACCACTTGTCCCTGAGGCTTCGAATTCCCAACAACCAGAAATCTCCCGACTGCTGTTCAATCCACTCTTGGACGGCGAGCTGGACATCTTCATCGTCCCCAAACCGGCGTCCACGTAGGGCAGCCTTGAGCTGGCGGAATAAAAAGTAGTCGCTAGGGGCCAGATCTGGACCTTAGGGGAGATGGTTGAGCTCCTCGAATCCGCACTCGCGCAGGGCAGCTTGTGCAATTCTGGACTTTTGGACAGGGGCATTGTCGTGGACGAGCAGGACACCGCGTATCAACTTGCCGCGCCGCTTCTAACGGATGCACTTCTTCAACCCAGCCAGTTCCTCGGCGAAATATTAGCCTGTGATGGTCCTTTCACCAGGCGCATAGTCCACCATCAATACTCCCTCAGAATCCCAGAAGATGGTGGCCATGATCTTCCCGGCTGAGGGTTGGGTCCGGAACTTGATGGGGGTCGAAAAGTCCCTGTGCTTCCAGTCCATGCTTTCGAGCTTGGTCTCGGGATCCCAGTGATGGACCCACGTTTCATCATCTGTCACTATGCGTGACTCGAATCCCGCCAGGTCTTGATTGTACAGGAGCAGTAGCTACTCTGAACTTTGGCGACATTGAAATCGATCATTGTGCGTGAAGTTTCTAGGGGCCCAACGGGCAGAGACCTTGGTCATGGCCAAATTGTCGTGGATGATGTTGATGACACTTCCATGTGATATTCCAAGTTCTTGCTCGATTTCTTCGACCTTCACCCGTCGATTTTGACGATCATCCTCTCCACACAGGCCACATTGTCCTCGTTGGTCACGTTTGACGGGCGACATCTTGAAGGGACTCACGACGATGGCGGAACTCCCTATTCAACCGAACAATGGTTGTATAGGAAGGGGCGGTGTCGGTGTCGGTGTACACTGCAACCATGCGTTCATGGATCTCTTTTGCATTCTTGCCTTCCTTGGTCAAAAATTTGATCACTGCGCGGTGCTCAACCTTCTCCATTGTTGAAAAATTTGTGACTGACAATCTGCGATCAGCTACTGCTTCTTAAATAGACGAGGCAGGAGCGTGCGGCTGCAGGTCCTGACTTGTCATAACTTGTCCTAACACTCCAACAAACAGCCATCCCCCTTTCTCTGTTTTGCCCTACCGATTCGCTATAACTTATTGACCGCCCCTCGTATGCTAAAATGTAGTAGTGTCTTATGGGCTCTGTTTTGTGGCTCTGTGTAAGGCATTTGAAATGGCATGAGTGCTTGAAGGCTTGGAGAATTTGTGATTTTACCGCCGTTTTAGGGTAAATTAGAGAAAGGTTTCAGTCCTCGTACACATATTGCTTCGTTTATCTGGAGACTCTGAACCCAAGCGAAATTCCCAAATAGAGAGACTGAGACCGACGATTGGCATACTCGAACTGTGGACATATTAATATGGCTACAAACTACACTTCTACAGCTTCTGCATAATCTACAGGACTTCGCTCTATTCATTGTGAAAGATAAATTACACTGGTCTGCATTTTGGATTTTTTTTTATATTAATTTTTATTCATGGATGTGATCTTACATATTCTTAGGTTGCTGATTTTAAATATCTAAACTATTTTTTTCTATCACGTAAGAATTTTGAATAAAATACAAATTAATGATAACAATAAATGTGCATTTTTAATATATTGTTACTTATTTAAAATGAATAAGTAATCATGGAAAAGCACATTATTTTAATTTTAAGAACATATGTATACCAAGTCAACATGAAATAAATCACGGTTATCATGAAATGAATCAAAATCATCAACATCAAATCAAATGAATGTAAAAAAAAAACATGTTGTCATGGTTAGCCTACATACCGATTCAAAGGAAGGCGTACCCCTGTGATTTCCGCTTGTTCTGTGCATCGGGACCATCACGTTCCAATGACAGCAGTAATCCGCCATCATGCTCACATTCCATTTGCCCTGGTATCGAGTTTCCATGGTGCAAATATCCTGATGGAAACGCTCTCCTTGTTCCTCACTGTAGTTCCCACAATTCGTGGGAAAATAATCAAGATGTGAGTGCAAAAAGTGCACCTTCACACTCATTCTAGACCCAAGTTGCTGTAAACTTGAAATCAGATCTTGGATCATTTTTTCATATTCTGAGGAGCGGGTGTTTCCCAAGAAGTTATAGACAGCCTGCTTGAATGAAAACCAGGCATTCACCTTGACACCTGCTAATGCTTCCTCAAAATGCTTTTCCTTCATCAATTCCCGAATATCTGAGGGCCAACGAAGATTCCTGCCTTTATCTTGCCTTCACTTACACGAAGAAACTTTGACTCCAGGTACTTGAAAGCAGCTCCATTTTTGTTCAAGGCCTTCACAAAACTTTTCATAAGCCCTACTTTGATGTGGAGTGGTGGTAGCAGAATTTTCTTGGGGTCAACTAGTGGCATAGCTCTCACGTTATTATTTCCGGGTAAAAAGCTGGTTCTTGGTGGCCAGTCCTTTTTTTCATAGTGCTGGCTGTCAGTCCTACTATTCCAGAGACACAATAAACAGGGATACTCGGTGTATCCTCCTTGAAGACCTCGTAGGAGAGCAATAACTTTAAAATCACCACAAATTAGAAAATTGCGCTGATGGTACTTGATTGCAGTTATTAGTGTTTTCAAGTTTTCGTAGGTTTCGGACATTTGGATACTATTGCCAATTGACACCGATTCAGCTGTGTTGCCATTGTAGAGAAGAACAGCCTTTAAACTTCTGTTAGAAGAATCAATGAAGAGCCTCCATTCATCTGCTTTGTACGGCATCCCATGTGTTTGATAAGGCCAGAAATATTTGAACAGAAAACTAAAGAATCCTCTTTCTTAAAGAACTGAATGAATTTTGCTTCACGATGACGGTACCAAGCGAATGTTGTTCTAGAAGCTAGAAGCCTGTGTTCCTTCAGTCTAGAGGCAAGTAACTGTGCACTTTCTTTTGGAAGGTTAAGGTCTCGCACCAGGTCGTTGAGCTCAGCTTGGTTAAAGAGCTTGGGATCGTCATTTGCTGGTGGTTCATAGTCCACTTCCATCTGATTAGTATCACTAATATCGGACTCTTATGAAATTTACCATATCTCAGGTGGCACAGACACAGGTGTATCATCTGAGTGTGCAACCGGCCTTATTGCTGAAGGAATATTTGGGTATATTATGCGATCTTTAGTCTTCTTGTTGAAGCCAGCTACTTTACTCATACAAAAGTAGCAGTCATTATGGTGATTCTTCTGCTCTCACCATACCATTGGTACTCCAAAGGGCATACATTTAAGATTTCCAACTGACCACATTTGGAGGTACTGATGAAACTCTTGCAAGCTTTGTGTGGAGAAAATGGCTTGTCTTGGTCTCCTAATCTGCAGCCAAAATAAGCTGAATAACAACGCTTCAACAAAGGAGTAATATTGCTCCGGGAATCTGAAGGGGTCAATTGCCCGCAGACATAGCAAAATATGTTTGTTGAATTTATACAGCCTCTAGACATATTCACAATCTAAAAATAAAGAAAAATATATTAGCAATATTAGAAATATATCTATAATATATATATAAATATTATATAATGTAAACATACATATTATATAAATATATATATTATAATATATATAAATATTTACTTATGCTATACAAAAAGAGAAAAGTAACGTCTACGTATAACTCGACAACGTGATATGATAGAGATGAATAAAAAACAAAGTAAATCACAATTTTTCATACATCTTTTGAAAAAGATGTCATACACTCAATAATAAAATCATGCAAACCAGTGTTATAATTCACTTTGTACTAGTTAATATGCATATTGCATTTAGCAAAGTGACATTTAAATATTTTATATACCTATTTATATTTATCAGTTTAATGAACAGTATAATCATTGAATACACATTATATTCAAATTTTAAAAAACTTAATATCTATATTAATATTTTGTAAATCAACCTTGTACCTTTAGTGAAGAAATGGGACCTGACGTGGAATGAAGAAGAATAACATATGAGCTATGATGTATGTTGGTATTTCTGTGCCGCAATAGAATTAAGGCTTCTATTAGTTAAATTTTATTTTTTTATATCCTCTTCATTTTTTCCCTTTAAAATTGTCCATTGTTTCCGCATATTATTTATATGAAGTCTCTTCTCATGGCATTGAAGTGTTGGCATGTTGTTGTCCTTCAAGGAACCCAATCATACACTAATATGAACTACCTAATTATTTCCGTACCTTGTTTAGTGGCCATTTAGATAACTTTGGTAACAATCACGATTCCAGTATCATCATCATCACCATCATCACCATCATCACTATCATCATCATCATCATCATCATCATCATCACTAGCTATAATTTAAGAAGGGGATTTTTTTTTAGTATTTGAATAATAATTTCATCTTAGTTTGGTTATGACTTATGTTTTTTTTATCAAAGTTATTTCTTATCATTCTTTTATAATATCAAAAAACAAAATGGTGAAGTTCAGAAATAAATATAAGTATCGAAATTTTGTGAATTTTTTAAAACCCAAAGAATTACAAATGGTGAAGTTCAGAATATTTATTTTTATATATCTTCTTCTACTATTCTTCTATATTTTAGCAACGTGATATTTTGAAAGGGGGTAAATTTAGTTTAGAGTTCCTTTTTAAAATTATTATAATTAGCGAAGTTCAGAAAATTGATAAAAATTTAACCATGGCTGCTTTTTTTTAGATTTTCAATTTTAATCTTAGCAGCGAAGCGCAAGCTTCCCCCGTAGGTGGGAGTGACGAAGCCATTGCCTGGTTTCACTATAAATTTTGCTCAATTAATCCTCACAGTTCACCCCAAACTTGTCCTTATTCACTGGGGTTCTTTGTTGTCCACGCTTTTTTATTTCATCCAAATATTGTCTATTGGATTTAGGCTTGAGCTTTGTAATGGCCATTTCAAAACATTAATTTTGGAATTTTCAAACTCTTTTTCCTTTACTAATGGGATTGAATGTTTTGAATTGGTTCTTGTTGATAGTAAAATTGACTACCCCACTTCACTTTTCGTACTTATCGTAGGTTTTCTTTAACATAGAAAAGTGATATTGTTTCCATATTGTTTATTAGATTTTTAACAAGCCTTCCTGTACTACTAACAGTAAAAAAAATCCCCATAACATTACATTTACTTCACCGTACTTTAGGGTCGATCGGGTACTTTTCAGAAGAACGTCACCAAATTTCGCCAAACATGTATTTCGCAATTATGTCCAAATATTTCTATTTTCGTCTTGTCAATCCCTAATACATACTTGCTTCCAAAATATTTTATTCCGGTAAACGTGCTTCTTTGAAAATGCTTGCCTTGCGGCAACATGAACTTTAAGAAGATATGGAATTTTTTCTAACCCTGGAGCCATGGACGTTTAGTTAGTGTAGGAATCTCTTAAATGTCGTTTCTTAAACATTAATGCTAGGTGCATAAAACTTTGATATATTTGTCCCTTAACGGTGTGTGGGAAAATTTTAACCTTTTTACAATCCTAAGAATATCAGTCGGTGATAATTTTGGTTTCTTTGTACTTTGTTCGTTATACAGTTTTCACTGTACTTTCGTCTCGGATATTTTCTCTATTCTCGTTTCCGGCGCCGTGGAAGGCAACAACATGCCTTTCTGTGTCTTCACTATATTTCTTAGTTTACTCGATTTTGAGATGCTAATATATATATATATATATATATATATATATATATATATATATATATATATATATATATATATATATACACTAAGGTATGTGGATGGTGTAATTGAGGTTTCACGACTCCATTGTAATGACAGTAACTTTCACCTGTTTTTTAAAATATTTTTCCTTGCATTTATAAGCAACTAAATGGATTTTTCGAAATGATAGATAATAACGGTTGTTCATTTTACTTTCAACACAAATACAACCAAAAATATGAGGAAAATCTTTTGAAATCTTTCATAATGATCTGTTGATATTTCTTTATTTGCCAAATACTGGAATGAATTCAGTAATTTTAGTTTACTCAACTTGATGACTCTAGTTCCATTTAAGAACGTTGATGTGCGTCCACCTCACCTAGTAAGAAAATTATTTTAGTTGTATTTTAAATTATGGGAGAGTTACGCCCCCTCTTAGTAAATAGTGGCCCAATTAGTCCTTGATTTTGGTTAATTATTTAAGTAATATTTGAAGTTGCTTTGCAGAACGGGTGGCAGGTATGGAATTCTGGAAGAGTTAGTCCCCCTTCTCACAAAATAGACCCAAATTAGTCTTTGATTGAGTTAAACAAGCTCCATCCAATCATTTTAGCTTTCCCCAACTCTAACACATTTGTGTAGACCTTTACAAACAAGGCGGAAATGCCTGCGTTGTTTATCGCCTTGTGGAATTTGTGAAAAATGATGATGATGATAAATTTTATGGCAAAAATCAATTCCTATTATATCTGAACCCTTCTTCCTATTCTTTTAGTGAAGGGTTATTATCGCTTTATTGATTTTTTCTTCTTCTTATATCTTCGTTTTTTCTTCATTCATTTTTTTTGCCTTTGCCCCATATATTAATGACGTTCTTAGCCTTTATTATCATGACTTTGTCTGTTTCTATTTCCCCTCTTAGGATTTTTTGCCTTGAATCCTTCTCTTATTTCGCATTTTAATGATGAGCGTTTTTAGAGTTTTAATAATAATAATCTAACATATAATAATCAACAATGTCTAAGTTTATATACTAGTATATATGTGGCATAATAAATGAAGGTATAGATAGTACGGTTCAAAGACTAGAGCACAAAATACCAACCTCGGAATTATTTTGGAAAATACTCGTTTCATGAAAATGTACAAAATATTGTTTGAAATTTACATCTGATGGTATTGAAGTTTCATTTCCTGGAACACACGATAAAAAAAGTTATAAAGAAAGTAATGTGCGTTCGAACAAGGCAATATGTGTTCGAAGAAAGTAATGTGTGTTCGAACAAGGCAATGTGTGTTCGAAGAAAGTAATGTGTGTTCGAAGAAAGTAATGTGCGTTCGATAAAGGCAATGTGTGTTCGAAGAAAGTAATGTGTGTTCGAAGAAAGTAATGTGCGTTCGATAAAGGCAATGTGTGTTCGAAGAAAGTAATGTGTGTTCGAAGAAAGTAATGTGTGTTGGAAGAAAGTAATGTGTTTGAAGAAGGCAATGTGTGTTCGAAGAAAGTCATGTGTTTGAAGAAGGCAATGTGTGTTCGAAGAAAGTCATGTGTTTGAAGAAGGCAATGTGTGTTCGAAGAAAGTCATGTGTTTGAAGAAGGCAATGTGTGTTCGAAGAAAGTCATGTGTTTGAAGAAGGCAATGTGTGTTCGAAGAAAGTCATGTGTTTGAAGAAGGCAATGTGTGTTCGAAGAAAGTCATGTGTTTGAAGAAGGCAATGTGTGTTCGAAGAAAGTCATGTGTTTGAAGAAGGCAATGTGTGTTCGAAGAAAGTCATGTGTTTGAAGAAGGCAATGTGTGTTCGAAGAAAGTAATGTGTGATCGTAGAAAGGATATTTCCTAAACTAAAGAACGCTAACCTAACTTTCAGTTTAGCGCCCTCATGGCCTTATGGGTGCACGCACATGAAAACGAAAAACAAATATAATTTCAGTTTACATGTCAAAATTCATAACATATGTACGGTAACACTGTCCCACGGGTATTGTACAGGGGGATTCGAAAATCTTGTTCTCCCCTCCCGAAAAGTAATAAGAACAATAGAGAAACAATATAATAATATCAAACACATCTGAAATAGAAAATTAAAACGGTATTTACAAGGGGTGACAAATATTTAGGACCACCCTGTAGACAGACAAAGATGGCATTACTCATTTTGCAGAATGCCGAGACGAGTCAAGGACGCCAAATCCTTTAGAAAGAAGGTTGTCCAGGCATTGTATTCAGTCAAAAAGTCTGATTTCACGCATAGTAAATCTCCATGAGCATACGGGGTTCTGTAAGGCGATGAAGAAAATAGGTGACCCTCGAAGATCAACGATGCAATGGATATCAATAAAGGACCAATATGAAAAAATAGCCAGAATTTTATCCCATGTTATGGATAAACTGAACCTGAATATGTCTCGCTAGACTGTCTCGCGTCTTTTGAGAGAGGTGGGACTCATAGAACGCTCCCATCTTTAGAAACCACTCATAAGTAAAAAGAATAAAGCGGTTATGTTAGCCTTCGCTACGGAGCATGTCATGTGGAGTGCTTAAAAATGAAAAAGAGTATTTTGGGGCGACGAAAGCAAAATTAATTTTTCGGATTGGATGGGAAGCACCATGTGAAGCGTTATACAGATGAAAAATTGAATCTACTATGTACGAAAAACCGATTGAATTTGAATGTGGCAGTTTTATGGTGTGGGTCATTTCTTCAAGCGCCGAGGTATGCTCGCTCATCTGCACGGCAAAGTAAACGTTGTGATGTACAATAATCTGTTTTAGGAACATGTAGTCCTCTTTCTTCGAGCATCAGGAGTACGTGAGCCTGTTTCTATGCAGTTCAATGCTCCGTGCCACTCATCAAGGGCTGGAGAGCATTCGTGGATGACGGAAATATCGACCGTGTGAATTGAGCTGCGCAGAGCCCTGATTTAACTCCGAAAGAAACCTCTGGAAGTACTCGGCGAGAAGGTTATGGTCTCGGAAACAGACGAATGCTGAAGTTCTCTTGAAAAGATTGGAAGAAAACTGGAATAATATCACGCCCAAACAATTCGACATATTGTTGTCGTCCTGCGACCCAAGATGTGCTCAAGTCGTTCAGAAGAAGGGCTTACATACTTATTATTATTTTGTATTATTGTCTAAGAGATAACTATGTGGTTTCCTGGTTATGGTTGTATTTATACTTAACATTCTCTAGTTTTGGGGACATATTTTATTCAGATACACATTATTTTCCTAATAATTTCTTTTTATCCACTGTTCCATGAAGTGAAACTTGAAATTAAACTAGTATTTTCGAGAAAATGTAGATTTTGGCATCAGGTAGCGAAAAAGTTTGTGCCCTTTTTAAATCAACAAAGGAGAAAAGAAAATTTGACGAACTATATTGATTAATTGATAAAAAAATGTTTTTATCCTTTTCATAAATCTTTTAACCAACAAAATAAACTTAATAAATGCCTCTTGAATAAAACTCCTTAAATTTTGAATAAAAAAACTCTTGAAGTGTGTCTTCGAGTACGTCCTTATCAAAGAATCTCTCATTGGCAACCTGATTGTCTAAAGACAAAAGGAGTGAAGTATACGCTGCGCAACCTCGAATATTTCAAGTAAACTTATCCGAATACATCCAGCGCTGGTCAAACGTTTAGGATTTGTACAGCGCTGGTCAACGGTTTAGGATTTGTGCAGCGCTGGTCAACCGCTTAGGATTTGAGTTTCTGCAAGACACTAAGCAACCAAATATTACACTGGTAGGGTGGGAGATCCTATCTCATCCGCCATATTATCTTGACATCTCTGAATATAAAGGACATTTAAAACATGAATAATCTGGTAACATCGACACATCCTCTCCTTTGGGGGGAGGCTTTTCCCATCCCCAACTTTCAAACCCGTCTATGTTTATATTTCATTCGTAAGCCATACGTGTATTCTGCTATTCAGAAAGAGTTATGTAATAATATAGAATATAGATAAAAAGTTATTTTAACCGTTGCAATCGAATGTATCTTATATGATACATGTTTAAAATACAGGTAAATGTGAAACATAATTATCAAATTCGGTATTATACCTTAGCTGACGTCCAGAGACTACAATAAACCACAATTCATAATTTTCTGATGTTTGAGAAAAACATTGGATCTGAGAGAGTTAGGGCTCACTCTCGTGTGAAATACTATTATATATTATCAATGTTGTGTAAGATAACGATTATTAATCATCAATTCCATATTCCCAGACTACTCAGAGGGAGAAATTCAAGTTAGCCCCCCCCCCGCCCCTCCTCTAATTTTTTTATCCTGGATCCGCTACTGCTCCGTAGTTATTAGCTTAAAATATCTTGATTAAACTGAAGATTGCCTACCCTCTGATTAGCACTCGGAATTTCTTCTATTACTTTGGTGTTCAGTTTTTAATCCCACCTCTAGTTCCATTTGTACTCTAAGAACTTCTAGCATTTGCGTGTTCTTCCGTTCTATGTTCTTTTTTTCCTGCAGCATGAAACCTCATAGTAGCTCTTATGTCATTTGCTTCTTCTTCAGTTTCAATTCTTGGTGCGGCTCTCTTCCACAGATATGCTCTTCTGACATTGACCTGTGAGTACCTCTGTCTGTTTGTTTCTCTCCTTGCGTCTATGTTGTCATGCGTAAGGCAAGTCGCTGTCTGCGTCCGGTCTCGTTTTAATCTTTTTTTATTGATCTTTTATGGAAGATAGTGACGAATATGACATTAATTTGACATATTTTTTGAAAGTGTTTCATTTTGTTTGCTTCTGACAATTTACTTTCAATTGGTTCTATCGGATTTTTTGTAATGTAAATTTTAATCAATTTCTACGCATAGGCCTAAAAGTGAATAAATTCTCTGACGTTTATTCATTCTATTAAATTCCGCTAATTTGGCTATAAAATTTGAGGGAGAGAAATTTAATGTCCGAGTTAAGTGTTGATTTTTAGTCGCAGGCGATGCTACATCTCACTATGTCGGTCGGTCCCCGTTTTGCTGGGGTTTTTTTTTGTAATATTATAACTATTCGACCGATTCTAACGAAATTTGAAACCCTTACGTTGTTTTACATTCTCCTTCGAATGATATAATTGCCAAAGTCATTCCAAGGTTAGTCCGGAAATTATTGAAAGTTTTGAAGGTGGTAAGGTCATAAATCAGAATAAGTGAGAGTACGCGACTTTTGGTCAGCAGACCTTGTTTAGTCACGAGCGACTCTACATCTCTATGTCGGTCGGTCTGTTCCCGTTTTGCTTTTTAATTGTTTCAGTAATAACATCGTAACTATTCGACCGATTCTAACGAAATTTGAAACCCTTATGTTGTTTTACATTCTCTTTCGAATGATGTAATTGGCAAGGTCCTCCCAAGGTTAGTCCGAGAATTATTGAAAGTTTTGAAGGTGGTAAGGTCATAAATCAGAATAAGTGAGAGCACGCGACTTTTGGTCAGCAGACCTTGTTTAGTCACGAGCGACTCTACATCTCTATGTCGGTCGGTCTGTTCCCGTTTTGCTTTTTAATTGTTTCAGTAATAACATCGTAACTATTCGACCGATTCTAACGAAATTTGAAACCCTTATGTTGTTTTACATTCTCTTTCGAATGATGTAATTGGCAAGGTCCTCCCAAGGTTAGTCCGAGAATTATTGAAAGTTTTGAAGGTGGTAAGGTCATAAATCAGAATAAGTGAGAGCACGCGACTTTTGGTCAGCAGACCTTGTTTAGTCACGAGCGACTCTACATCTCTATGTCGGTCGGTCTGTTCCCGTTTTGCTTTTTAATTGTTTCAGTAATAACATCGTAACTATTCGACCGATTCTAACGAAATTTGAAACCCTTATGTTGTTTTACATTCTCTTTCGAATGATGTAATTGGCAAGGTCCTCCCAAGGTTAGTCCGAGAATTATTGAAAGTTTTGAAGGTCGTAAGGTCATAAATCAGAATAAGTGAGAGCACGCGACTTATGGTTGAGACCTTTTTACTTTTAGACCTATAAGTGAAAATTAAATTAAAGTATATTCATATTATAAATATCATATATATATATATATATATATATATATATATATATGTAATTTTCAGGAGAAATCCAATGACAAAAAGTAATTTAAACATGCTTCTGATTTTCTTTTATTTATTTATAGTCATTGGCATATTTGCGTTGATATCTTGACTGCTATGGCTCCCTTTTTATTCCAGTTATTATAGGAGCCACTGGGCTTATGAAAAGGAACTTTAAGAAACATCTAGCAAGTATACCTGGTGACCCAAATGCAAGAGGAATCCAAACGATTGCACTTAAGGGAACAGATGGAATCCTGAAAAGAGCTCTCGGTTGGAGTCTCTAAAGCGGGTGAATGTTTGACAATGGGAAAGATGCCCCATCACCACTTAGGTTGGTCTATTCTACCTCAACAATCATATTCATCAGACCTTGCACCGAGTGATTTCCTTGTTTTTTGTTCACTACAAAATGCACTAATGTATGTACATATTTCTAGATTTTGTGCGTACAAATTTCACTAAAAGTGCATTACAAAATATTATTGAATATCTTGTAAGTAAAAAGTCCTAAAAGAATTTAGTCAGAGTTAGGCACTACCTTCCACTCTAAAAGCTCTGGAGAACGAGAGGGATGTCCTTGTAGAACCTACCCTGAATCCTTATATCACACTTCCATACCTCGGCAGTAGGGGTAGACCCATAGAGTGAAGTCCTGTATGCCCACCATGAAGATTGGCGAAGGTACCTCAAAATGAAATGGAATTTAGCTCTCGCCCTTCTAAATTCATACCGGATGAAATTGCATTAACGCCACTTATAGCACGATTATGCACATCACTCCTCCCTGAGAACCGACCCACGCTCGGCAAAGCACCAAGGAAGTGATCGGCAAGCAAATCGGCCAAAGGTTTGAGAAATAAAGGCCTGGCCTTCGGCAACGTGAGTGACGGATAGGAATTCAAAGACCGAGGTTCAGATGTCAGTCAATTACTCGAATGCAGACAATCTTGTTCGATCCACACACTCTGGAGGTGATCTCTTTAGCTGCGGTGTCCAAGCACAGATACTTGCGCAGGAAAGTAATCGCTTTCATGGAGGCCATCGAACACGTTCCATGCAAGTTCGCTTGTGCATCAGGAGACCACAAAAACACCAAGACCTGAAAATACAGCGGCTCTAGTATATAGATGCATGAATTCTCCATAGAATGTGTCTATTATTCAGATCCCCGACAAGGACAAAATGGCTCTAGCATCTGACCCAGGACAAAGCGGGATTCCTCCTCATCAAAGCTAACTGACGGCGGAAAATACATCAAAACAAGATAATACATTTTATCTATATGGGGCTGGTATTGCATGATGGGAGGTATAGAGGGACAAAAAAAGATTGAACACATCACATGGGTGTACAGTGCGCATCAGCCAGCCCTATCCCCATTTCGTGTTTGTGATATCACGACACCTTTTACCCCTAGGAGGATGGGCAGGACAAACATACCTAACATGGTCGCTTGAAGGCAGACTGCTGAGGAGAAAAAGACGAAACAAGCATGGATATTTTCTCGAGATTAACCTAGAGTCTACGGTAATTCAAATGCAGAAAAATAAATTCCAGCTCTACTTAGAGACATCTTTGGGGGCCTTCTTCGAAAAGATAACCCTAACTGGAAATAACCGTAGGTCGCTTGTAGACATACCTCCAAGCGTCGTTGGCCGCAGAAGGTACTGATGGTGATGTGGCTTTCGAGACTTTATTAGAGAAGAGTTGGCTTGTCATCCAAACCTTCCACTCTTTTTTCTGCTTTAAGTCCTTTGGCTGGAAGGGAACATTTGGGATGGGGGTCCAATCGTTCGTTGGAGGTTCCGGTCACTCGTCCTATAACCAAGTTTGAGAAGAAGCGAAGGTGGAACAAACTTCGACAAACCTTGGAGTGGATTCTTGCTACATTCCATGTTTTTTCCTATCACCCACCTCGAAGGATAGTTTAGAATTAATTGTATTAAATCCTTTAATATTTTAAAGACTGCAATTACTTGTTCGCGTAATTGCCTAATTTCGAGTGAGAATAGGCCTAAGGATCGAAGTCTTTCTTCGTATGGTTTATTTCTGAAGAATTAGTTTTGCTGTCCTAGCTTGCACCCATTTTAAATAGTTAGAGACAGAAATGAAATGAAGACGGATGCGGAATCTACGTAGAGGTAGGATGATATCTCTTATATTAAACATGAAGTTCATTGTGATGTATCCCTAGCTTCCTGTTAGCGTTTTTAGTAGCTTCGACACAATGGCTTCCATAATTAACCACTTAATGAATTTGCCATTATATACAGGGTACGGCAATAGGACCTCCCGATTTTGAACGGCAATTTTTCGACTATAAATAGTTTAGCCGAGTATACATATAATGGTAGATCAAAATGTTTTTAGAAATCTCCCAGAGAGATTGCGCGTATTGAATTACATCATTAGCACGAATGTCACTGATGAACTAAAGGAAAAAGATAATATTTTGTCAACCTGGTTGAAAATTAGAAGGTTGGTTGTGGCTCCAACACGTAGGTCCCTTTCTATGGTAAACGACTCAAGAATTTGAACGTTCATTTAGTATTCTGCTTTTAAATTTCAACGTCCTAAGTGTATAACCATGCATTTATGTATTTTAGAATTCATGTCATTTATATGTTCCATCTACGAATTTTGAGATTTCACTGATTAAACTATTATCAAGGTCATTTAAGTATAAAACGAAATTGTGCCAAGCACAGATCCTTAGGCACTCTGCTAGTAAATTTGGCCCAGCACTAATTTTCTTTGCACTTAAGAATCCCCTAACCTCTACTTCGTGCATTTAAGTATCAGTAAGAACCTCCTATGGGGAACAATATGGAAGGATATTTGAAAGTTTAAGTAAACAATGGCGACTGCTTTGTGCTCTTCATAGACAGAAATCATTTTATAAAAAAAAACCACCCTTCAATGATTATAATTTAAACATGAGCCTCTTTGCCGAAATCCATGTTGTGTCTTAAATTAGATTATTTGAATCGATGTGACCTATTATCCTATATTTAATTATCGATTCTAAGAGTTTATCAGTTATTGACATTAAACTAATAGAAAGATAAATACGAGTATTGGTTTTCTCTCTTTTTAAAAAGATGGTGTGACGTCGGGTCTTTTGAACTCTGCTAGGACCATTCCGTTTTTAATTTGTTTTATTAATTCGTTCTTTAACTCTTTTAGGGAGTTGTGTTAACGCAGCCAAGCTCCAGTGCCTTCGAGTGTTTCATCTTGTTTAGTAATCAAGTTATTTCTCTCTCTCTTTTAGTCCCGATCGGAGAGAATTAGTCACTCCCGAAAATCGATTTCTTAGTGGGAAGACCCGTGACAAGCATCAACAGTAAAAATAATTACAAAATGCTCCTCATTTTCTACTCCTATGAAGAAAAAGAAAAGTTAAAATAAGAAGTATTACAGAATGGCAAAGACCCTTAGATCCATTCTGAGATTAGCCATGGGAGATTAAATAAAAGACAAAAAAAAAAAAAATGTCGTACACTTATTTGCATAGAGACAAAAAAGGTCTAAATTGCTCATACGCTTATTTTTAAAAAAATACAATAAAAAAATTACGTAACTAAGGTATTAGTTTGTTTATTTTTTGATTAGAACTTTTTTTTCTGCCTGGGAATTTACTACGGCAGAGACGATCGTGCTTCGAGCAACATTCAACTAAAATTTGTCCTTTTACGTGTAGCTAAATTTCTTGCATCATGCAACATGATAAGTACGAGGGGCGGTCAATAAGTTTTGCAAATCGGTAGGGCAAAACAGAGGAAGGGGGATGGCTGTTTGTGGGGGTGTTTGGACAAGTTATGACAAGTCAGGACCTGCAGCCGCACGCTCCTGCCTCGTCTATTTAAGAAGCAGTAGCTGATAGCAGATCACGTCAGTCACAAATTTTTCAACAATAGAGAAGGTTGAGCACCGCGCAGTGATCAAATTTTTGACCAAGAAAGGCAAGAATGCAAAAGAGATCCATGAACGCATGGTTGCAGTGTACACCGACACCGACACCGCCCCTTCCTATGCAACCATTGCTCGCTGGAATAGGAAGTTCCGCCATGGTCGTGAGTCCCTTGAAGATGACCCCCGCCCAGGACGCCCGTCAGACGTGACCAACGAGGACAATGTGGCCCGTGTGGAGAGGATGATCCTCGAAAATCGACGGGTGAAGGTCGAAGAAATCGAGCGAGAACTTGGAATATCACATGGAAGTGTTATCAACATCATCCACGACAATTTGGCCATGACCAAGGTCTCTGCCCTTTGGGTACCTAGAAACCTCACGCCCCATTTTCGACTTCAACGTCGTCAAAGTCCACAAAGCCAGAGTTGCACAAGCTACCCTGCGCGAATGCGGATTCGAGGAGCTCAATTATAAACCCTACAGTCCAAATCTGGCCCGTAGCGACTACTTTTTATTCCGCCAGCTCAAGGCTGCACTGTGTGGACGCCGGTTTGGGGACGATGAAGATGTCCAGCTCGCTGTCCAGGAGTGGATTCAAGAGTGGTCGGGAGATTTCTGGTTGTTGGGAATTCGAAGCCTCAGGGACGAGTGGCGCAAGGGCATTGAAGTCGAGGGTAGTTATATTGGAAAATAATAAAACACTTTTCCTCATATCTCGTTTCCTTATATCCTAATTGCAAAACTTATTGACCGCCCCTCGTATATATTTATTATGTTAATCTATGTTATCAACTAATGGGGCATAGTTTCTGTGTTTGTACTCCGCCCTAGAAGTTAAAGACGGGTTAATTAAATATTTACAGAGTAACTTCCATCTACAATCGCTTGGAGAGAATTCCATTTTGGAAGTGATCTCATAAGGGAAGAAACTATCAACGAAAGTTGACTCAAATTGTTTCAGTTTATATTGAAAACCACTCGTTCTGTTACAACAATCAGATACTCGTTCGAAGAGTAAGTCAAAATTAATATTGCCTAACCATTTTTCAAACACCTCAATCAGCCAGCCATGTAACCACAGACTCACTAGAGAGCGTAAGTTAAGTTTCCTAAGTATTCCTCGTACGGTTGGCCATGTAGTATCGGAGTAGGTTTTGTTGCACGACGTTGAACGTTCTCCAATATAACGATATATTATATATTGTCCCTAAAAAAGCTGACTAAAGTTGGAGAACATACTTAAAGCTGTGTTCTATCTATCAATTGAAATAACAGAACGACTATGACTCTACTCTTATATACAAAATTTCTCGCAATAAATCCGAGAGTTTGGTTCGCCTTTGTTGCAACGTCTTACTTTTTAATGAGTTTTTTTTGTAATAACATCGTAACTATTCGATCGATTCTAAGAAAATTTGAAACCTTTATGTTGTTTTGCATTCTCTTTCGAATTATATAATTGTTAAGATCCTCCCGAGGTTAGTCCTTGAATTATTTGGCAATAACTTCGTAACTATTCGGCCAATTCTAACGAAATTTGAAACTCTTATGTTGCTTTGCATTCTCTTTCGAATGATATAATTTCCAAGGTCTTCTTGAAGTTAGTCCTGGAATTATTTTGCTTTAGGAATAACATCATAACTATTCGGCCGATTCTAACGAAATTAGAAACCCTTATGTTGCTTTACATTCTCATTCGAATGATATAATTGTCAAGGTCCTTCCGAGGTTAGTCCTGGAATTATTTAAATTTCTGAATGTCGTAAGGTCATATGGTCATAAGTCAGAATAATTGAGAGCACGCGACTTAGGTCTGTTGACCTTATTTTTACGTCTAAAGGAATCTGCCATGTGTTAGAACAATCAAAGACTGCATTTATATCCTGCTTTTTTTTATTTCTGTGCATTATCATATGCGATTTATATTAAAGCTTAGTCGCCACATGAAGATCTTAGTTAACAACATATGCGAGAAATATTAAAGCTTAGTCGCCACATGAAGATCTTAGTTAACAACATATGCGATTTATATTAAAGCTTAGTCACCACATGAAGATCTTAGTTAACAACATATGCGATTTATATTAAAGCTTAGTCACCACATGAAGATCTTAGTTAACAACCTATGCGATTTATATTAAAGCTTAGTCGCCACATGAAGATCTTAGTTAACAACATATGCGATTTATATTAAAGCTTAGTCGCCACATGAAGATCTTAGTTAACAACATATGCGAGAAATATTGAAGCTTAGTCACCACATGAAGATCTTAGTTAACAACATATGCGATTTATATTAAAGCTTAGTCGCCACATGAAGATCTTAGTTAACAACATATGCGATTTATATTAAAGCTTAGTCGCCACATGAAGATCTTAGTTAACAACATATGCGATTTATATTAAAGCTTAGTCGCCACATGAAGATCTTAGTTAACAACATATGCGATTTATATTAAAGCTTAGTCACCACATGAAGATCTTAGTTAACAACATATGCGATTTATATTAAAGCTTAGTCACCACATGAAGATCTTAGTTAACAACATATGCGATTTATATTAAAGCTTAGTCGCCACATGAAGATCTTAGTTAACAACATATGCGATTTATATTAAAGCTTAGTCGCCACATGAAGATCTTAGTTAACAAACTACAATCGAAATAGTTAAAGAAAATTAGGAAAAGTATTTATCCCAAGAGCGAACCCATCGAAACTCGCAAGTTCGGGCAGCCTTTTTTAGGAGGGGGGGGGGATATACGGCTCGTAGGACCCCCTCACCTACGATCGGGGGTGGAGTGGCAGAAGAAGAGGGGGCTGCAGCCGACTTTCTCCTAGAGAAATTTCCCACACTTCTGGTCTTCAGCTCGAGGGAACCGAGGGTAAAGTCCTTGGTATGGAGGTCCTGAGCAAGGTTTCGTAGGTTTTTGTAGGAGAAAAAAAGAGGAGAACAACACCAGGTAACAAATTTTCACAAAATTTTGTTTCTCTTATTTTTTTTTGTGTGTTTAATACTAAATTTTGCGCTGATTCCAAATATGTCCTTACTTTTTCTCTACCATTGACTGTTTATAAAGATATAACAAATTATGCAAATATAAAGAAATGTATGGGGTACGATTAAAACACACTTATATTTGTCGCTAATTTATTTATTTTCTTTTTCGGGTTTATATCATAAATATGGACTCTCTTGATTATGGCTACAAGAGGATGCAGAAATTCACCAGATTCGTTTTCTTTTGTTTGTGGTTTCTATGTTGGACCTAAGCATGTATCACATAGTCTGTACTTTGGACTGAGGATGGGTGGCCAAGGAAAACCATGGGTCCCTCATGTGATATGGGGAAGTTGTCGATCAAATTTAGATGCATGGCTGTGAGATGCAAGAAAAGAAATGCCATTTGCTGTGCCGAGAGTTTGGCGAGAGCCAAAAAATCCTCACGATGATTGCTATTTTTGCATGATTGACATATCAAAGTACAGAAAAGTTAAGGGAAGAAAATCCTCTATTGCACCTGTGCCACATAATGATACCTTATTGGTTCTATGGCCGCCAGAAAATGTAAGTAAATCCTATCAAATTGTAAGCTATATTCTTTGTAACAGAATCAATACGAAATATTCAAAACATCTAGTTAAGGTTTCTTGTAATGTGATTACACATGCAATCCATATTTATGCTCTTGCTCTTAAATACATCTCTTTTTATATATATTTTTTCAGGTAAAGGGTATGAAGGAGGTCTCATCAGGAGAGTCGGAAGGTTGTGACAATGAAGAAATGGATGAAACGGATAATCTCATCATGTATTTTGGTCTCACTAAGTCAGGAGCGCAGCTTTTGTCATGCAGACTTAATCAATGGAATCTGTTGGGGGAGGACTGCAGATCATCAGTATACATGAAGTGCCATGAGGAATTCGAAGTATACTTTGATATAAGTGAGGATTTCTGCTTCTGCAAAGATATTAATGGCTTGTTTACAACTATTGGAATTGATCACAACCCTGAAGAATGGTGACTTTTCATAGATAGTTCTACAAAAAGCCTCAAAGCTCTTTAACTACATAATGTGAATCAGTATCCATCCCTGCCTATAGCATACTCGGTACAAATAAAGGAAGAATATGACGATGTAAAAAAGCTTTTCGAAAAGGTAACTATAATACTAAGTTTAAAATGCGATGTTTGTGGTGATGTTAAAATGCTTGCCTTCTTATTCGGATTGCAGGGTGGGTACACCAAGTATTCATGTTTTCTTTAATTATGGGACAGTAGGGCTGATAATGAACATTACCAGAAGGTTGAGTGGCCCCATCGAGATAACTTGCAGCCAGGAAAACTAAATGTTATTAGACAGCCTCTTGTAAAGCCTACCAAAGTTTTGCTACCTCCACTTCATATAAAGCTTGGTTTGGTCAAACATTGTAAGAGATTCGTTTACTCTTTCCAAAGCTATCAGAGGCCAAAGTTAAGGGTAGTATATTTACTGGACCGCAAGTAAGGAAAATGTTGAAGTGAGTACAACTTGAGAAAGTAATGAGTGATGTTGAAAGTGAGGCGTGGTGTGCATTTCGAAATATAATTAATGGATTCCTTGGTTAAAATAAAGATCTAAACTACAAACAGCTGGTAGCAAAACTTTTAGAAAGTTATAAGAATTTAGGATGTAGAATGTCACTAAAGGGGCATTTTTTGCATTCACATTTGGAGTTTTTTCGTGAAAATTTGAGAGAAGTGAGTGGGAAGCATGGTGAGCGGTTCCATCAGGACACTGCTGTAATGAAGAAAGGATACCGAGGAAGATGGGACACTGCTATGATGGGGGATTATATATGGTCGATCACTGGTGCGTAAAGATCAAGGAGCTCACAGTAAGAAAGCACGTTCTTCAGTGCAATTTAGTAGGTGATCTCTTATAATCACATTTTCTCATTAGTTTAAAAAGGAATACAATGACAAAAATATTATCAGCTATTATTTATGGACAATGTGAACTGTCGCAGCTATTTATGGTTAGTTTTATATACAAAATTCCAATTATCTCCAGAAATATCGTGGCTATGCAATTTTTAATTGTATTTTTGGAATCAGGAGGTAAAACCACCTTAGAAACACTAAAAACATTTAAAAACAAAACTAGTGTTACCCAGTGTAATAGAGGTAAAGTTTAGTGAAGAGCAGGGATGAGCGACCTCGTTAGTCATAGGTCAATAAGGAATATTTCCCATGCCCAAAGGACATGGGGGACCTGCTGATTAATGTGGATTCCGAACCATCATAATTAATTTTCACTTCACTCATTCTTCCTTTTTCACGCACAGTCCCTAATTCGGGAGACCCGCCTTTATATTGCGCCTATTTGTATCGTGTGCTTAATCATGTGTGTGTTTTGGCCTTCTTGCGTTTCTATTCATTTTTTTGGGCTTTGTATTTTGTGTACTATTTTTAGCTATAGATTACATTTTCCTGATTCGGTTCTTTGTTTATCGTGTTAGATTTCCGGTTCGGTTGTCATAATTTTATTATCTTAATCGTGAATATTCCCTGTTCGTTATTTTTCAATTTATCTTTCATGTTCAGTTTTCATAATTCAGTTATCATAATTCGGTTTTTGGAATTTGGTTTTCTTCTCGTTAACTATATTTCGATTCTTGTTCGGTAAATTTAGCGTTTTTGTTGTGATTCTATTTTGTCTTAGCGGAGTTTTGTATTGTTCCCTTTGCTATTCTTTCTTATTTCATCACGTAAATATGTATGGGTTCCTCTTCTTCCTTCAGATGATGCCGTGTCCTTTGGAATTGAAGTTGAGTGCGAGGTTCGTTAGAGATGAAGATTTCATCCGCGATTACTCGTGAGAAGTTGAAAATTTTCTCCTATATAACTTCTGCCCTTTTCCCGATGACCTTATTGATGGTCGTAATTTGGCCTCTTCATGTAGGCCTCTTATTTTTAGTCGCGTTCGTAAGTGGCCGGTCGTCGGTAACCATTTTACTGTTTGTTTAAGGATTTCTTTGGCAATAACATCCTAACTATTCGGTCGATTCTAACGAAATTTTAAACCCTTATGTTGTTTTACATTCTCTTTCAAATGATATAATTGCCAAGGTCCTCCCAAGGTTAGTCCATGAATTATTAAAAGAAAACTAACTATGGGTCGGATTGCCCCACTTGTTGAAAGTTTGAGAGGTCGTAAGGTCATAAGGTCATAGGGCATCAGTCAGGATAATTGAGAGCACGCGACTTTGGTCTGTTGACCTTGTTCCATCTCTATTTCCCTAGTGTTATTTATTAGCCTTTGGGCATTATTTTTTACTCTTTGCATTTCCTTTGTTCTTGTTTTCAACATTGTTTGCAATGGTATTATGGGGTACATTAGTGTTGCCCTACCCAATGCCCTGCCCCATGCCCTGTCCCATGCCCTGCCTAATGCCCTACCCAATGCCATATATATTTTTCTCTTGTTTTTGATAGAGATTCTCCGGAGTAAATAAAGAAATCGCAGAGTTAGATTTGTTCTGAGTATCTTTTCTTGCTGATGATTTATATATCCTTTTGATGTTATTTTTATACCCAAAGCTTTACCTTCGGGTCTATAATAGCACTTTTCTCCTTCATGCATGATATTAGTAAATTTTTTCCTTGCAATAGGAATTACACTAAATTACCTGATGTTTGTCCGTATTTTCCATTTTTTCGCATCTGTTTATTTTTCCTATTCCCAGTGCTGTTAATCTTGTTTGACGTCTTTCATTTCTGCTGTGGGATATTATGCATTGGCTGATATCCTCCGCGAACTGGATGCTCAGTATCTCTAGTCTCACTTGCAAAGACGTATTCCTTGTATATATTGAGCATAATGTGGGACTAAAACTTCCTCCCTGCGACCCCCCAGCTTCCCTTTCAAATTCTGCTCGCTCGTATGCATTGGCTGATATCCTCCGCGAACTGGATGCTCAGTATCTCTAGTCTCACTTGCAAAGACGTATTCCTTGTATATATTGGGGACTAAAACTTCCTCCCTGCGACCCCCCAGCTTCCCTTTCAAATTCTGCTCGCTCGTATGCATTGGCTGATATCCTCCGTGAACTGGATGTTCAGCATCTCTAGTCTCACTTGTAAAGATGTATTCCTTGTCTATATTGAGCATAATGTGGGACTAAAACTTCCTCCCTGCGACTCCCAGGCTTTCCTTTCAAATTCTGCTCGCTCGTACTCGTTAATCACGATCTTGGCTTTTCTTTCCGTGAAATTATTATAGAGTGTTTTCTTCTATGTGCTCCACTAATCTTGTTATTATTTTTTTTAAATACTTTACCGGTAAAATCTAATAGCAATATAGGTCTGTAATTATTTAGGAGGCCTGGAGATTTGCCTGGTTTGGGGAATAGTAATATTCTCGCAGTTTTTAGTGCGTCAGGAAAGTATTTGGTGTTTAAAGTTACATTAAAGATGTTTTTAGTGATTAATGATGATGTTGGAGGCGTTGGTAAAGTTGGACTCTGTGAGTATTGATGCTCCTGGCGCCTTCTCTTTGAATTAGTGGATTGCGCTCATTATTTTTTCTTCTGTTGTTATTGGACCCGGTTACATTTGTTCTTCCCTGTTCGGGCCTACTCAATGGACAGGAGTAATTCTATTGATGTTATTCACTAGGAATTTTCTTCAGGTGAAATTGAGAAAAGTGACTTCCAGTAGAGTCTAAAAAAAATTTCTATTTCCTGATCTTCTTGGATTATGTTACCGTTTTCATCCTTTATTTTTATTTTCATTCTTGGTTTGGACCCTCTTGCTCTACTCATTGCTTGCCAAATTTCCTTTGGCGTTATGTTTACAGATTTGCTTAATTAGTTCATTTCATCCTTTTTCTTGCTGCTTACTTATTAAGTGTATCATCTCTGATTTAAGTCTTCTTACTTCGGATGTTTTGTCAGGGTTAGGTCCTCCTTGCCATATTGATCTGTATGCCCTTTTTTATCTTTTTTTCTTGTTTTTCATCTTGGTGGTCCACTCGTGTTGTTGTTTTATCCGTTAACTTGTCTTAGGGACCCTTCTCGAGTCTGTGGACACCGGGGCATCCGTTAATCGCTTCATCTCTTCGTCGATTTCTTCGAGTGAAGCAAGCGTCTGCCAGGACCTTTGGGATATATACATTTAGTTCTTTATATTTCCTCCAACCAGTTCTGTGATATTGCTTCCTAATAATTGCCGGTACCTGTATCGGATTTTGATTCAACCTTGAGCAGGGTACCTACATGGTCGCTACTCGCAATTGGCACCGGTTTCATATGTAAATTCATTGGCATATTAAAGTTGCTGAGTTCTATGCCTGGTTTGTAGCTCAGTTTGCTGTAATATAGGTGGGGTGATCTGGTCCCACTCTATAAAAGATTTTTCTTTCTAACATCATTTCTAAGTTTCTGCCAACGTTTTGGGTTGTTCTGTATTCGCTTGCTTGGCATCTTGCATTTACGTCACCCATGAATATTCTGGGATGCCTTTGTCCGAATATTGTTATGAAGTCATGTACTGAAAAAAAAATCTTCTTGGCTGTTGATATCCTCTTGATATTACTAATGGTGTATTTTCTAGTTCTATTTTAACGGTTATATATGCTTCGTCTTCATTTTTTATAAGGTGGGATGGGGGCAGCTCGCAGGTTCTCCTCCCCTCTGTCCCCAACCCACGATCGTGGGGGGCAGATGAGGAGGTGGCCTGCCATCGACTTGCCCCCGGATAAATTTCTCACACTCCTGATTCTCAGCTCAAGTGAACCGAGGTTGGTATTTCGGTGCACTCAAGGCCTCTTTTTATTGCTATAGCCTGCCTACCCGTCATTTCTTTCTCCTGTTGGGTTGTTTGTTATGGCGGTATAATTGTATATTTTTCGTTTATTTTCTTCGTTGCTTATTCTTGGTTACGAGATGAGTACAATATCTGAATCGATCTTTCTGATGTTATTCCTTATTGTGGTTCCGTAACAGATCCATCCATTCGTATTTATTTGCAGAATATGTAGGGTTTTTTTCATATTTCGCTTCCCATTTTTTCGTAGTTGATTTTAGTAGGAGTTGTTTGCTGGGATCATAAGTTGTTTTTTTGTTTGTTTGTTTTTTTTTTTGGGGGGGGGGGTAGTTTGTCGCGTAGCTCTCTTTACTAATTCGAATTTAGGGTTGAATTTTCCATTTTTAGTTTGTTTGTATGTTGAATTTGAGAGCGTTACCACATCGCCTGGGTATACTCTAATTCTACGTTCCATTAATAGTTTTTCTACATGTTTTCATTCCTCTTGTAGGCCCATTTGCACTGTTCTTCTTTGAGTGCTTGGACAATATCGCTTGCGTAGAGCTCCATACTTCGCACACCATCCTTTATTTCTGATTTAGTACTATTTTAGATGGCTCTTCTTCCGATTCACTTGAGGATGACGTGTTTTCCTGTTCGTTTGCCTTTTCGGTGTTCGTTTCTTTCCTTTAGAGTTCTTTTAATAGGTTATTCTCCTTTTTTGTAGAGTGATTGATGGATTGGACGAATTTGCATCTGTCTGGTTTCGGTGCTTCCCCCGTTCCTCGCAGTGCAATTCGTTCACATTCCATCTCCATTTTTCCTGGAGTGCTTAAGCACCCACCTCAGTTTTTGATTCCTCTTTTTTTGTTTCTTTTTTCTCTGAAAAAAACTAGGCCCCCAATTATAAAGGGATTTTTTGTTTGTTTGTTTTTTTTTTGCTCCAGGTGAAGCTTTTTCTATTTATTCCTGTCTTTTCTACCTATAATTATTTTGCACACTCCTCGGCCACTCTTCCGAAATAGGCCTAACCCTACCAGCAGTCCGCATTTGCTTTCAGGCTTGTGGTCGATAACCGACCTCCCCTCCCCCCCCCCTAACAGGGTCTCCTGCAGAGGTTCACTATACCCCACTTCTAATTGTATCTAAGACTTTGCTGGTGTAGAGTTATGTTAGGTTATAGTTTGGACAAAAGACACGATTTAGAAGAAAGTAATACCACGTTGAGGTATTATTTCATTCGTAGGGAACAGAAATTCTCTCTCATGGGAGGCGATTCTCTCTTCTTCCTTGTACTTGGGATTTAATCGAATCATTTTTTTTTAATGGTTATTGCAAAGTTGTAAGGTTTATTCGTAAAAATCACAATAAGTCTTTCTCAGGTAGCCATTCCGACCATTTGTCACTTATAACTACTCTGCTAACCAGTAAAGTTTGCTTGTTAGAACGATTCTCATCGAAATTTGGATTTCTGAAGTTAAGGATACTTGACTTTCTAGCTTTCATTTTCCTAGCTGATTTTAACTTCACTTGGGTTATGTTAAAGTCACCCGGTCCCATATGCTGGGCGACGGAAACAGTTCAGTTCAGTTTGGAAGTTATTGCCTTTGCATCGGCACTTCTTTTGTCCTTTCCTAACACTATTTTAATTTTCTTCATTCCTTTTCTTAAAAATTTCGGTCACTCTTTATTTAATTATGAATAAAAATTTAAAATTATCTTCAAGGTTTTCTTCTGTAGTTATGTTTATTTTTCTGTAGTTATGACTAGATCTAAGATTTTCTTTTGTAGTCGTTTGTTTTTCTGTAATAATGAATAGATCTAAGGTTTTATTTTGTAGTTGTTTGTTTGTTTTTCTGTAGTTATGACTAGATCTAAGGTTTTCTTTTGTAGTTATGTTTGTTTTTCTATAGTTATGACTAGATTTAAGGTTTTCATTTGGAGTTTTGTTTGTTTTTCTGTAGTTATAACTAGATCTGAGGTTTTCTTTTGTAATTATGTTTGTTTTTATGTAGTTATGACTAGATCTAAGGTTTTCTTTTGTATTCAAGTTTGTTTTTATGTAGTTATGAATAGATTTAAGGTTTTCTTTTGTAATTATGTTTGTTTTTCTGTAGTTATGACTAGATCTAAGGTTTTCTTTTGTAGTTTGGTTTGTTTTTCTGTAGTTATGACTAGACCTAAGGTTTTCATTTGTAGTTGATTGTTTGTTTGTTTTCCTATAGTTATGACTAGAACTATGGTTTTCTTTTGTAGTTTCATTTGTTTTTCTGTAGTTATGACTAGATTTAAGGTTTTCATTTGGAGTTTTGTTTGTTTTTCTGTAGCTATGACTAGAACTAAGGTTTTCCTTTGTAGTTTTTTTTTATGTAGTTATGACTAGATCTAAGGTTTTCTTTTTAGTTATGTTTGTTTTCTGTAGTTATAACTAGATCTACGTTTTTTGTAGTTATGTTTGTTTGTTTTTCTGTAATGAACCTTACCTTAGTTAACCTTAGTTGAATCCCGTCTCGATGGACACAGCTAACATGGACGTCCGCTGGTATCAGGCAGCTCCTGCCCTCCAATGTTGTAGGCCACTGACTATAGGGAATTTTCACTGGAACTGATGTATCCTGGTGTTGTGTATTGGTTGCCAATTCATTTGCACATAAATGGCTACCTCACCATGACTTCTCTCTTTCCTGTCCACCCTGAAGACTGAATACTCCTGCAGTTTTATTTCTGCATCTTAGATTTCTTCGTACAGATGTGTTTCTGTTAATGCAAAATAAGATATTTTTTCTTGGCTTGCCATCTCTTGGAGCATTGGGACCTTACTCTGATTACATTTGAGAAAGAGTCCCTGAATGTTGCCCATATAGAAGGCCATTAGTGGTGGCTGCAGCACTCCCTTTCTTTTCTTGCTTCTGCATTCGTTCCCTAAGACATTCTATCATCGTCTGTATTTTCATTGAGAATTCTAAAAAAAATTCTGCCCAACAGGATTTTCCCATGCCTTTGGTGCGGGGGTCCAGGGGTTCTGGTGTGCTACTGATACCGATACTTCTTGAAGGGTCTGATAGATGTTCGTGGCCCCAGCATTACTATTATTATGTCTTGGTTTCTGTGTCTCAGAAGACTTTGCTTGTCCTGCTGTTGTATCAGTAGCTGCCAGGCCTACCTCTACGTCCTTTGGCTTTTTTGTTGTCCCCTTCAGGTGCCAATATTTACAATCTTTGCCGAGATTTGCACAATCTTTCTTATATAGCGAATTCTTACAGATCCATGGGTCTTTGCAACGACGGCCAAGTTTACAGCCTGTTCGGTCATAAAGCCCATGTTTCAAGAATTTGGCACATGGTTTAGGGTGTTGGTATCTACATTCATAACTCTTCATCCCAAAGCGACATTTATTTTTCTTGTAGAAGTTACATAGTTTCTCGATCTTACCGTCTGTTGTCTGACTACAGCTGATTGATGCCCTGACTTCTAAGGGGTTTTTTGTAGTAATGTTTGTTTGTTTTTCTGTAGTTATGACTAGATCTAGGTTTTTTTGTTGTGGTTATGTCTAGATCTAAAATATTTCGTTCCCACGTTGCCCCTCTAAATGCCTGTTACAAAAGGCTTTCATATAGAAGAAGAAACAAGAAAAATACGAAGAAGAAAGAAAGAAACAACCGACGAACGAGTACATTAAATTTAGGATTCTCATCACCCTTCGACATCGTCATTAATGAGGGAATCGGTGCCTCTCTCTCCGCCCTTGGCCGCCTCTTGCGCAACTCTCTCCGGGACGGCTCGAAGGTGATTAGGGGTGGGGGAGGAAGGCTTGGGGCGTCCCACGTGGGATTACACATTCCAAAGAATGTTGAACTCACTTCCGAGTCCCGAGGGGCAATACCTGTGTGCGTGTGGGGAAGGATCTCTGTGTATGTATTTGTCAATGAGGTCAAGGAGGCACTTGTGTGTGTATAAATATGCATGTGTGTGTATGTGTGTCGTGTGCATATGTGTGTTGCTTTAAATGCTAGTGGGCGGGAGGAGATGGGAGGGGGGGAATGTGTTTGTCTGTGATTCGAAGGAGCTAACTAGTGTGTATATATGTATGTATCTGGGTATGAGTAAGTTTTCAGTGCATGTATTTGTTGGCGTCCAAAGGGCGTATATGTATGTCTATTTCTCTGTGTATATGTGTGGGTGTTTGTGTGTGCATCTGAGTGCTGGTAAGGTGATGATCTCTCTGTGTCTTTGTGTGAGTATATGTGCGAGGGAGCCTTCTGTGTGAGGATGTCTATGTTTGTTTGTGTGGTTATAGGTGTGTGTTGGTGTGCGTATGCGTGTTTGTTTGAAGGGGTAAATCTGTGGGTGTGTTTGCGAGTCCGGGACGGGCTCTAGATATGTACGTTTGTCTCTGTGTACGTGCATGTATTTTTTTTCTAGCGAATCCGAGGCTCCTCGGCGTCCTCATCGCGCATGAAGCTTCAAACTTGGCATTCAGGGGACTCTCCGACACTGGAGTTTTTTTCTTTTTGTTTGTTTTCTTACTCTTTTTTGTTTGTTGTTTCTTTTTGTTGTTTTCAGCCTCATGCCATAGCCTAATGACCCGGCTGGCGTAATTACGGCCGCTTATGCCCCTGTTGGCAGTCGCGAGGATACTTTAAGTCATTCAAGGCCGCCAATCATCGATCCTTCAAATGGCCTTTTGATTTCCTCCCTCTTTTGGGGCCTAAATGAGCCCCCCCCACACACTCCCTTAATCCTTGACCCCGATTTCGTACTTATGAGTGTTGGGCCTCTTTGTGCGAACTCGCTCGTAAATGCCTCGAATGCGCCCTCCTTACCCCAACATTCCGTTCTTCATCTTCGTCATTTTCACTTCTTTTTCCCCCGTTTCTTTTCTTCTTCCTCTCTTCCCCTTCCCTCAAAAGGTGGGGGGGGTAGTGGAGGATGGGTAACTACCCTAAAACTGGCATATGGAAGATGTGTGCCCTACGAGCCCCAATTCACGCAGAAGAAACAGTGGCTATATATGTTCCCATATTTTCACTTCCCCTTTTTTCACCACAAGCCTTCTAGCGGTGATGCCCTTGTTGGTTTCCTCTGCTTAGTTTGAGATAACAATAACCTCTCTTCCTAAGCGTGATTAGGCCCGCCTACAGGTGGAAGATGGCGTTACACCCCTTCGATAAGATTGTTTCCCTTGAATCTGTGTCGAGAAGGATGACAAAGATGATTGGTGGGCTAAGGAACTTACCTTATGGTGAAAGGCTCAGAAAACTAAATCTACATACATTGGAAAGGAGAAGAGTCAGAGGGGAATTGATTGAAGTCTTCAAATGGGTAAAAGGATATAATAAAGGGGATCTAGGTAAGGTTCTTATACTTAGTGAACATGACAGGACACGTATCAATGGGTTTAAGCTTGATAAGTATAGGTTTAGGAAAGAGATTGGGAGGAATTGGTTTACAAATCGTGTGGTAAATGAATAGAATAGGCTCACTAGACATGTGATAGAAGCCTCCTCTTTGGGTAGTTTTAAGAATAGATTAGATAAATATATGGATGAAGCTGCTAGATGGGACTGACTTTTTTTTTATGTACATATGTATATATTTTTCTAAGGAGTGGGGAGATTATATTTTGCGGTTGCATGAATGGACATAATCCTCTGGATGCATTTTATGTATATTGTAGATTAGATCTGACGAACTCCTGTAAAGGGTGACAATGTTGATGACTTTTCTCTGGTAAGAAATCTTTTGTGTGTTGACTGGAACAGGAGCTGCCAAGTGTAGGCCATGAATGGTCTTTTGCAGTCTCCTTCTTTTCTTATGTTCTTATATACTTTCGGTCTGCCGCACAGAGGTGGGGGGGGGGGATTTTACCCCCAATTAGTCTCCTCTTTAGTCGACTCGGGTTATGTACCTCGCACACATCTTCACTCCCCCTAACTTCATTACTTTCATTACGAACCTCTCGGCTCGGGTTCGTGTACCCCTCCATTTTATTTAATTTAGGGCACCTGAGGGAGCGGGTCTTTCCCCGGCGCCTTCCTCTTGTTTTTTTCTTTGTTTTTTGTTTTTTGAGGGGGAGTTTTGGGTTTTGTTTTTATTTGAGGGTCTTTTATTACGTCAACATGGGGACATGAGGTTGTTACCATTCTTTATGATCAGAGTTCGCAATTCTCGTTTGGGGGTTCGCAGCCCTGGTTTCTGAGTCAACACCTCGGAGTTCTGAGTTCGCATTTAGGGGAGTAGAGTTCGCATATCTCAGTTCTGATTTCGCACAACTGAGTTCTGAGTTCCCACTTCTAGGCTTTTGAGTTTGCATATATGAGTTTTGAGTTCGCATCCCTGGGATTTTTGCCTGCACCTCTGGGGCTTGTGATCGCATCTCTGGGTTATTAGTTTGCAACTCCGAAGACAAAATTTTCCAGATTTGTGTGTTAACTTCGCATATCTGGATTCTAAAGTTCGTATACCTGGGTTCCAAGTTCGCATCTCTTGGATTCCAATATCTGGATCTCCCGGTCCCACTCCTGGCGTTGATCCTTCCCTTGTCTCTATTTCTACAGCAATGATGTTTTCCGATATTCTTTAGGCCCCCTCCTCCTTAATCCATGTCTAGAATGTCATTGAAAGACAGTTTTCACTTCATAATTCAAGGAAGGCAACCGGAAGTAGCACTTCCCTCATCATTCCTTCCCATATTTCTCTTGTTTTCAGGTGACGGAAAACCTTCAAGAGAGAGTTTGGGGATGTAGGACAATGCGGGTGGTAGGGAGGCTGAGCTTGGTTGGAGTTGTAAGACCATACAATTAGGGAGGTTTAGAATTTATAATTCTTAAATCTTATTCTTGTTTTTTTTCTCATTGTTTTTAGTTTTCTATTCTGGTTATCATTCTCTTAACCCCTCCCTTCTTTACGAAGAGGGCCTCGTCAGTTCGTACCTTAGGGTTCTTTTGTGCACGGTCCTTTTCTTCAGGGGGGTTTATCGAGTGGGAAGAGATATTTCTCATTTTCGATTGTGAACATTTAGCCTTCGAGGGGAGACCCAAAATAAAATGTCATATAATTAATATTTTTTATTTCATTTTTATAAACATGAAATACATAAACATGATAAAGTTTTTCTAATGTAAAGAGTAACGTTTTTCAGAATTGTGTTGACAACCAAAACAAAATTGTTTAACATCCCTCAAAAGAATGCTTTCATTCACAAATTGCATCATCATAACATAACATAATTCAACAGAAGACAAAAGCCGCAAGGGCTTATCAGAGGTCATCCGAGTCAACACATACCCCTTATCAGAGGTCATCCGAGTCAACACATACCCCTTATCAGAGGTCATCCGAGTCAACACATACCCCTTATCAGAGGTCATCCGAGTCAACACATACCCCTTATCAGAGGTCATCCGAGTCAACACATACCCCTTATCAGAGGTCATCCGAGTCAACACATACCCCATAAACTGGAACAAGATTGTGTCTGAACTGCTTTAAAATGGATCACCATCAAAAGGCTCGTCAAAGAACTAAATCATATACAATTGTAATAAGCATTGGTGTATCTGCTCATCCGTGCAAGGATGTATCTGCTCGACCTCATCCATGCATTGATTTATCTGTTCATTTATACAAGGATGTATTGCTCAACCTCATCCATGCATTGATTTATCCGTTCATTTATCCAAGGATGTATTGTTCGACCTCATCCATCCATTGACTCATCTTTTCATGTATACAAGGATGTATTGCTCAACCTAATCCATCCATTGACTCATCTGTTCAAATATCCAAGGATGTATATGCTGAACCTCATCCATACATTGATTTACTTTTCATTTATTCAAGGATGTATCTGCTCGACCTCATCCATGCATTGATTATCTGTTTATTTATCCAAGGATGTATTGCTCAACCTCATCCATCCATTGATTTATGTGTTCATACATCCAAGGATGTATATGCTGAACCTCATCCATTCATTGATTTACTGTTCATTTATTCAAGGATGTATCTGCTCGACCTCATCCATGCATTGATTTATCCGTTCATTTATCCAAGGATGTATTGTTCGACCTTATCCATGTAATGATTTATCTGCTCGTCCATCCAAGGATTTATCTGGTCAGCCTCATCCATTCATGAATATATGTGCTCAGCCACATCCATGCATCGATATATATATATATACTCAACTTCATCCATACCTGGATGTATCTACTAAACTCCATCCATGCTAAGATTTATCTACTCAATTTCATCCATCCAACGATGTATCTACTCAACCGCATCCATGCATGAGTATATCTGCTCATACATGCAAAGACGTATATGCTTGAACTCATCATTCAAAGGATGTATTTTCTCATCCATGCAAGGACGTATCTGCTCATCCACGCAAGGGTGTATCTTTTCAAACTTATCCATGCTTGCACGTCTCTGTCAGCCATATCCATCCATCCATGGATGTATCTCCCCAACCTCTTCAATGCATTGATTTATCTTCTCATCCATGGTTGGATGTGTGTATTTCCCCGTGTATGCATTTATTATGTGCGTGAGAGCCCCCCCCCCCCCGTGAGAAAAGCTTGAAGGCGGACTCGGGACGTGGCTTAGCTCCAGCTGGCTGAAGCAGTGGTGGGGCGTGACAGTCCCGCACCACCTGGCGCAGCTGGCTGAGTGTAGTATTTGCAACCACCTCTCTCGCAGACTCAGTTAACCACGTGAGGTTGATTTGTTTGGTCTAGTGGTCAACGCCGTGAGTGGCTTGCGGGGGTTGTATGGAATAGTGAAGTGGTCAGTTGTTAGGACGAGCTGTGTGGGAGTGGTGAAGTGTTAATTGAAGCTCCCTTCCAGATAAATACTCGAGCTATAATACTTGAAGTGTCTTCGTAAATACAAAAGTTAAGGTTAGTTTAAAATACGAATTTACCCTGTGTGTGGAAGGATAGTTCATATTATTAGCCAATTAGTTTAATTAATTTTGTGTTTGGAATTTTTGATTGTGTATGTTTACTTCTAAAAGGCATGGTGGTATTTTCTTTGCTTACGTAGTCTTACATGTACGCATTTCACCTGCATACTTTAGCGTTAAACTAGACTCTTAAGTAGTTCTCAAAGGTGGTGTTGTTGGTTGTGTCTCGTTTTTGTAGGTGTGTTAGTAAATTACCTGAAATAGGTGTGATGATCAATATTTGCCTATTTACTCTTACGTGTACATATTTTGACCTAAATAATCCTACAAAAGATTTCTTACCAGAGAAAATTCATGACAATGTTGATGACTTTTCTCTGGTAAGAAATCCATCGTGTGTTGACTGGAACAGGAGCTGCCAAGTGTAGGCCATGAATGGTCTTTTGCAGTCTCCTTCTTTTCTTTTCTTTCTTATATACGCATGTTTACTTACATACTCATACAGGTGCAGATAGTTGACTTACCTACTCGTACATCTAAATGTGTTTGCCTACATACTCTTACAGGTACATATTTTTGCCTATATATCTTTTCATGTACAAATATTTTACCTACATACCCATACATCTGCATATGTTTATCTACATATTCCTACAGGTACATATATTTTGCCTATATATTCTTACAAGTACATATTTTGACCTACATACTCGTACATCTACATATTTTTGACTCTTACATCGGTAAATATGTAGATTGGCGGCTCGAACGATAGGACGTAAAATATTTCGTCCGTGTTCCAATATGGGTAATACTTCAGATTCGAGGCGCACGGTAGATGGCGCTGTTAGTCGGCTACAACATATCTCTTATGACGTCAGACGGTAGCGTCAGATGTGACAATCACTGCGTTATATTTTTTTGTTGTTTTGGGGATTTGTAACTTTTAGTCTATTATTTACTAAATATCTGCGCTCTGCTCGTTTATAGTTTTTTCTCTAAGTTAGGTAAGGTTTCTTGATGTCTTTTGTTTTGTTTTCGTATTTTTTGTTTACTGCGAACGATAACAGCTTCTTCCTGGCAACATCGTAGCTTATAAATAGGACCCGTTTTGCAAATGTTTTTCTTTCGTTATTGTGTTTTCGTGCTTCCATGTGCTTCTTTGTTATTCGAATTCGGCTTTACTTTGTATGATCGCGAAAAATTTTTAGATTATTTAGAGGCGCATAAAATAATCAAGAAACCTATAAAAGTAAGAATTGGTTGTTATTAGGTTAGGTTTTTCTGCCAGTAAAAAGCTGTTGGAGGAGGAAAAAAACACAGTAAATTCAAGGGGACTGCTCGTGTGGGAGATATCACTGCAGGGGGACCACCCTGCGATGATCCTGAGTTTCAATCAATTAGGGGGCGGGGTCTGGGGGGCGCAGCCCCCTAGTATATACTCATATACAAAAAAAATATTACGCCGAAATTGTTCACATCTGACGCTACCGTCTGACGTCATAAGAGATATGCTGTAGCCCAAAATTGTAGCCGACTAACAGCGCCATCTACCGTGCTCCCCGAATCTGAAGTGTTACCCCTACATGTACATATGTTTGCCCTACCTACTCGTACATGTAGATATTTTTGCCTATAAATATGTAATATTACTCAATTTTAAACCTACATACTCTCACGTTTAATTATATTCTTAGTATTTGTGGTTTTAATGGTAGTCGTTGGTTGAGGTTTTTTTGGTTTTAAAATTACATGAGCTAGGTAAGATAATTGTTAAAATGTACACATGTTTTATTCCCATTAATAGAAAAAACTAAAAATGAAATGTACATCACATTGCTCAATGGAATCGCATCATATTATATACGAGTATCATTTTGAAGGGATTTTTTTTTTTTACTAATTACTCAATATTAAAGAAAAGATGATTCATTTAATTAGCATTCAGGGGTGGGGCTTATAAGTCAAGAAGTACGGCATAAAAACAATGAACATTAGAGAGACTAACGACATCATAACATAACAATTTCACGGATGACAAAAGCCACAAGAGCTTATAAAGGTCATATGCATCTGTCATAACCCACCCACAAAATGCATCGATAGGATTGTGTCCGATCATGCATCTAAAATATACAATTAGAACCATACACAGGAATGTGTCAAAAACAAAAAGAATCGTCATCGATAATCTTCAAAATCCAAATCAATCCTGTGGATTCCCACCAGGTATGAATACCCTCCAAAATTAACCCTCCTTTCCCATATAATCATCTAATCTGCGTTTGAAAACATTCAAGTTTGGACTGTCTACCTTCTCAGATGACAAACTATTCCTATAATCTACCACTTTATTGGTGAAAAAATATTTTCTAACGTCCAACCTGCATCTGTTTTTTTAAGTGATGATCCCTAGTCCTATTACTACCTTCTAACTCAAATAACTTTCTAAAATCCAACTTATCCATCCCAGAACAGATTTTAAAAAGCTCAATCATATCTCCCCTCACACATCTTCTCTCAAATGAGAACATATTTAGTACTCTCAGTCTATCTTCATATTCAAAGTGCTTAAGGTAAGGTATTATTTCTGTTGCTCTCCTTTGTACTGACTCTATCAGGTTGATGTCATGTCTAAAATGTGGTGACCATACTTGTATACAGTACTCTAAATGTGGCCTAACATACGAGTTGTAGTGTTGAAGGATAACCTCTTTACTCTTGCAGCTAACATTCCTCTTAATGTATCCAAGCACCCTAAATGCTCTATTTTTTGCCTCAATACACTGCTTTGAAAACTTCAGTGACCTATCTACTACTACTTTTAAGTCCTCATCTTCAACTGAATTCAGCCAATGTCCATACATTTCATAGCTAAATTCCCTATTATCCCTTCCCATGTTAAGGACTTTGCATATTTTTAAGGTTAAAATTCATCTGCCACTTCTGAGCCCAAACTAATAACTTATTTAAGTCACTCTGCACTTTAAAGCTACCCTCAACTTCTTTGACTACAGCTGCAAATTTAGTGTCATCGGCAAAACTTGACACTTTGCTATTTACAGCCTCGCCAAGATCATTTGTATAAACTATGAATAATAAAGGGCCTAGAACGGATTCCTGAGGTACGTCACTGATAACGTCCCTCCACTGTGACCTCACCCCATTCAGCACAACTCTCTGTTTCCTGTCTTTCAGCCATTCAGTTATCCAATTCATAACTTTACCACATATCCCATGCATTTTTAATTTTGAACTAGTCTCCTATGTGGAACCTTATCAAAAGCTTTGCTAAAATCTCAGTAAATTACATCAACATTCCTTCCCTTGTCTAATTGTTTAGTAACATAATCTAGTAATTTTGTTAAACACGATCTACCTCTTTTAAACCAATTCTGAGCATCATTTATTAACCTACCACACTCTAGATGGTCAGAAATCCCCTTCTTAACTATCTTCTCAAGAATTTTACAAACGATAGAAGTTAAGCTTACCGGCCTAAAGTTATTCGGGTCCTCTTTACTTCCCTTTTTATAAATTGGCACTACCTTCGCTAATTTCAAATCATTAGTGATCTAGTGATCTATTATATTTCTTCTCACCTACACCTTCTTTGAGTAACCTAGACTGAATGTTGTCTGGGCCAGATGACTTAATAGTATTTAACTCAAATACAAGCCCTTTAATTATTTCCCTGTTCATATTAATGGTATTCAACACTACTTCCCTTGACCTAGAATTATCATCAATAAATCTATCTTGATTCTCTTGTGTAAATACTGAAGAAAAATGATCATTAAGGACCTCTACTATTTCCTCATCAGATTCTTTCACAACCCCTTCATATCTAATAGACCCTATTTTATCACCGTTAGATTTGTTATTAATTCTATAATAGCTAAAGATTTTTCTTGAATCTTTATTATTATTTTCAGCTAAATTAATTTCTGCCACCCTTTTGCTCTTCTTAATAATCTTATTTAGCTAATTTCTGGTCCACTTATAATGATTTAAATTGTCAAAAGTACTTTCTCTCTGTAATCTCTGGTATGCCATTTTCTTCTCAAAAATTTTCCTAGCTATCTCCTGATTCCACTACAACGGCTTCCTACATTTCTTCCTAATAGCCTTCATTGGAATACACTGTTCCTGAACTATGTTTAATATAAGTCTTAAAAGTGTCCCACATCTCATAAGTATTCTTCCCCCTGAATTCTATATCCCACCTAATCTGATTTAGCAATTTGCGTAATTTATCGTAATCTCTCTGATAAAAATTTCAAGTTTTCTTGGAGTTTTTTGATGTTCTACCTTTCACTATTCCCAAGTTAAAACGAACCATCTAATGATCACTATTTCCCAATGCTTCCCCCGACAGTCAATTCCTGAACCAAGTGATCATCATTTGAAAGAACTAGATCTAATATATTGGCACCCCTTGTTGGATTATTAACAAATTGAGTCAAAAAATATCCTCAAAGCATTCTATAAACTTACAACTTGCTATATTCCTTCCTATAATATTTTCTCAGTCCACATAATTTAAATTAAAGTCCTTATTTCTGAGACTACGAGCATTGGTATAAAGACAACTCAGCCTCCTATTCCTGAAGCACCTCTTTTAGAATGTATACCTTCCACTCTATCTCCTCTGCATCTCTTTCCTTTCCCTGCCTCACCCTGTACTCTTATATTTCCCTAATCACTATCAGTAAATAGTTTCCCGCCGGCAAAGTCCCAACGACACTATCTAACTCATGCCATAACACGTCACCCCCAGCCTGCCTTTGAATTCGAACTTAATGCTAGGCTTTCTAAATATGTATACTACTAGATGATTTAAAAAAAATAGTGAGACGCCCTCCACCTCATTAAAGGGAGGTATAGGGACAAAGTCTCCATTTTAAAATAATCACCTTAGGTTCGAATTCAAACGCGGTTAATAGACGATGTTAGGTGCTCCACTGTCCATTGTTTTTATGCAGTGCTCGCCCCAAATGTGCTGAGCTAGAAATGTATGTAGTCATAAAGTTTCCTCGAAATCGGTGGCTGTGTATTCCATATTTATGATAAAAAATCACTCTAACTGGGATAAGAAAAGAAGGAGACTGCAAAAGACCATTCATGGCCTACACTTGGCAGCTCCTGTTCCAGTCAACACACAAAAGATTTCTTACCAGAGAAAAGTCATCAACATTGTCACCCTTTACAGGAGTTCGTCAGATCTAATCTAAAATATACATAAAATGCATCCAGAGGATTATGTCCATTCATGCAACCGCAAAATATAATCTCCCCACTTCTTAGAAAAATATATACATATGTACACAAAAAAAGTCAGTCCCATCTAGCAGCTTCATCCATATATTTATCTAATCTATTCTTAAAACTATCCAGAGAGGAGGCTTCTATCGCATGTCTAGTGAGCCTATTCCATTCATCTACCACACGATTTGTAAACCAATTCCTCCCAATCTCTTTCCTAAACCTATACTTATCAAGCTTAAACCCATTGATACGTGTCCTGTCATGTTCACTAAGTATAAGAACCTTACCTAGATCCCCTTTATTATAGCCTTTTACCCATTTGAAGACTTCAATCAATTCCCCCTCTGACTCTTCTCCTGATATATAATACAACCAGACAGTGGCTTCGCCACTCCCCCTACGGGGGAGCTTGCGCTTCGTTACTAAGATTAAAATGTTAAAAAAGCAGCCATGGTTAAATTTTTATAAATTTTCTGAACTTCGCCAATTATAATATTTTTAAAAAGGAACTAAACTAAATTTCCCTCCTTTCAAAAAATCACGTTGCTTAAAATAGAGTTATAGAATAGAAGATATATAAAAATAAATTTTCTGAACTTAACCATTTGTAATTCTTTGGGTTTAAAAATTTTTAAAAAAATTTCGATACTTATATTTATTTCTGAACTTCACCATTTTGTTTTTTGATATTATAAAATAATTATTAGAAAAAACTTTAAATAAAAAACATAAGTCATAACCAAACTAAGATGAAAAAAAATCCCCTTTTAAATTATAGTTAGTGATGATGAAGTGATGATATGATGCGATGGCAGATGACAATGTGACTGTATTCCAAACATAAGTTATTTTTTGTGGGTTTTTTGTAAGTTCTGTTAGTTTTTTTGTGGCATTTTTCCGCTGTAAAGGGACCGAACAAGAAGCCTATTCTAGTGAACTTGCCATGACATAGCTTAAAGCCTTAGGCTGTATGTAGTTCAAAAGAGTTTGTTTGTAATATAATGGTGTAACTTTTGTGCCGCCCGGGGCGGTCGTAGATTTTGCATCATATTGTATTGTATTCTAATTTTGAAGGAATTTTTTTCTGAATTAAAATATGATATGGACATTTTATATTACTCAATATCAAAGAAAATATAATTGATTCAATTAGCATTCAGTAACGGGGCTTATATGTCCGAAGTCAAGAAACTCGGTACAAAAACAATGAAAATTAGAGTGCCTAACGACGTCTGGCAATCGCCTTTGAATTCGAACCTAATGCTAGGCTTTCGAATTGTGAATACTACTCCCTAATTAAAAATAGTGGGAGGAAAGCCTCCCATTTCGATATAAGGACCTTGGGGTTCGAATTCAATGTTCATTGTTTTTATGTAGTTCTCCGCCCTGAATGTGCGTAGCTAGAAATGTAGTCATAACATCTTTCACCCTAGGTGGTTGTGTATTCAAAATTTATTACAAAAAATAACACAACTTCCACTTTTGTGTGATGCGTCTCAAAATACACTAAAATTGATTTTTAAAATTTAGGGTGAAAGTCTTATTTCCTTTTCACAATGTTTCTTTTCTTTTCGTTTATAATAATTATGAAATCATATTTGCCTTGGAAAAGAAAACGAAAAAAATATATCCTGGACGATATTTGACTAACGCGTACTTGGCTTGAAAAAATGCAGCCTCCCTCCCCCCATCCTCCAAAGGAGGAGCGCCCTTCCTTATTTGTGCCAATGCAATGGTGATTGCATTCTCGCGCAATCTTAGTCGTTAATCTGTACAATTATCAGAACTAAGCCTGTTTAAATAGCCTACTACCCCTAACCATCTATATCATGGTTAAAATTAGCCTATTATCTAAAGGTGATGCTAATCATCATCGTGGGGAATGGCTATTTTCCTTAATCGCTGCGCGCGCGCGTGCACACACACTTTCCTCGCGGCTTATGACGCCATCCCGACAGGGCTAGCAGCGGCAAATATTAACCCCCCCCCCCAGGTAAAGATTAGCCTTCACACCCACCAGCGATTGTCATTTTGATAAAAATAGAAGAAAAGGTCTCTGCAAAAGACTAATTAATAGCGTATACGAGGAGGTATCTCCTGTTCCCCTCTCCCAATTCATTGCCATCTATCGAATTTATCCAGTCTATTCTATCACATGACTAGTGAGTCTATTTCATTCATCTACCACTCAATTTGAAAATCAATTTCTACCAATCTCTTTCCTAAACCTACGAGGAGGTATCTCCTGTTCCCCTCTCCCAATTCATTGCCATCTATCGAATTTATCCAGTCTATTCTATCACATGACTAGTGAGTCTATTTCATTCATCTACCACTCAATTTGAAAATCAATTTCTACCAATCTCTTTCCTAAACCTAAATTTGTCCAGATTAAACCCATTGCTAGGTGTCCTATCTACTAGAAATAAGAACTTTACCTGTGTCTCCCTATTTTAACCTTTCACCCACTTGAAGACTTCACTTGAACTCTTCTCCTTTCTAGCGTATGAAGATTTTTAGTCTCCGAGGCCTTTCACCATAAGGAAAGCTCCTCAACCATCACTCATCTTAATCATCCTTCTTTGTACAGACTCGATCAAACTAATTTCCATCTTATAATATGGTTACCAAAATTGCACCGCATTGTCAAGATGAGGCCGAACTAATGGCAGATGCAGTTTCAAAATGACCTTAGCACTTCTATTACTTACACTCCTCCCAATAAATCCCAATACCTTATCAGCTTTACCCCAAGCACTTATGCGCTGCTTTCTAGGCCGGAGGTCAGGACACCTAAGTCTCTCGCATTTAGACCTTCCTAAAAACTGTCATTCAGTTTATAATTATTCAGTGGATTACACCTACCTGTACTAAGTAGACTACACTTGCTTATGTTACATTGAATTTGCCATTTCTCCAACCATTGGAACAGTTTGGTCAATTCGTATTGCAATACTTCAGCATCGGAGACGGACCTTATAATCCTACCCAGCTTAGTGTCGTCAGCAAACTTGCTCAGGTCGTTAATTATACCCAATTCAAGATCACTATTATAAATCAAGAACAACACCAACCCCCGAGGAACCCCATTGATAACAACCACCCATTCATATTTAATCCCATCTATACTAATTCCTTGTTGTCTGTCACTAAGCCACAACTCAATCCACCTAAAAACTACTTCCATCAATCCCATGCACTTTAACTTTATTCAAAAGTAGTAGTTGTGGCGCCCTGTCGAAAGCCTTAATAAAATCCAAATAAACGTCATCATAATTCCTATCTATATCGGCAGCATCAGACACATTTCTAAAAACAAACAAACCAGTAAATCAGTCAATACAATTTGCCCCTAGTAAATGCATAGTAGAGGATCACTTAACACATTTTTTACATTCTCTCAAAATCCTAGAAAAACCTCACCAGGCCTGGCCCGATTTGTAAACCAATCTCTTTCCTAAACCTAAACTTGTGCAGCTTAAATCCTATTTATCTGAATTTCATTATCCTTCCCGGAGGGGGGGGGGATGTACTCTCGTCTAAGAGCGAGAGGCTGAATACGCAACAAACTTCGTTAATATGGCCAATAGACTCGCTCTTAAATGAATTGTATAAAAGAACAGTATAATCAGTGTTCGCAGAAGAGAGTGACATGAACAGTGCTCTTTAATATTAAAATTAGCGTACCCTTCCGGCCCCAATACTCACAGTTGCGTGCCCTCCCTACTCCACTGCTCGCCAAGCAGTCTACGGACATTACTTTCTATACAGTCATGTCCTTCAAGCTCTCTTGGGGAGGTCACTCGTTGGTTTCACCTTTAAAGATACCCACTGCCCTGAACGGCAGGGCATTAGTAAATTCTAACTGCAAATAGGAAAAAATGAGAGTTGGCAACTAAGTGACGATTCAAATAAGCCAATGAGGTGTTCGAATTTGTTTACTTCGGCATTGCGGGTATTTTTCTTTTAGCAAATAAGCCAAAACGAGGCTGTAAATTCGGTACTTACATCTGGACGATAAAGGGTCAAAAGTATTGATGAAGGTGAATATCATGAATGATATTCGAACTAGTAGTATGAACAGTCACTAGATCCAGGGTAACAAAGGCCGCCACCAGTCAATTTATGAACACCTTTCAAGGTTTAGTTCCCGCAGGGTATTTTTAAAATTTATTACCCTCGTAGTTATTCTCTGGGTACATAACTTGTTCCTAGGGAAGGGGCTTCTTACCCCCTCAGCAGTATTTAGGTTAGCAGGTTTAGGAAGGGTAAATTTTAGTCCTTGTTATATTCATTCGCATTTCCTTCTGTCCGCCCGTGTCCTCTTCTCTTACTGGATATCATCCCTTGGGGCAAGTGGGGCGGGCGGATTTAAAACCATCTTAAGGGTGAGTATAAAGGGGAACGTACGAACGAATGCCCCTTCCATGGGACAACCCCTTGAGGGAAAGAGGGGGGGGGCGATGCAAGTTTGCCTGAAACTGGTAATCGGATTATCTTGAATCTCGTCACGTCTCGGGTTTCTTCGGCAATTTGTGTGTGCATGTAAGTGCGGGAGGAGGGGAAGGGGGTTGTAACTGTGGGGATTAGTTCATTTTGTGTGTATGCTATTGTTGCGGGGGTGGGGGCGTTGTGCTTCTCCTTCGTTATCCACTTCGCTCTTATTCCCTTCCCTCTTACCCCCTTCCCTCTTACCCCCTTCCCTCTTACCCCCTTCTTTTAATGGCTATGATTTAATCAGTTATACTGACTGACTTTCATGAAATCGTATTTAGACCCCGCACCATTTTGCCTATTTAACACACACACGTACATACATACCCCACATCCACCCACACACGATCAGTTTTGAGTGTCGTCTTTTTTCTTCTCGGTTGCCATTTGATGTCAATCAGCAGTAATGAGGTGTTGTTTCATCTGTTTTGGTTGTTTATATAATTTCTAAGTGATAGATTATGTGGTCTAATTTAGGGCTCTGTACCTTCCACCGATCTTCACTTCACCTTATTTCACCGCTTTATTTACGAACTTCTTTATGAACACTTTCTTGATCTCTTCATTTGGGCGTCGCTCCTTGAAGTATGTTTTAATAGGCCATTTCACTCGCGAAATTATGGGGCGTTTGAGGAGGGGGATGGAACCTATGAAATTCGTCAGTGGTTGGCCGTTGCCCCGGGAAACGCCACCTTTGAAACAAACCTCATCAAAAACTATAAATAAGCTCCAATAACAAACTAATAGGCTTTGGTAGCCAGTCATTTTAAGGAAATGCATCACTATCGAGTTAATACTTGTAAACACGATTCGACCAAGCCTTTTGGCGTGAAAAGGCTACAATGACCAACTTCATAATCGGTATCAAGAGCAAGCCTATAAATGAGAAGGCTTCAATATCATTCGGAAACGGTTTCTTGAGCAGGGGCGTAGCCAGCCAATCCAGGCCCATGGGGCTAGCCATTTTCGGGCATCCACCCTCGTATCTCTATCAGCTATGCTGTGAGTGTCAAAAAGGACTATTGTTGCCCATGTATTTTGTTAGTAGTGTAAAAAAATTAAATGCGGATAACCGCGTAGCCGAGTGTGAAATAAAATATTATGCCGTTCTCTCTTTCTTCCGGTATGCTGGCTGGATATATATATATATATATGGTTAAGTACTGGGGAGACATTGACCTCGAGGGAAAAGCCCTGCCTTCCCCCTTGTGAACGGAGATGTCTTGTGAACGAGTTTCTCGAACGGAGGACGCCCCTTGAGAAGAGAATCTGGAACAAATTAGACCTCTTGTGAGCTGAGTCTGAACCAACGGAGGCCTCCTGTGAAGAGATCTGGAACAACGGAGGTCTCTCTTTAAGGAGTCTGGAACTAAGGTTGCATCTATTTAAGACAGTCTGGAATTAAGGAGGAATTTCTTTAAGAGAGTCTGGAACAAAAGAGGCATATCTTGAAGGGACTCTGGAACAAAAGAGACATCTCTTGATGGGATTCTGGAACAAAGGCCGCTTCTCGTAGGGGGGGTCTGGAACAAAAGAGGCATCTCTTGAAGGGATTCTGGAACAAAGGCCGCTTCTCGTAAAGGTACCCCGTAAGGGGCGCAGCGATTTGCCATCCTGGCCGCCGTGCTGACGGGATCCAGCGCTCCGTCCGGCCCCAGCGTAGCCTCTCTTCCTTCCTTCAGATAGCCCGATTTCTCCCCTACCTCGTCGCTTTTCATACAACCTCTCCCACAACTTTCTCTGCTCAGCCTATAATTTCACAGGGTAGATGCTGACCTTCCTCTCAGCCAACCGTCCCGCATCGGGGCTGAGGCGGGAGGGGACAATGTTCCCTAATCCCTGAGCTCCGGTCTGGGGTGGCTAGTTTTTAACAACCTGCTTCATCCCCACCCATACCTTCCTCACATCCCTTTTCCTCTCCTCTTCACATTCTATCAATTTTACGCCGTGTCCAAGGTGGAGCCGCCATGCCGATGGACTGACAGACTACCAGGCGGAAGGAGTGGTCCGAAATGGCGGCGCCTGGCTCTGCCAGGCCTGTAAGCACCTCTTGCAGTGCGGGCAACTGCAAGAGGTGATTAGCTATTGCGTTCCGTAGCACAAATAGGGTCACCATGACCAATGATGAAAAAAAACAACCCCCAACTTCCCCAAGAACATCCACGGAGCCGCCCTCGGGCAGCTCCACCGAGAAAATGGAGGTCCCTTTGCCTTTGTGCTTGCGCAGGGGACCCTCCATACTTCTTTAATCGGAGAGGAGGCTTACTCCTCTCCTACGCCTACGGGTGTAGGGGACTCCCCCTCACCCCCTTCTCTGGAGGTGCTTTCGGGCACCTCCCTATTTCAAGCCAGCAGGCAACCCATTGCCGACCGACCCTCATTAAAGCGGCTCGGTAGGGGAAACCCCCTTAGGGGAGAGAGGGAAGCCAGGCCCCTTCGGTCGCTTCCCTCAAAAGACCTGCTGGCAAAAATATTAAACCTTGCCGGGGTCAAGGCCTGTGCCTCACCACAAAAGACTCATGACGCTGCCAAGGGGACCTGCGATGTACTGGGAGGGGATGGCCAACTGGAGGCCCCTCCTGTGATAGACATGGTCCTTGAGGAGACCCAGCCTCAGACGGTAGGACCTTCCATGGGGGAGAATCCGGGCTCGACGCCAAGCACCGAACCCGAATCCGCCCCTATGCAAGTACCTCCTCAAACGGCTGGGGATTCTGAGGCAGTACAAGGAGGGGAGGGATCTCCTCCGGATGATGCCCCTACGACCACCAGGACCTTCTCCATTTCGGAGAAGGACCTGGCTGAGGCCGGTACATCTGGCCTTGCGGCCTCTACCAGCGGAGGTGAAAGGCGAGTTCATTCCCCGCCCTCCTCTCCTAAAAAGAAAAAGAACACAAGAAAGACTAAAAAGGGCCGGGGCTCCTCTCCATCCACGGGGGCTGCGGGGACGGATGGGTCGGCTGCCACTCTGGCAAGCGACCAAGCCAAGATCGGCCCCTCCGCCCCCCCGGGTACGGAGCTCCTGACCATGAAAAAGACCAAAAGTGCACAGGGCGGAGCCGCGATGACATCGGAGCCCCTCATTCAGAGGTTACCTGGCGTATTCGAGCCCGCTGGCTTCAAACGCTGCCTCGTTGTTCGCTCTACTGATGGCACCATGTTGTTCAAGGGCAACATGATCCATCAGAGGAGAGGATTAGCTAGTGCAATTGGTAGAGAGCCAAAGGGGACCCGTTTCTCGGACGGGAGCCTTCTGGCGAATCCCTCCGAGGCGGCCAAGATAAGTGCTCTTCGGACACTTCATGGCACCCTGGTGAGTGTGACGCCGCACTCTACCATAAACTTTGTGAAATGAGTAGTTTATGCGATGGAACTCGTTGACTACTCCATTGAGGACATCACCCTAGAGCTGGCTGACCATGGGGCGGTCAAGGTCGAACGTGTGATGAGAAAACAGGGAGGGGCCTCGAGACCCACCCCTACACTCTTCGTCAGTTCGACTGTGACAAGCTCCCTGAGTCGGTGCGTGCCGGTTGGTACCACTACTGCGTGAAGGCATTCGTGCCACTGCCGCGGTGGTGCTATTACTGTCACCGCTTCGGCCATACGAATCGCTCATGTAGACGTGCAAAGTCGGGGTCACCCGAAGTCTGTGTAAATTGCTCCAAGGTCGCACACAATAAGTCTAAATCGTGTGTGGCCAAGTGTGTCAATTGCGGAGTCCCACACCCTGCTTCTTCGAAGCAATGTGGTGCATATCTCCTTGAGAAAAAAATCCTGGCTGTTCAGGCCCAGGATCGACTCTCAATCCGCAAGGCGCTCCCCTAGTAAAGCTGGCGGCAAAAAGGGTTCATACCCAGCCCCGGCTAAAACCAGGGCTCCCCCCTCTTCCCCCAGCGTGACCGTTTTCCGTAAGGCGAAACGGCCACGCGCCTTCACCGAGTCGTTAGACTTACAGGAGGCAAAATCCCTGAAGATGGTCGCTAGGCCATCTTCCGGGGTTCCTAAAGCTGTCCCCCGAAAGAAGGACAGCAACAAAGGAGCTTCGGCTCCTTCTCCCACGCCCCGAGGTGTGGGGAGTGGTCGGAGACGGTGGTTCCTCGAAAAGATCATCAACGGCATCACCTCGGTGCTGCCGGAAGATGTTCTCGCTACGCTCTACGTGGACGACCTTTCGATCTCTCTTGGCGCGGCCCAGATGCCAACTCTGGAGCGTCGACTCCAACAGGCATTGAACCACGTCTCTCGCTATGCCGAAGCGCACAGGTTTCGGTTTTCTTTAGCCAAGACTAAGGTGGTGCACTTCTGCCGCCATCCACGGCTTCACCCCGACGCAGATTTTTTTTTTAATGTGGTGCGCCTGGGTGTGGTTGATTCGCACCGTTTCCTTGGTCTTATATTCGACCGACGCCTCACCTGGGAGGCTCATATTCGTGACGTTCAGCGCTTGGGGCGCTGATAGGGCTACTGCCTTACTTTTTTATCGATCCTTTGTTCGCTCGAAGCTCGATTAGGGATGCGAGTTTTATGCATCCGCAGCCGAGAGTTTATTGCGGAAGGTGGATTCGACCCACCACACCGGCCTTCGCCTTGCGACCGGTGCCTTCCGCACTTCCCCCATTGAGAGCCTGTTGGTCAATGCTGGGTAGATTCCACCCGCTCTGCGCCGCGTGCAGTGCATCACTCGCCTGTATGCGCGAGCTTGGCGCCTCCCTTAGTCGCCAACAGCTCTCACTGAATCCGCAGCTGATCTCGATGGTGCCTATGCCGCCGAGAGACGCCAGTCATACCCTAAGCCCTTTGGGTTTAGGGCCAAGAAATTCCTTCAAAAGGTAGATATAGCTCTCGGGCCGGTGGCGCTCCTGGTTCTACCCAGCACGCCACCCTGGAGGGTACCACATTTGGCTATTTGTCGCCACGCCTCTGCTCCCAAAGCTTGTACTGCGCCGGGAATATTGCGTTCGACCTTTTTGGAGCACATATCGTGCCACGCTGGAACCGTGCCAGTGTATAGGGATGGCTCCAAGTCCCAAGAGGGGGTCGGCTTCCACGCCGTATCCCCTCTGTTTGAAGTCAGCGGGGCTCTACCAGGCGCTGCGTCTGTCTTCACGGCCGAGCTGGTGGCAATACACCACTCGGTACGGGGGATTACGCGACGTGCCCGGTTCGGAGACCGGATTGTGATCTATAGCAACTCACAAAGCGCCCTGAGTGCTCTTCGGGCATTGGAATCTCTGCATCCCCTGGTTCGTGATATCCGTGACGCCACGGTTTTGGCGAGCCGGGCAGATGTCGTGATTATCTTCTGCTGGGTTCCTGGGCATGTAGGAACGAGTTCGTGCTCGGGACGAGTTCGTGCACATTGACTTGTGGACTTGTTGACTTTTGGGGGGAGGCCGGGCTTCTCCCCTTTATTTAAGGTTCATTTTGTTTTTCGTTTGATATTGTTGTTTTGTAGTTTGCACTCTCCTGCACCGGGGTGAGGGGGACCTTCCCCGCTGCCGGAGATTGCTTCCCGATTGTTAATTTTTTCCAATTTATATCATTGTGATATTTTCATATTTTTATTTTAAAGTAGCCTAGTTCTAGGCTGTCGTGTTTGTCTGCGACTTATGCCCAAGTGGGCAGTTGCCAGATGGGCTCTACAAAATTAAAAAAAAAATCTCGTAAAGGTAGTCTGAAACAAAAGAGGCATCTCTTGAAGGGATTCTGGAACAAAGGCCGCTTCTCGTAAAGGTAGTCTGGAACAAAAGAGGCATCTCTTGAAGGGATTCTGGAACAAAGGCCGCTTCTTGTAAAGGTATTCTGAAACAAAAGAGGCATCTCTTGAAGGGATTCTGGAACAAAGGCCGCTTCTCGTAAAGGTAGTCTGGAACAAAAGAGGCATCTCTTGAAGGGATTCTGGAACAAAGGCCGCTTCTCGTAAAGGTAGTCTGGAACAAAAGAGGCATCTCTTGAAGGGATTCTGGAACAAAGGCCGCTTCTCGTAAAGGTAGTCTGGAACAAAAGAGGCATCTCTTGAAGGGATTCTGGAACAAAGGCCGCTTCTTGTAAAGGTATTCTGAAACAAAAGAGGCATCTCTTGAAGGGATTCTGGAACAAAGGCCGCTTCTCGTAAAGGTAGTCTGGAACAAAAGAGGCATCTCTTGAAGGGATTCTGGAACAAAGGCCGCTTCTCGTAAAGGTAGTCTGGAACAAAAGAGGCATCTCTTGAAGGGATTCTGGAACAAAGGCCGCTTCTCGTAAAGGTAGTCTGGAACAAAAGAGGCATCTCTTGAAGGGATTCTGGAACAAAGGCCGCTTCTCGTAAAGGTAGTCTGGAACAAAAGAGGCATCTCTTGAAGGGATTCTGGAACAAAGGCCGCTTCTCGTAAAGGTAGTCTGGAACAAAAGAGGCATCTCTTGAAGGGATTCTGGAACAAAGGCCGCTTCTTGTAAAGGTAGTCTGGAACAAGAGAGGCATCTCTTGAAGGGATTCTGGAACCAAGGCCGCTTCTCGTAAAGGTAGTCTGGAACAAAAGAGGCATCTCTTGAAGGGATTCTGGAACCAAGGCCGCTTCTCGTAAAGGTAGTCTGGAACAAAAGAGGCATCTCTTGAAGGGATTCTGGAACAAAGGCCGCTTCTTGTAAATGTAGTCTGGAACAAAAGAGGCATCTCTTGAAGGTATTCTGGAACAAAGGCCGCTTCTCGTAAAGGTAGTCTGGAACAAAAGAGGCATCTCTTGAAGGGATTCAAGAACAAAGGCCGCTTCTCGTAAAGGTAGTCTGGAACAGAAGAGGCATCTCTTGAAGGGATTCTGGAACAAAGGCCGCTTCTCGTAAAGGTAGTCTGGAACAAAAGAGGCATCTCTTGAAGGGATTCTGGAACAAAGGCCGCTTCTAGTAAAGGTAGTCTGGAACAAAAGAGGCATCTCTTGAAGGGATTCTGGAACCAAGGCCGCTTCTCGTAAATGTAGTCTGGAACAAAAGAGGCATCTCTTGAAGGGATTCTGGAACAAAGGCCGCTTCTTGTAAAGGTAGTCTGGAACAAAAGAGGCATCTCTTGAAGGGATTCTGGAACCAAGGCCGCTTCTCGTAAAGGTAGTCTGGAACAAAAAAGGCATCTCTTGAAGGGATTCTGGAACCAAGGCCGCTTCTCGTAAAGGTAGTCTGGAACAATAGAGGCATCTCTTGAAGGGATTCTGGAACAAAGGCCGCTTCTTGTAAAGGTAGTCTGGAACAAAAGAGGCATCTCTTGAAGGGATTCTGGAACCAAGGCCGCTTCTCGTAAAGGTAGTCTGGAACAAAAGATTTTTTTAATTTACGATAAAAATGGTCGTTTCCCTTCGTCATATCTCGATGTTCAGGAATGAGCCTGGCTATTTTTAACCTACCATTGGTACCATAAATCCGATTTGGTATTTTTGAGCGTTTGATTTTTTTGTACGAACTTGTTCTTGGACCCCTGGGCCCAGGGTTTCGAAGTAAGGAGGTGTATGGTGCATACCATCATCACCATCACTAACTCTATAATTTAAGAAGGGGATTTTTTTGAGTATTTGAATAATATTTTTTTCTTAGTTTGGTTATGACTTTTTTTTAGCAAAGTTATTTTTAAAACCCACAGAATTACGAATGGTGAAGTTAAGAAAATTAATTTTTATATATCTTCTTTTATAACTATATTTTAGCAACATGCTATTTTGAAAGATGGAAATTTAGTTTAAAGTTCCTTTTTAAAATTATTATAATTGGGGAAGTTCAGAAAATTTATAAAAATTTAACCATGGCTGCTTTTTTTTAGATTTTTAATTTTAATCTTAGTAGCGAAGCGCAAGCTCCCCCCGTAGGGCGAAGTGGCGAAGCCATTGCCTGGTTATTATTATTATTATTTAATCTTTCGCTCGTTGGTTGCAATTTTCTCCATTCAAGGTGTAACAACCTACTAGTTGTAGGTTATGCTAGTAGTACTTATTAATGTTATTAAATACGTGCACGCTACCCGCCTCTTTTTACTCCGGAACGAGCCCGACCTTCCCCGACATAAGGAAATTCACATAAAGATTAGGGTGACATTAGGTGGCAAGCGCTTGGCCACCATAGGTTGGTTTTCTTTCGGTGGGGGTGTGGGAGGAGTGCATTATGGAGGGTAGAACCGTGTTTTAACTCTCCTCAGCGACTAGGCGACTATTCGTGGCCCAGGGAGGGCCACTGGTCTACATCAGGGGAGTGTGGATATATAACCCCCTCGGCACGTTTCAAGATAGTGATAAACTAAGGAAGTAAATGACAGAGGTGTTGAGATTGGCCATATAATGACGTACGCGGTCGGAACTGTTTGCGCGCATAGCTGACTCGATTCTCCATTTCATTTGCGGCAGCTCCCAACGAAAAGTTCTCCTCTCGCCTGAATTCGAACGCGGTACCCATGAGGGGGTGGGTGCTTGTGTAAAGTCGACATGTGAATACCAAATTTGATGGTATTCAGAAGTCTTCAACGATGCAGTTGACCTCGACGGAGGGTGCAACCTGATGACGTCACAATCAGGTTCTGAGCGACGCTTGAATCTTCATTTTTAGTCATTTTTTATTTTAGGGGTCGATGACGGGGGTGGGTGGGTGGTATTTAGTGGGGGAGAGGGATAAGGAATCGTCGATTGGTGGTTAATAAAAAGGGGTGTTTTCAATACTTCCAGGGGAGGCGGGGACTACTTAAAGGACATGTGGATTCGGAGATACGAACCTTTGACCTTTTTATGGCAGGAGTCTCCCCCTACCACCTTCAAAGCGTTCCTGAGCCAAGGACTTCGCCATGGCAGTTTCACTTTAATTCTACATGAATCCCGTGTGAGGATTGAGACCAGATTTTGGAACTAATTAACATAATATCAGTTTGTTATTTCTGATATAAATGGGTGGAAAATATTTTTAAGGCTAAATAAAACAATTTAGATAATTATCCACAATAACTATTTCGTATTGCCTAAATTTCTGACTTTTTTTCTAAAATAGGATACTCAGGAATGGGCATCGCCCTTTGTCGATGCTTAATCCTGTACCCCCTTCCCCTTTCATAACCCGTCTCTCTTAGCAGACGACCTATCCATGGCAGTTTTTTCCTCATTATACTTCTGCCATCGTCAAACTGATTTTTTTTTTATCTGTCATACTCCACCCGGGAGGCAGCAGTCAATCAATCATAGTTGTTAGCGTCCACCTGCTATTACACTTACATAACCACTGTGCGATCTTGCATTCATTTTATCTATTGTTATTTTTCGTTATACTCTAGGTTTATTTTTATTCCCTGTTTAGTTGAATTTTATTTATATTCCAGTACTATGTCAGGTGCATTCAATATTTTAGTTGAAATCACTTGCATTTTCGTAATATATTGGTCCAATTTTAATATAATTTTAGCCGTATTTCAGTTCTATTTAGGAGGGGAGTTCTCGGTTCAATAGTTCTATTCTAGTTAAGTTTTTCCACATTTCAGTTTTATTTTAGTTAACTCAATGGAATTAATTGAATTTGTTTCTCGCAGCAGGTGACGATTTATTACCTGCGATCTTAGACTTTATTCGGATTAATTTCCTTCTTGAACGTGTGGATAGTTTTTCTCTAGTTACAAATAAGTCAGGAAACTCACCTGGAAGAGACACCGAGGTAAACAACTCGAAGAAGAAACACCGAGGTAAACAACTCGAAGAAGAAACACCGAGGTAAACAACTCGAAGAAGAAACAGCGAGGTAAACCACTCGAAGAAGAAACAACGAGGTAAACAACTCGAAGAAGAAACAACGAGGTAAACAACTCGAAGAAGAAACAACGAGGTAAACAACTCGAAGAAAAAACAACGAGGTAAGCAACTCGAAGAAGAAACAGCGACTTAAACAACTCGAAGAAGAAACACTGAGGTAAATAACTCGAAGAAGAAACAACGAAGTAAACAACTCGAGGAAGAAACAGCGAGGTAAACAACTCGAAGAAGAAACAACGAGGTAAACAACTTAAAAACGCCTTAAAGAATTTAATTTTAAAGATTTGCGGCAACCGCAGCAGAATTTACCATGGCAGGTTCTGGAGAGTTGAGTACTCTCCCGGTTCTGGGCACGCCAAATAATCTCATCGTTACGTTAGCCTACTCACGTTATATAGATAGTACACATTTTCACGTCTCCTGACCTCAACACTTTCTTTGCAAACATCTTAAGAAAACGCCAAAATGCGCTCATTCGTTTCCCCCTCGAATCTATTCTCCATCTGTGTTCTTCGCCTCGTGTGTACCCGTGTGAGTGTGTATGTATGCGTCTGGAGGTTGACCTCGATGCCATATCATGTAACTCTTGTCCTGAAACTCAACCCGTCTGTTGGCGAGACACTTCTCGGACTGTGCCACCCAAGTCCCACGATACCGTCGAAGTCCTAGGGTACCATAAGTATAACTGTACCATTGCAGAACCGCGGTACCATCGAATAGCCTAGGTAAGTTTCACAATAACACCGAAGTATTATGGTATCCGGATTGCCACAGTTTCATCGAACAGCCGCGGTACCAGGTACTATCGAATTGTCACAGGTGCCAAGTACCGTCGAAGTGTTACGGTACCAGATGCCATCGATGTATCACCGTACCGGGTACCATCGAAGATTCACGCTATTAGATGCAATCGATGTGTCACGGTACCAGGTACTATCGGAGATTTACAGTACCAGATGTAATCGAAGTGCCATGGAATCTTACCAATGTCGCAACTTACCACGGAAGGCTTCAAATAACTCTTCTAACTATTGGGAGTTTCCGGAGAGTTGCGGGCATTCACCTTTCCGAACACCACCCTCTGTAGGGGACTGGAGCTTTGTACTTTCTCTACTTTTTGCTCTGCCCTAACTTCTCTATTTTACAAAACTCTAAAGAAAATTGCACAAATACTGATCCTTATGTTGTTTTCATTCTCGGTCGTCCTGGCCAAGAGATGGATGGCGTTCGCTACTTACTTCTTTTGTAGATACCCCACGTTGGTGATCGCTTCTTAGTTAATAATAATAATAATGATAAAAAATATTTAAGGTAATAATAATAACGATGATACTCAAAGCCAGACAAGGCTGGTAATTTATCAACTTCGACACTTTAGATTTTCTTCACAATTTGCTGATTCATGATAGTTCATCGCTTTACACACCCCTCCCTCCCTTTCAGATGAGTCCTATAAAAAAAATCACACACACACACACACACACACCTCTTGTAGTCCCCTCCCGGAACCTCAGACAGATGTACGCAAAGGAATTTGCAGCATCACGGAGTGACCCAAGGCCTCCTCCTCCTCCTCCATTGAAGGTCCTTTAATGTTCTTACCAACCAAGAGTAGAGCTGAAAGTTCTTAATTCTCGTCGACCCTAATAAGACCATTCAGGGTTAGCACATAAGTTCTATCACCTCTTGTAGTAGGAGAGTTGTATAAGGGTAACCGGAAGTAAGGCGGATGTAAGAACTATGTACACGGGAATACCTGTGAGTTATATAGGTAAAGTGTATAGCCAAAGTTATATAGACATGGGAAAAGTTCACAGAAATGTTTGGGTGTGACATGAACTGTCTGAAGGAGAGCGTTTACAACGTGTGAATATAATTTCATCTCTATTGCTCGAAATGCTTCTGAACCAATTCTGGACAGTGAATTATGTACTGCAATATTAAGTGCAAAAAACAACAACAATGGTTTAATCACAAGCAAAAAGAACATTCCTGCTCAACGTGATCTCTAACAGTAAAGAGAAGATATTCAACACGAGTCTTTCAATTAAAAGCAACAGATACTACATATCTCAAGGTTCAATAATTGTAACTTTTAAATGTTCAACAATTGCAACGTTTAAATGTTCACCAACTGTAACGTTTATGTTCAACAACTGTAACGTTTAAATGTTCAATAATTGCAACTTTTGAATGTTCAACAATTGTAACTTTTGAATGTCCAACAATTGCAACGTTTGAATGTTCAACAATTGTAACTTTTAAATGTCCAACAATTGCAACGTTTGAATGTTCAACAATTGTAACTTTTAAATGTCCAACAATTGCAACGTTTGAATGTTCAACAATTGTAACTTTTAAATGTCCAACAATTGCAACGTTTGAATGTTCAACAATTGTAACTTTTAAATGTTCAGCAATTGCAACAAACATTTGAATGTCCACCTATCTGACAATTCACGCCCACACTTAGCACGTTTGACCCAAGAAGAAATTATTGCTTTAGGTTGGCAAATTCTTCATTCATCTTCCATTTTATTTGACTCTCTTTGGTGTTGGTCGCATGCTCCTGCGCCGCAAGGAGTCGGGCCTCCCCCTGCTTCAAGGGAAGGCTCTTTTTGTTTTGATTCTTGTTTGTTTGGGGGTGTTAGTGGTTTTATTTATGCCATCACCCAACTCACATAAATGGCAAAGTTTGCTCTGATACGAAGGTGGAAAAGGAACATCAAATCATTTTCTAAAATGGATTCTTTCAGAAAGGAATCCACTGCTTAGTTAAACGAGGGGTGATCATTGGGAATAACGAGGGGAAAATGCCTAGCTGAATAAATATATATTGCATATTATTTTGTATATTAAACAGTGAGAAAAACCTACTTAATTTTATAGTATTCCTCCTCACTCATTTCTAATCCATTAAGTACAACTGGCGAAAAGCCATCGTTGGTTAAACTAGTTATTTTATTAATACCACTTGTGCCAATCAGTCCCTGTTGTGTGGTTGCAGGCGTCCCAGCCATGCCCCCTTCGTGAGCTCTTCCCGACCGCCGTGCACGATGCTGCCTTGGCGAAGTTCCAGAGGACCCGATGCCACTGCCAACAAGGTCAGTAGGTAATTTTGTGCCACCGACGCCTTTGGTTGCACAATATTGTACTGCATGTGTAATTGGTCGCACAATATTGTACTGCATGTGTAATTGGTCGCACAATATTGTACTGCATGTGTAATTGGTCGCACAATATTGTACTGCATGTGTAATTGGTCGCACAATATTGTCACAATTTCAATTGGTTACACAATGTGACAAGTTCAATTAGTTGCACAAAAGTGACTGAGTTTGTTGAGGATGACAGTAGGTTTGTTGCGTGACTAAGGGTTTGTTGAGAGAGACTGATGGCTTGTTGAGTCACTGAAGATGACTGAGGGTTTGTTGCGGGGACCTAAGGGTTTGTTGAGAGTAACTGGGTGTTTGTTGGGGATGACTGGGGGTTGGTGAGGATGACTGAGGGTTTGTTGAGGATGACTGAGGGTTTGTTGAGGATGACTGAGGGTTTGTTGACGATGCCTGAGGGTTTGTTGGGATGACTGAGGGTTTGTAGAGGGTAGAGAAGGTTTGTTGAGTGAATGAGGGTTTATTGGGCTGACTGAATGTGAGTAAGGGGTTGTTGGGGGTTTGTTAAAGATGACAGGGTCTGTTAGGGGGGGACTGAATCTTTGTTGAGGGGACCTGAGGGTTTGTTAAGAATGACTCGAGGTCGGTGAGGCGCTTTGTTGAGGTTGCTTCAGGAGGGGGGGGATATTGTGGAACCGGTGGCTGTTGGTGAGTATCAGGATTCGGCCACACACTGATAAAAACTTGCATGGAACCACAAGTTTCCACTCGGGTTTCCTCAACACTCTCTCTCTCAAAAAAACCCCACAACATTCGGGTGTTTTTTTTTCGGAATCGAATGTTGGTGTGTGGGAATGGGGGGGGGGGGCAGTTGTCCTCATCCATGGTGGGGCTAAGACTCAGCCGAGGGAACCACACCTTTTCCCACATTTGGTGTCATTCCTCGGCCGATGGATGTCGCGATTCGAGTTGATTTTGCCTTGCTGTCCTGACCGGTTCTGATCACCCAGGTTAGAATGAACCCACGGAGATAGGTATCGGACAGTGCGACTCGGTGGTAATAACTTTACCGAAACGAGCATGTGTGTGTGTCTGTATGAGTAAAAGATTAGTTCATACTTTCATGTGTACATTCAAGTGCGAAGGGGAGTTCGTTTTATCTTCCCGCTTTACGAACGTTAAAATTCGTACCTCCGAATTCATTTGTACATACCAAGTCCTGGTGATTCGATATACCCCCCTCGGCACCTTAGACTTATAAATCGACTAAGTTCTCTAAACCAATCCTTGTCCTTGTATTTTTTTAAGAGCCCTTGTCATTTTTCCATTCGCTTTGTCTATAGCTTTCTCCTTCTGAACATATATCCGTACTTGATGCAGTAATATTATACTGTACGTAGCTGCTTTTGTACAGTGTGTTTCAAGTAAATCGATACAAATATGAAAGAAGGGTTGCACCAATGTAGGTTACCTGACCTTAGACATGCTCAATAAGAGTTTAACTTTGGTGCGAGTAACAGCATACGCGATTTCTTCTGAGAATGACAGCTGAAATCGAAAAAACGGCACGCCATATCCGCGGTCTCCCGCGCCAGAGGAATCCCCACTATAAAGTGAAACGACAGCATGATTAGTCTGAGAATAACGACGAAGGGTCTACGGTCATGCCCATCAAATTTCCAGCCTCGTTTAATGTTCTGGACCTGGTCAGCACTGAGGGTCGCATTATGCCTCTTCACATTTCCATCCACGGCGTCAAGATCAATGCATACGTTTAATACAGTGCTGGAAACTGTAGTCAAGCCTTTGATCCACCAAGTAGCCGCGGGGATGCCTTACGTTTTCCAGCAGAACTCTGCTCCCACACACAATGGAAGGAAGAGACAGGCGTGTTTGTTTAACAACGTCCCACACCATTGATCCCCAGACTTGTAGCCATTTAGCTCCGCCGACTGCAACCCCCTAGATTATTTCGTACCGGGTGTTGTTGAGAAGGATGCCAACAAGGCTGCTTGCAGCATTTTATGATCTCTTAGGAATCCAGGGCTTCACCACCTTGTTCAGAACACTGATCCAACCGTCAGTGTTCAGCCTGAGTTCCTTAGGGAAGAAGTAGGGTGGCATGACATCACCATCACTGCTGACGACACCGAAGAGCTTGATTGTCGCGGATAATTTCCTTTGCATGACCTTGGCACGTCTTTGGGTGCGGCAGCGAGTCATTGGGAATTGATCCTATGGTCTTGGCAGAAATTCTTCTCGCCGAAGAACCACAGCATATCTGATTCAGCGTATTTCAACTTTTTGATCAGCTTTTTGGTGCGCTTGAGTCCCTTTTCCTGCATCTCCCTGGCAAGAAATTGTTCCTTCCTTATCTTGTATGAAAAATAGTGAACCACCAGCCTGATGAACTTTTAATCCACACTTTTTCCTGGTTTGCATCGATGAATTACGGCATTCTAATGGCGATAGATCGTCGACCATGGGTTTTCCCCTGCTGTCACCTCGTAGTCGAATCCTGAATCTTCTATCTCCTTCCTAACCTTCTCTACCGTCCTTCTGCTGACGAGGACTCCATGCTTCTACCACAAACTGGGGTTCAAAAATTTCCAGTCAATTATTCTTAAAAAAAAAATAAAGCAAAATTAGTTATTGTTTTTTAGAAGAAAAAGACAGACCACAAAGCATTTTTTTTTTAGTAAATTAGCAGTTGAAAATTGCAAATTAATACCGTCCCCACCCTGTATATAGTTTTATTTGTGTGAAAATTCTCACGAGAATATATAACTCGTTTGGTACATAACTTGTTTTCCTTTTCCCGTGCACAATTTGTATCGATTTACCTGAAACCTTCTGTACTTTAGATGTTCAAGACTAAGGCTTCTGCACTTGTCAGCCGCTAATCTCTTCCCCCTCATTTCAGAGTTGAAAGAGTTGTTTGCTAATTTTTGGTCTAATAATATTTGTAAAACACAAGTTTTTATTTCAGAAAAAAATTGAAATTATCTCTATATTATTTTAAGATAAATATGACAAAAGTGGATAGCTGGAACGCTTCAGACAGTTTCTGAGAAATTGGCATTCCTACCCCGTTTGGTGATGCCCCAACTGGTTATCTGCTAATGCATCTCCTCTAAGGCAATCTGAACGAATTAATAGGGATGAATGGAAGTTTCCTATTGGATTAAATAAAAAAAAATAGTAGAGGGTTTACTGTATATTCATATGCATTTAAGATACCTTTTAATTAATAGGGAAGGCCTACAGTTTTACGTAGGATAGGAACTACGGATAGACTCATTTTAGCAAATCCTACCGAACATCTCGGGTATCTGAGTTGTTCGTTTGTGCCCGTGCATCATCGACGGGAAATTCATTCCCCCACACATTTAATTAAACCGAGGCCCTGAAGTTTCGTTCCACACCCAACAAATAAATAGGCTTTCAATCGCCTCCGTCTTAATTGTCATGCTCTTAGGTATATATCATTCATTATTCAAGGAAAAACAAAAAACCGCCCAGAAGTTATCGATTCTAATAAGAGCCTGAACCTGTCATGCGTAAAATAGGGGCTAATTGCCCCTCTCAAACTAACGGATTCTAAGACCCCAAATTTGTCGCCCAAGATTCATAGGAGAACTGTTTTGCCGACCGTACACTTAATTGTCGTGGTGCTCTAAGCCTGGGACTCGATCTCCAAGACGGGCGTAAATAGCATAGTGTAGACGGGTCTGATATAGTGAACTCAATGGAAGGAGTTGGTACAAATGTATAAGGTACGTCAAGGTACTTAGTTTAATTGCTTTGGTAACCCATGAGTAAAATTTAAATTACACCACAGTGGAGTAGGCTTCCGGGTGGCAAAGATTGAATACTTGATAACATCCTGTATAGGCTTAAATTTGTTTTTTTTTAGCTCGCTATTTTGAAGTTTATTAACATAAAAAATTATAGACAAAACCGACCAAACCAAGCTTTAATACTGTGAACGTAATTACTCTGTTTTTAAATCACTAAACTCTCAAATCCACCGTCGAGAAATGACGTATGTGGTCCATGACCTAAGAAAATTGTGTCTATGAACTATACATTCCTACACTGAGGTGTGAATTTCCTTTAAGAACTACCGCCTTACGAAACGAACGATTTCACTAAAAGAAATATCTGCTTTTGAATGGCAGGAAATAATTAATCTTTAAAACTAGAAATAACAAAAACATCATCTTTGCAGTCAAACACGATGGAAAAACGGTTGCCTAAACTGCACTAAATATCTTGAACAAAATAATTATTCCAAAACAAAAATTGTACAGTATAAAACTTCAAAATCACATCTTTCAAACCATTCTAGTTGTAAAAATTAATGTTTAAGCCATCTAAAATCAGTCATAATTTGTGGACAATCCGTACAAAAACTTCTCGGTATTATCAGAGAAGTTGATTTGCCACAAAAAAAAATCTTAAAGGTCAACAGAGGAAATATCAGAGGACGACGGTGAATGGGCGGGTGAAGGCTGTGAAGGATATTTCCCCCAAACACACTTGATAAGATCATAGGTCACTTGCCCGACCAGTTTTAGTGTGGGTTATAAAAAAAATAGAGAAAATATTCATTGGGGTAAAATAAAAACAATAGAGGGCATTGCCAGAAAGTGTTTAAAGTGGTTAGGAAAAGTGAAAACGACAGCTTTCGCTAGTCTCGTAGCTAAGGCAGTAGACTTCTAGCATCAAGGTACGAGTTTGATCACAGTGGGTGTGGAACAAAACTTGGAACGGAGCCACGAGTTGGTTGTCCATTGGCGAATACGCTGATAGTCTCCCACGCGCCTAGTCAATCACAACACCGCTACCATTTCCTTACCGTCTTCTCCGCACAACACACTCTCTCTATCTTCCTTCTCTGTTCCGGAGTTCAGCAGATGGTGTACAATTTTCCCCTATGAAGGGGATGGGGGTACTCGTATCACCATGGGATGACACCTTCGTGCCTGCGTGCTCATCAGCCATTGTCATTCTAATCCTTGTGTACATTTCATTATCTGGTTGCTGGATTTCGTCCACGACGTAAATGGCGACTGAAACAACTACCCTACAAATTTAGCAACTACTACCAGAAATGGGGATAAATAATTTTATTAAAAGTCATTAAAGAAAAATCTGTGCCGGTCGATAAGCCTGCACATCTGCACAAAGAAAAATCGCCTGAAAAGTGAACGCGCCTAAGGGAAATAACGGACACAATTTACGTCATAAATTCGCAACTACAGATTTTCGTTCATTCGGGAACCCCGTACATTGGTCACATTGGTTGTGTGTACAGAAATGTGTAATTTGTGTAATCCTACGCTAACGCACTATTAATTTAGCTTCGCGCCCCATTACCAAGTCTGAAAGTAACACTTGAATCCTTCACAGCTAATTCATTAGAAACTGAGTTAAGTCAAGCATATCGCAACAAACAAAGACTGCCTGATCTAGCTACGCGAGAACAGACAACAAAGTTACAAATAAAATAAAAATAACAGACAACAAAGTTACAAATAAAATAAAAAATAACTAATGATAGATATGAAGGGAAAAATAAAACAAATGAGGAAATTTAAATCATGATAGAAAAAAAAATGCTTAATATAGGATAAAAGATGAAATCTACAAATATGAAGAGAAAATAACCCGTCAAATTAGGCTGGATTGATGAAAAGAGTGAAAGTGTTGACAAATTAAGGAAAAAAAGGAGAGTCGAGGAGTAGATTAACGTCATTAATAAATAAATAGCTTAAGTGTGTGTTGGGGAGGGACGCTTAGAAAATGAGTGCAAGCTAAAAATACGATAAGGAAAGGAAATGACGAGGAAAAATATAAACCATGTTCAACTAAAGATTAAAATATATTGGCTGAAAGCAAATAACCTTGAGAGACACCGATATATCTTCAACATCCACAACAGCATTGAGAAAGCTACAGAGCGAATGAAAACAAACAACTCTCGCCTATTTCTCTCAAAGCACGGCCATGAAATTATGAAATGTATGTTAAGAAAGATTACAAATATAAGATAAAAACGTTTATATATATATATATATATATATATATATATATATATATATATATATATATATATATATATATATATATATATATATATTAAGAAAAATTATTGCAGTGTTACCTTCTCGTGTATGTGGGAAGAGCTCCTTCCGACGGGGCCTTTCCCCGTCGACGGAGCTCTCTTTATATTTTTTCAATTCGTTTGTTTTTTGGTTTTTTTTTGGGGGGGCGTTTTTTAATTTGGCTTTTAATATAGCCTAGATAGAGGCTAGCTTAAGTACGGCGACTTATGCCCTAGAAGGCAGTCGCCAGATGAGATAATAGAAAAAAATTCCTTCCGAGGGGTTTGAGGAAGACTGTTTTTGCCAAAAAATAGCCTTTTAACCGCACACACACACACACACACACACACACACACATATATATATATATATATATATATATATATATATATATATATATATATATATATATATATATATATATATATATAATGTGTGTGTGTTTGGATATATGTTTAGGGATAGAGAAATGGATAGTGGCCCAGTCGTATGGATGGTGCTCTTGGAGAGGGTTAAGTAACTCTAGGAGACTTTTCTTGCAGTTTAAGCAATTCTTAGTTACCCTTACCTAACCGCATAAATACGTTTAAATATACATGTATACGTATGTAGGTATTTGTATGTGTAAGTGTGTGGGTGAAAGTGTATGTATGTGTGTGTGTACGCGTGTAAACGTAAGAAGCTAAAACCGACGAAGGAATGTCCAAAATAGTTTGTGAGGTCCATAAATAAAGTGAGGGAGGGATCTAAAATGTATGGAAGGTACAAAGCTAGATTAGTTTAAAGAGGAGACTACTCTGACACTCTGAACTCGGAGAACTCTTAACTCTCCAGATGTTAGCTACACTTACAACCGATACTCCTGTGTAGGCATAAAGATCGAGGACGCTAAAGCGGTCTTAAAAATTAATACCAAGTAGTCCCCTCTTGTGTTGAATCGAGATCTACATCGTTCACACATTTTCTCTTTCCATAACTTCACCAATAACGACCTCTCCCCCTATTCCCGGCGAAGACAGAGACAAAATTAATGAGTGCTCACAGGAGGCAGTCGTCATTGATGCGGTGCGTCGACTCTGTCGCAGAATCGTGAGTAATTTTATCAAAAGCAAAACACTACCGAGCAATATAAGAGAACGATTTCCTTTTATTAAAATATTTTGAAAAATATGATTGGTAGGTAAATGAAATTTTCATGGTACATAAAAGAATGCATTTATTATATTTTATGGTGATTTCATATGATACAAACATATATTCAAGAAATTATACTAAATAAACTAACCAAATAAAATTTTGACACTTGCAAAATAGGAGAACGATTTTTTTTCAGGAACGTTCTAGAAGTTTCTTGAAATCATCTGATCACATTTTGCTCAAATAGGTAAGAACTGAACAAACGCCATTGTTGCCGTACTCATTCTGCAGAGATGCCACCACACGTGAAAGTGACTCCTGACCTCCGTCAGAGAATTGTTCGCTTGAAGACTTCGGGAAGGACTCTCTATGCTATTTCAAGAGAGGTAGGAAGGTCCAATAATGTGATTTCGCGTGTTCTGAAGTTATACAACAAAAACAAAACTTATAAATCTCCTTCAAATGTCGGTCGATCCCGCATAACTACCGTACGAGAAGACAGCAATTATATGCTTCTCTTCGAGACTGCAGCAGGAATTTCTCGAAAGAATAGGACCAATAGTAACAAAGAAGTGACCCATTTCACAGTGTCCAGTCGCCTCAATGCATTTAGCTTAAAGTTTTTTTTTTGCCACCAACCGAACCAATCATCAGTAAGAAGAACCAGGAGGCGAGACTCAAATATGCTGAAGCTCATGCTGTTTGTAGGGATGATGATTGAGAGAGAATTCATTTCAGCAACGAAAGTAAATTTAATTTAATTGAATCTGATGGCAGACGCTTTTTTAGAAGCGCTGCAGGTGACCAACTAACCCTAAACGTGTTAAAAATTCTTCCATGCATGGAGGAGGCAGTGCCATTGTATTGGGGTTGTTTTCGTCTGAAGGAGTTGGTCTGTTAGTGAGATTAATTATGGCAGTAAATGTGAACATGTACTCAAACCTCGTACATCATATTATGCTTTCACTCTGAGCATCTCTGAACCAGCCAGCAGTATTTATGTAGGACAACGCGCCATGTCCTACTGCAAAGCGAGTAAATACTATTTCGAACAAGAATATATCGAACTAATGATGTGGCCTGCTCAGAGCCCAGACCTAAACCCACTTAAGAATCTATGGAAGATCATTGGAGACAAAGGTCGATACCAGCAGCCCTTAACTGTTACGGATTTATGGACGAAAATTGAGCAGGAATGGAACAAAATAACACCAAAATTTGGCATGAAACGGGTGAGGACCTGTGATCGTCATTGCGCCGAAATAATAGAAAACAGTCTTCAATACCTCATATTAACTGTGTTAAGTTTCATCGTTGTCAAATCTTGCTTTCTAGAGCATATGTTTGCTAAGCAATTATGTGAATGATCGTTCTCTTATTTTGCACGTGTCAATATTTTATTTTGTTAGTTTATTTAGTATAATATCTTGAATATAAGATTGTATCATATGAAATTTTCAAAAAAGTATATTAAATGCATACCTTTATATACCATGGAAATTTAATTTACTTACTCCATCATATTTTTACAAATATTTTAATATTGTGGAAATGTTGGTACGTCTGTAATACTATCTAAGCTTTTATAAGTGTGACGTAATCTTAAACTGGTCTTTGGAATACGAGGAAATTATTTCCAGATATCGTCAGATTTTAAAATATTTTTTTACGTCTTAGGTTTTGGAATTTCTGAATAAAATTAATACTTCGCTCCATTTTTTTCTAAATTCATTCTTCGACTATGAATATCAAGTTGAAGGCTTACATGGTCATATATTCGAGTTTATACGATCAAATATACGCATTTTTTTGTGGTCATAAGGCAGCTAATGTCCTTTGTTTTGTGTTCTATCACCCCTCGATTCTTATTTGAATTAAACGCTTGTAACCCCGTTAGAATGCGCTTGTCAAGGACGTTTTCGAATAAACAAATCGATGTCATTTGAACAATTAATCATCATCATCACTAACTATAATTTAAGAAGGGGATTTTTTTGAGTATTTGAATAATAATTTCATCTTAGTTTGGTTATGACTTGTTTGTTTGTCAAAGTTTTTTCTTATAATTCTTTTATAATATCAAAAAACAAAATGGTTAAGTTAAGAAATAAATATAAGTATCGAAATTTTGTGAATTTTTTAAAACCCAAAGAATTACAAATGAAGAAGTTCAGAAAATTTATTTTTATATATCTTCTCTTCTATATCTATTCTATAACTCTATATTTTAGCAACGTGATATTTTGAAAGGGGGGAAATTTAGTTCCTTTTTAAAATTACCAGGCAATGGCTTCGCCACTTTCCCCTACGGAGGGAGCTTGCGCTTCGCTGCTAAGATTAAAATTTAAAATCTAAAAAAAAGCAGCCATAGTTAATTTTTTAAAAAATTCACAAAATTTCGATACTTATTTATTTCTTAACTTCACCATTTTGTTTTTTGATATTATAAAAGAATTATAAGAAAAAACTTTGACAAACAAACAAGTCATAACCAAACTAAGATGAAATTATTATTCAAATACTCAAAAAAATCCCCCTTCTTAAATTATAGTTAGTGATTATAATTGGCGAAGTTCAGAAAATTTATAAAAATTTAACCATGGCTGCTTTTTTTTAGATTTTAAATTTTAATCTTAGTAGCGAAGCGCAAGCTCCCCCGTAGGAGGGAGTGGCGAAGCCATTGCCTGGTTTAATTATAATAAACAAAATCATTTATTTCTGAATTTTTCCAAGTTTACTCTTGAAATATCAAGTTTGGGCAATGCTTTCACTCCCTGTGGTGGCCGAGAAGTGCATTATGTTCTACTAAGGGGTCCAGTGCTCCCGAGAGATCCAGTGCTCCCGCCAGATCAAGTGCTTCCGAAAAATCCAGGGCACCCGTTAGATCTAGGACTCCCGAGAGATCCAGTGCTCCCAAAAGATCCAGGGCACCTGTTAGATCCAGTGCACCCGAGAGATCCAGTACTCCCGAGAGATCCAGTATTCCCGAGAGATCCAGTACTCATGAGAGATCTAGTGCTCCCGAGAAGTTGCGTGCCTTTGAGTACTTTTGACTAATCGAGTACTCGCTCAAATTCTAGATTAAAATCCCCCCCAATTGAACCAGTCCTTGATTGAAAGCTAAAGCAATCCTTAGGACCTCTTGAAATTTTCTTAGTGGCGAATAATCCAACGAGGAAAGGTTAACGAACTAGTTCGCACAAAGGGGCCTATTGCGAATTTGAGAGACCTTAAGTGTACGTACAAACTTAAGTTTAAATGAACAAGTTCGCACAATGGAACTCATTGTTTTTTTCTTAGCGCACTTTTTGGCGAGTGCCACCAAGGAGAGAAGTAACTACTAGTAACTAGGCTACTAAAAATTGAGGAATTAGAACAAAGGCAAGAAGGAAGCGCGCTCTGGCGTCGAGGGATGCCCGCCAACTTTCCTCCAAGAAGTCAAAGAGACCACAGGTTTGTGTGCACGAGCCAATCCCGAATACAAGGGACAAGCGGTATGGACCCCTCTCGTCCCGATAGCGGGACAGGTAACGTGCGCGAAGATCACCCAGACTGGGACATTCAACGAGAATGTGCCGAACACTCTGGGGGACAACGCAGTCGTCGCAATAAGGCGCAGGCGAGCGCTCCATCAAATGGCTGTGCGTTCCGCCAGTGTGCCAGTGTCGAAGACGCCGGAAAGTAACTTGAAGCCGTTGCGGCATTGGGGGGTAGGTCCATGGCAACAGTCGAAACGCAATGGCACGCAAATTTAAGTTCCCATCGGTGGTCTCCCATATGTTTTGCCGGGCACCCCATAGAGCTGCCCGTATTCATGTCATGTAATCGTTGTGAGGAAGAGCGAAACGCTGCTTTGGTCGTTCAATCTTCGTGGACTCTTTGGCGCCCTCACCGGAGCTCATTCATAGCAATTCTCACAGTTCCAGGAACCCAGCAGTAATTATTCTCAACATCCGCCTGACTCGAGACGATCGCAGCATCACAGATGCCGCGAATATGGGTGTGTAGAGATTCCAAATGCCCTGAGAGCACTCAGGGCACTTTGCTAATCGCTAAAGATCACAACCCGTACTCCGAACCGGGCACAACGCGTTATCTCCCGTAACGAGTGGTGTATTGTAATCAACTCAGCCGTGAAGAGAGACGCAGCGCCTGGTAGAGCCCCGCTGACTTCAAACAGAGGGAATACGGCGCGGAAGCCGACCCCCTCTTGGGACTTGGAGCCATCCGTATACACTGGCACGGTACCAGCGTGACACGATGTGTGCTCCAAAAAGGTCGAACGCAATACTCCCGGCGCAGTACAAGCTTTGGGAGCAGAGGCGTGCCGACAAATAGTCAAAGATGGTACACTTCTGGGTGGCGTCCTGGGCAGAAACAGAGGCGCCACCGGCCCGAGAGCTACACCGAACTCTCGGCGGTATCAGCATCGTCGAGATCAGCTGCGAATGCAGTGAGAGCTGTTGGCGACTGAGGGAGGCGCCGGGCTTGTGCGGACTGGCGAATAATGCCTTGTGCACGGCGCAGAGCGAGTGGCATTTCCCCAGCATGGACAAGTAGGCTCTCATTGGGGAACGTGCGGAAGGCACCAGTCGCCAAACGGAGACCTTTCGCAATACTAATGGAACGCAGGGTTATGAACTTACACGCCCTTAAGGTGCGAACTTCTTTGATTTGTTACTTCAAGGGTTTGTCTAAGCTAATGGGCAAGAGTTCTTATTTGTGAGCACCAATCCTGTGTAAACTTTTGTTCGTAAGGATTCGTACATACGATCCCCAACTCTATGTATTATCCCTCTGCATCTGCCCTTGCTCTCTGTATATTCTCTCTCTCTCTCTCTCTCTCTCTCTCTCTCTCTCTCTCTCTTCTCTCTCTCTCTCTCTCTCTCTCTCTCTCTCTCTCTCTCTCTCTCTCTCTCTCTCTCTCTCTCTCTCTCTCTCTCTCTCTCTCTCTCTCTCTCTCTCTCTCTCTCTCTCTCTCTCTCTCTCTCTCTCTCTCTCTCTCTCTCTCTCTCTCTCTCTCTCTCTCTCTCTCTCTCTCCTCTCTCTCTCTCTCTCTTCGTCTCTCCTCTTCTCTCTCTCTCT